>JAHDVF020000333.1:3135000-3735000 GCA_022606425.2 Lepidostoma basale | reverse complement strand
GATTTATTTTGTGGGTGTTGGACGATCGAAATGTGCGCGGGAGATGCCTATTGGTGGCGATGAGGTTCGCAACCCATCACACCGCGTCTCCCGCGGGGCGAAAAGAGAAGGATGGAGTGCCGCATCAGTAGAAGTGTGACAGTCCATTCTTTCTGCCTACCCTTTCGGGGAGACGGCGTGATAGTTAGTTAGTTAGTTTAGATTTTTAAAAACTAGAATGGCTAGGAACATATGTGTTTTAATATTTAATTTTAAAATAATTAATAATAAAAAAATTATTCATTTATGAATCCGCGACATAAAATAATGGTGAATATACTCGTAGAAGAAGATTAACATTCTTAACAGCAAAACAGTTAGTTAGTTAGTTCAATTACATATATTTCTTGTTTGTAAAATAATTATTGTCATGTTCTTTTTAATCAGATACCTTTCATCCCTCATACAGCCTACGTGATCAAATCACCCTCTTTTACCTCGCAGAACTCGCGTCTTCCACAAACGAAAAAATAATTTGAAACTGAAGGGGTTACATTATTACCTCGTGTTGGGTTCAGGTATTTCTGACCCCGAGGTGTCATGTTTCGGGGGGATAAATATAATTCACATTTAGTTTTGGTGCGGAGCGAATCAAGTGCAAATATTCGAGGGCCCTTCACGAATACCATTTATCATTAGTTTAATACTATGTTTATTTTATTTTATTGCTTTTTTTTTATATATGCGAATACGTGATTAATCGTTTTACCTTGAGGTACCTTTGATAATATTATAAAAATATTAATTATGAGGGTTAGTGTAAACGGCTATAAGTCAGTGTACTACTAACTATTTTTAGCAATCTAATATTTTCACTAATATCTCATGGTAACACTTATATATTAATATTATTTTGTTTAATCGCTCGTTACACCTTGACAGCGCGAGCCAAATTGATGTAAATGGTATATATAGCTAATCCATATTGATTCTCATTATGTGTGATAGGTAGCTAATCTATCGCCACATGAATTCTACACCAGACCAAAGACAGTGTGACAATAACACTGCCATCGCCGGGAATCGAACCCGGGACTTGTGCGGCAGTCGCCACTCGGCCACAAAGGTCGTCAAGAATACTCACTTTGACTCAATTATATATACATTAAAAATTCAAGATGATGGAATATTTATAAAAAATATATATTTTTTAATTGTATACGTACGAGTATAGTCTTCACACAATTTTTAATCTTGCTACCAAATTGATGTTATAGCAATGAATCTCCGGTTAGATCGAAACCGGTTAGCAGTTTAAAATCGAAATAAAGTGGTGTATAAACAAAGTATACGAGATTTCATTTGCGAGTATGTTAAATATCTACGTCACACTACAAATACATTTTTTCATACAAAAGAAAAAAAATGTGTTTTTTTTTTCACAAAATTAAGTAATTCATTTTGGTCAATATTATAAAATTATTATTAAATTTATCCTTTTTGTAATACAAATTATGTTGAACAAAAAATAATGCTTATCTCTGGTTTATTATATGTAATTTAGAAAATACTTAATAGTTTTTTTAATTCCATTAATAGTTTTTTTAATTCCATTTAATTCCAAAAAAGCCAAGATGGCAGTGCACAATGGTGTTCTTGTGCCGACCCTTATGTATGGAAGTGAAGCATGGAACTGGCAAAAGAAGGATGAAAGTAGAATAAATGCAGTAGAAATGAGATCTCTCAGGCGAATGTGTGGCAAATCTGTATTTGATAGAGTGACAAATGCAAGTATAAGAAGTGAATGTGGTGCGAATGAAAGTGTTATGAACAAAATAAGGAAAGGGTCATTAAGATGGTTTGGACACATGGAAAGAATGAGTGAAGACAGAATGGTAAAGAAGGTATATGTAAACGGCGTGAACGGAGCTAGAAATAGAGGAAGGCCGAGGAAAACGTGGCACGATCAAATCAATCAAATATTGAATGTCGGACACGTGAGAAGTCGGAGAAATCGACGTGCGTGCATGACAAGATGTATGAATGTAGAGGAAGCGAGAGAAGTATGTCAAGACAGAACAGTGTGGCGTTCCATTCTTTCTGCCTACCCCTCCGGGGAGACGGCGTGATGGTTAGTTAGTTAGTTAGTTTTTTAATTGTTTTATTTATTTCAAAGTAAATATTATATTTAGAATATAAATTATTTATTAATCATTTACCAAGATTTCGTTTCGGCAAGATTTAGTTTTAAAGCACCAGACTGCTGACTTGGAGACCGTGGACGGCGCGGCGAAGAGAAGTGCAGGACAACCGCAACTACGGTGGAAGGATGATCTAAACAGACACGTCGGAATAACCTGGATACAGTCTGCACAGGACAGAATGACATGGAAGCAAATGGAGGAGGCCTTTGTCCAGGAGTGGACGGGAATAGGCTGAGGAAGAAGAAGAAGAAGAATCACACATCAACTGGGGTAACGCGTCCGAGAGAGGCATTTTTAGCACTCTATATAATCACAATATATAAATAAATATTAAAATAGAGAACAAATTTTTTATATTTGTTGTATAAAATTATTACCTAAAACTCTATAAAACATTGCAGATGATTTACAAATGTTACAAAATTTTTAGAACTACACAATCCCGAAGGTAACTTCAATTTGCGTGTATTGTTATTTTGAATAACAGATTTTCAATTATGAGTCTAAACAAAGCCATTCTCCAACGGTGGATCTGCGTCTGTGTTCGTTTGTGTTCCAACTCCCTAAAAATTCAGCTTCCTGTTTCATTTATATTCAAATTTCGCATGAACAAAAAGTTGCATAATAAAAATCTCCTCACAGGTATAACTCTATATTAGTTATGCGTATTTAAATTAAGTTTATGCAGGGCGTCTATTATTTTTTTTAAATCTGCATCGTGTGGCAACCGGTTTTCAAGTAGAACAATGCACTTTAGTATCAAATGCATCTGTCAAATGTGCGGCAAAAATGGGTATGCAGAGTGACAAATTTAACGAAAAAATATATCTATTTAATAACATAATTTTAATCCTAAATAATTCTAGAAAAAACTAACTAAATAACCATCACGCCGTCTCCCCGAAGCGGTAGGCAGAAAGAATGGGCTGCCACACTTTTCTTTCCTGACATATTTCTCTCGATTCATCAACATTCATACATCATAGCATGCACGCTCGTCGATTTTTCCAACTTCGAAAGTATATTTTAGTATTCGATTTATTTGGTCATGCCATACATTCCTTGGTGTTCCACTGAAATGTAAGGCGGATGATTGCATCATAGGTAATATTTAAAAAAGCATCCCTGAGATGGTTTGGACATATAGAACTAATGGACGAGAGATAAACGATTAAAATGTAGTGTGAGTGGAAAGAGAAGTCAGAAGATGACAGCAAGCTGCCTAATCCGATCGACATTAAACTCAAATGGAAGCACACTAAATATTTAATAATAAAGAAATTTTGTTTGGGGGACCCAAGATGATACAGAAAGAAGAAGAAGAACATAACAAAACTTCTATTCCAAAATCTTTTTCAAAATATAAAATATTAACATATTGATCTCTTATGTCTCTGGTACTCTGACTAATTTTAATTAGCATACATATTTTCATATTCATATATGCATATTACATATTTTCTTATGGAAGACACTAAGGACTATAGCAGGCAAGACACTGAGAGATCGCGTGAGGAACACCAGAATAAGAGAGATATGTGAGGTTGGGTATATTATAAGATGGAGTAGACAGCTAAGAAGTGACTGGTACGGTCATGTTCAAAGAATGGACACCACCAGACTCACCTATATTGCATTGCATAATCAGCCTCGTGGGACGCGTCCTCGTGGAAGACCTCCTAAAAGATAGAAGGACAGCTGGGCATCTACCTCACAGGAGGAGCAACACTTTGGAGAACAGACCACATAGGTCTACAATAAGGAAGAAGAAGAAGACATATTTTCTTAGGTTCTTGTATTTTGTGTGAAATAATTTTGGTTAGTTTATGTTGTTCTCCCGATGATGATGGTGTAAAATCTTCGAAACGTGTCCAAAAAAATAAACTTTAAAGTGGAAAAAACAATGTAATATTCTTAATTCGAAATTAAAAAAAAATGCTTGGCCTTTCTCAAAATCTCACGTTCCATCAACGAGAATTTCTCCAGGTACCTACCCATGTGTAGTGTGCCCGTAACGAACCATACTGCGGATCGTGTCCCGGAATACCCGTTAACACTTTAGAGGCCGGCCAGTTTCATATGCAAATGTATTCGTTAATTCGTACCTCGCTTATTATTTGTCACGTAAGCAGGAAACGGCGCATCCACCGCCGGTTTTTACGGTTAATAGATTTAACAGTTTGTTCCGCATGCGTGTTTGTCTATGGCTACCCAGATGATAAATAAAACGAAAGGAAGACACACAAAAACGCATCGTATTACGAGACAAATATTTAAACAATCACATGAAAATTGAAATGAAATTATAGAAAATATCATATAAATTGTTGACCATTATCATCTTCATCATCATCGGCTGTCCTTCTCCATACTCAATACTCTTGAATAGTCATATAAAACTACACATTGAATAATTTACTCGAATGAAAATGTAAGTTTTTTTTATTTATATAAAAAAATACATAACAAAGCATGTATTCCCCATGAGTTATAATAAACTCATTTTGGGATCACATTTATCTTAATGTTTTATTTAATTTTATTGTAATGTCACAATTTGCCTAGGTAAAGCTTGACATTTGATATTACCTTAGCGTGGCGAAACTAGTCATTCCCATTAAATAACATAAAAACAATAGAAAATAGATTATTTTCATTCGTGTTAATTACGACATTTTACATATGTTTATATGTCCATTTTTTTATGGGGATGGCTGTGAAAAAAAAAAATTTTTATAAGGATTAATTGTATCTCAATAGAGACGAAGATGTAAATTGTTTTTCTGGGAACAGAATGTGGTGGCCGAGACGCTTACAGGACTTATGACCTGTCATTGATTGGGTTGCGCGATCGATTAACAACATTCCCCATTTCGCCCTTCTTATGACCACTAAATCTAACAAATTTTTGGAACTTCTATATATGCTAGAATCCCGCGCTTATCTTTTCATATTTTAGTTCACTCTAACTAGCGTCATCTATTAAGATTAGGATGCATTAAGCAGAAAATCTTTATTAATGCACTGTGAAAGTCTCTGCAAATCATACAGTTCTAGATTACGCCTGGTGATGTCTCTCCAAATCCAAAATCCAGAATTTGTCTACAAGAATTTGTAAACCTTCAAAATGTTGTATAAAATTTATTTTAGTTAAAACGACATGCTATGAATTATATCCAAATGCGAATTTTATTCTGGAATACGTAAATACATTTGTTTTAAATATATTTTAAGACATTTCTTCCTGTGTGATTTATTCAAAACTTTGAAAGATAGAAAGGTGGCTTACTGATTTGCATACTAACGCATTGTGATCGCGTTTCCGCGATGCGATCGAAGGGTTGCTGAGTTATAACTGATTAGGGCCCGCAATAATGTAGGTACGTACGTACCTACCACAATACGCAGCGGGGTATCTCCGGCATCAAGATGTTGGTGTTCTTGATAATTAACAATAAACTTCCGAAGGTTTAATACTGAAAGATAGAAATCTCCCGACTTCTTGATTGGATCCACTTGGTACATCACGCACGTTAGGTTAAAGTGAATAAATCATTTCATTCGCGCATAAAATTGAAGAATGTAATTGGCAAAAAAAATATATTAAATGAATGCTTTATTTAAGGATTAATTGTATCTCAATAGAGACGAAGATGTAAATTGTTTTTTGGAAACAGAATATGGTGGTCGAGGCGTTTACAGGACTTATGACCTGTCATTGGTAGGGTTAAGCGATCGCTTTATGTAATACGAAATTCCCCATTCCGCCCTTCTTACGACCACCACGTCTGACAAATTTTTGAAAGATGTATATATTCCCGAACTCCTTAGTAAATTATTACTGAATACCCCTTGCTTCGCACAAGATACACTGCGAACCAAATATTCCACCTTCCCAATGAAACTAGTTACTCTACTTATTATTTTCTTGTCTTTTTCTTTTTTTTTACATTTTAAAATTATATTTCATCTTTAATTATTCATTATTACTAATAGTACTAGTTTTCTCTTTAACTTATCAAAGTGTTACTTTATTCTTCTTATGTATTTAACCTTATGTCAGTTGTTACATAATATTTGTGGTAGCATATAATTGGCCTTGTTTTGTTGTCTCTGTGTGTTTAGATTCATATACTGTAATTGCTGTTTGTTACCCTCAATAATAAAAAAATTAAAATTAAAATATGCTACTATGTTGAGAAACACTTCACATATTAAGTTCAATCTACACTAGCGCCATCTATTAAGATAAGATGTAAGCATTTAGCAGAAAATCTTTATTAATGCAATGTGAAAGGCTATGCAATTATCATACAAAATAAGTAAGTAGGGCGGATTTAGGAATGTTGTATCACATAAAGCGATCGTTTAACCCAACCAATGATAGGTCATAAGTCCTGTAAACGCCTCGACCACCATATTCTGTTTCCAAAAAAACAATTTACATCTTCGTCTCTATTGAGATGCAATTAATCCTTAAATGAATAACCCGCAATGGGTAAAATACAGTATTTGTCTACAAGTATTTGTATACATCCAAAACAAACAAAAAAATGCTTTATTGCATACTTTACTTACTTATATAGCCGATGTCACTGCTGGACATAGGCCTCCTCTATACTTCTGCACACACATACTCCTTTCTTGTGCCTTCTGTATCCAATCACTATATTTTTTTCTTGTGTCATTAGATCATCTTGTGGGGGTCTCCAGCTTCTTCTTCTAGCTTCACAAAGTCTCCACTCCGCTGCCCTTATGGTCCATCTTTGGTCTACCAGTCTGGCATTATGTCCCGCGAATGACCATTTGAGCTCAGCCACCTTTTCGGCGACATTCTTAACATCTAATCTTCTACATATCTCAGTATTTCGCATTCGGTCTGAAAGTATCACATGTAGCAAAAAAGTTTTATTAATATATTTTAAGTTTAACATTTTTACAATTCATAATTTATTTAATTATTGATCATCGGAGGGGTACTTGATAGAGATGTATCGGGGATAAGCTACAAAAATAAAACAAATGAATTGGAAATTTCTTTGTTTTTTTTTGTTGCACTTTTTCTGCAATGATTGATTTACTTATTAATACATTGAAACTAATTTTGAGAGCATTTTTCCATTTTGATTAATATGTCTGTAAAATATGGGTTTTGGAAGTATAAACTGCCTCTTTTGGAATCGAAAACCGCTGTCTTCACCGTTTGTTCTTCACGTATGGGAACGCAAATACATCATCAGGATAACCCACCAATTAAGTTGATTCATTGTTTCTTGAACAATTATGTAAAACTCCATTTAAAGTAATTAATATGAATAAATACTTTATTTTTGTGGTAATTGTATTGTATTTTATGAAAATGTCATGTTTTGCCTTGCTAAAGCATTATCAAATGTTTGATAACTTCTAGAAAACAGATGTTTAAATTAAAAAATAAATAAATTTTACTTGCAAACAACGAGCATGAACTACAAGTCTTGATGATCAGTATGTATGAGGTATAGATGCGAATTGATCTGTTGATAAATGTGAATAAGTCCAAGGTAATGATTTAAAAAAAAATTAGAAATCATGACAGTCTGCAACATTAGCGTGAATGGTGAAAATTTGGAGCAAGTAGACGAGTTCGTGTATTTGGGGAGTATATTTCCGAAAGATGGGTGAGTGGAGAGGGATATTGAAAGAAAGGTTAGTCAACAAAGTGAATAGTGCAGATAAAGTTGTCATCGCAAACAAAAACCTATCCCAAAAAGCTAAAATGGCAGTGCACAATGGCGTTCTTATACTGACCCTAATGTATGAAAGCGAAGCACGGAACAGGCAATAGATGAAAGTAGAATTAATGCAGTAGAAATGAGATCTCTTAGACGAATGTGTGGAAACTCTGTGTATAAAAAGAGTGTCGAATGAAAATATAAGAAGTGAATGCGGTGCGTATGATGGTGTTATGAACAAAATAATGAAAGGATCATTAAGATTGTTTGGACACATGGAAAGAATGAATAAAGAAAGAGTGGTAAAGAAGTATATGTTCACGATACTAATAGATCTAGAAAAAGAGGAAGACCGAGGAAAACGTGGCACGATCAAATAAATCAAATATTGAATGTCAGCCACGTGAAGAGTCAGAGAAATCGACGCACGTACATGACACGATATATGAATGTTGAGGAAGCGAAAGAAATATATGAGGAAAGAAAAGTGTGGTAGTCCATTATTTCTGCCTACCCCTTCGGGGAGATGGCGTGATGGTTAGTTATTATAGTTTGTTAGTGAAATTTCAAAATCTACTCCATGAATATACTATAATGTATAATCATGAAATATCAGACACAACCGTCGAATAGAGACAATTTTTCAATTATAGCCATAACAGGCATGAAGTATAGAAGCTCTCCTTATTGTAGTCTGGATTTTAGGAGATACAGAATTAAACTGATGATAATATTCAAATATGATTTATTTAAGTTTGGGTTATCCACGTATGATTTATTTTTTTATTATTTCATCTCAAAAATATTTTGCTCGCAGTCACTCAGTTCAGTTTAGTCCTCCGAGTTGTGCTTATTTCAATATAACTTTTAAAACCTTCTTCGTGCATTGCTTCATCCCTCTTTTTACCCCCCTAACCCTCCCCACTAACGATCTCTTGCCGTGCATCAAAATTCTTATCCCTTTTGCCTACTACAAGTTCTCCCCCATCCAGGCCCCAGCAGAAAGCTTTCATATAGCTTCGAAACTTTTCGGTAAGTTAGAATAATATACCTCGATTCAAGTTAGAACTACCCACGGCTGAATTTATAAATATATTTATACACTAAAAAAGGTGTATAGCTTTGAATACAAAATAAATAAAATAAAATAATATTTCACTTCAATACATGTGGACATAAATTAACCATACAAATTATTTTTATTTCTTATTTTATTTAGTTGAATAAAACTTTACACCATACAGCGTAAGCCTAATCTATTCAATTATTGAAATATGAATATCAATAGAAGTATATATAGAACTTATTTACTTATTTGATGACTTTATCATAAGCGTGTTCACAAATTTGCAAAAGCTGCATCTAAAGACACCTATATGAAATGCCACATATTTAAAAAGACAAATTGCGTTCAATATTGGAGAGATTATAAGCACTTTTGTGCGGCGATTTGGGACGTAAAAAAAATGCGGCTACCCCCTTGAACTGCCATAACTACATTCTCAATATTTCTGAGTAGTTTATATCCTCAGATAGCATATGACATAGGTTTTTGTTAGAAAGTTATAACAAAACTGTAGAAGAAAAAACAAGACAATTGAATAAAATATGTATTTTGACGACCAGCAAGGTTCTAAATATGTATTTACTTTATGCTTTTTTTACTTCTTTGTAACGATGTAAATGCAACTAGAAAAACAGAAAAACCGAGGAAAAGGTGGCACGATCAGATTAATCAAATATTGAATTGAGTTAGAGAAATCGACGCGCGTGCATGACACGATCTATGCATGTTGAGGAATCGTGAGAAATATGTCAGGAAAGAAAAGTGTGGCAGTCCATTCTTTCTGCCTACCACTTCGGAGAGACGGTATGATGGTTAATTAGTTTTTACTTCTTTGCAGTTATAAACTTTATTTCTGTATGCATTTGTATAATGGTTGTTGTCGTACGAATACATAATAAGAATGACTCCAGTTATATAATAATGCAGATTGTGTTCAGGATCAAATTGTAAAGACACTAAGCATATTGTCATCAGGACTAAAAATATTTGAAAATAAATATTTCAAAAGGAAAAAAAAATGAAAGCGAATTTTGGAATTCAAATACCGAATGCAAATTTCGAAAACTAAAACAACACCATGACAAAATAAATTATTTTTATACAAACTGATTTGATAATGCATCAATAATAAAAATCAAAACACATTTGTATCAATCTAATTGCATCACATCAAAACTTTTGTTCCGTTTCATCGAAAGTTACACGGAAAAAATGTTGCACCATCCGCGGGAGATACGGCGAATCGCGAGGGTGGACGTCAGTAAAGAGGGGTGGGATATAGAAAAGGGGGTGGGGCGTAGTTTGTGGAAATGTGTAGTGAAATATTTTAGGACGTCGTGAAAAATCAATAGCCTGCGTCGGTTTTGTTTCGTGGGGCAAATAATGTCTGCGCAGCTCCGCGTACCTGTCTCGCGGTGCGTGTGCCATGATGTTTACTGAAGCAGAGGTACGATGTGAGGATGGAATGCGTGTTTTCGATAAACTTAAGGAAATAATAGTTTGGAATCGAATAATTATTTCTATTCTATATCTCAGTACGGTTTCTTTCAGATTATAATTTTGGATGAAAATTGTGATACATTAAGTATATTAGAAAAACATTAAACATTAAAGAAAACTTCCGTAAGATGTTTTATTTTATTACATAAGAATTACATGTCTTAATTACAAACTACATACGCAAATATGTATTGTTTTTCGTTCTTTGTAACAACACTTTTTTTACATATAAATTAAATTAAATTATAATACAAACATGATTCGGAACACAGAAGTTCTTCATCAATGTAATTAAAATATACAAAATAATTTTTATCATGAATCATGATAAAATTAGTTTTTTTTCTTCCTTTGTAAAGTGTTGTTACAAAGAAAGAAAAAAAATATAATTATGAATCCTCAACACAAAGTAATGCTAAATATAGAAGAAAATTATCGTAGTTTTAAATTATTTCCCGTACTAATTATATAAAATACGTAGCTCGAACAAATGTATTATTTGTCAAACAACAAAAATTATTATTGTTTAAGCCTGTTATTAGACTAGTTATTTTACCTTGAAGAATGATTTAATCTTTATCTTAAAAATAATTTTATTGAAAACGTTCGTTTTATAGAAGTTTTTTATGCTTAATGTACGAGTACGTGGCGTATTTTTACTGTAATATACCAACTATTCATAAATACTAATACTACGAAAAAATCAAAATAAAAAATAGAATACAATATTTCATAATGTCTAAGCAAAGTGAACCATGTCACTTACATAAAATATAGTAAATCATAATAAATTCAAGTTTTCATAAATATTTAATACTATTATTAGGGGTGTATCTGAAAAATATACAATATAATTTTATATCTCATCGGCATACTTAATCAGTGTATGAAAGATACAAAGAATTCAATGAATGACTAGAAGAATAATTTATTTTATAATATTTATTTTTTCTAAATAATAGTAGCTGAACAACATATACATTTTAACTGTTAGGCGTAAATTTATTTTTCTAAAATATGAGAACTTTTGTATAAACGATGTATCAAAAGAGATGGTAAATCAAAATTCATTTTTTTATTTATTTGATATATCAGGCGTTGTTATAAATGAGTTGGACTGTACGCACAAACCATTGTTTACATAAACACTGAAGCTGTAACGGATAAAGATAGAGTTATTATCAGATTATTAATTACCCTTATCATCTGGAAATAGTTTTAATTAAACTAACCAGTGCGTCTGACGTTAACCATTTTAATCTAAAAATAATTATAGAACAACGCTTGATTGACTTCTAGGATAAAACAGTAAGTAAGTCGTTAATAAATAGCTAGATTTAATTTGAAGTTTTGTATAAGAATCCAAGTAATTTATTTAATATTATTAAAAATTACTTTTTAATAGTTAATTTTAATAATAATAAAAATAAAATAAAAACCTTACCTAAATTTATCACATCATTTTATAATATTATGAAAAATAATTTATATCACTTGTGTACTTCGCTTTTATATACCACGTATTATGTTTTATCGAACCAACCGGTTTTTCACCCGCCGATGCTTCGTCAGGGTTACAAAAACAAACTGAAGGGCTTAAAACATACAGGGTTAAAACAAATTAAAAAAGTGCTATAAATTATTTTTGATAATGCCACACAACAAATTAAGTACTTTATACGAAAGTGTATAAAACCCATTTATTGATTTTAACCTCCATAAGACTATTATTCTATAGAATGGAAACAAACTAGCGAAAGGTTGAGGAAGGGTGAGGAAAACATGGCGGGTCTAAATAAATTTGTTAATAAAAACGACAAAATTCATTGTCACAATATATGCATTCAGAACAATCTAAAGAAGTTTGCAAGCTAACAAGTGGAACAACACTAACTAACTCACTAACCAACACGCCGTCTCCTTGAAGAGGTAGGCAGAAAGAATGGACCGCCACACGGTTATTGCCTGGCATACTTCTCTCGATTCCTGAACATTCATACACCGTGTCATGAACGCACGCAAGAAGTGTGGCAATCTATCCTTTCTTCCTATTAATTCAGGGAAAATGCATAGGCAGTAAATAATGTGGTTATATACTTAATGTCACAATAAAACTTCATATGTTTTATGAAGAGCGAATAAAAGCGAATGAATTCATAATGAAAGCGTAATAATGATGGTTTGGATACATGGAAAGAATGATGATGAAAGTATATGTAAACTAAACTAGAAATAGAGGAAGTCCGAGAAAAACGTGTCACGATCAAAAAAATCAAATATTAAATGTCGGCCACGTAAGGAGTCGGAGAAATGCGTGCATGAGTCAATGTACGAATGTATACGAAACGAGAGAAGTGTGTCAAGACAGAACAATGTGAAGAAAAATATATATTAATTTTTTTTTCATTATTTACAATGAATTTCTACACAGACTATTCGATAAACAACATTAATATTTTGAGGTGTGTCAAGATAGAATAGTGTGGCGTTCCGTGCTAGCTGCCTACTTATCCAGAGAAAATGCGTAATGGCTAGTTAGTTAGTAAATAAAGTAGTTATGTATTTAATGTCTCAACCACGTGTTAAAATACTGTTTTGTGGATTAGAACGAGTTTGCAGAACTACACATAATTACAGGCAAAGATGAACCCTAAGGTAAAGTCAAATCATATTTAGTTTAAAGATTAATCTAAAGAACAAACTGCCAAACAAATTATACTATACAACAAAAAGGGTCGTATTCATACAACAGTCACGTTTATAAACGGTAAGATATAAAAGATTTTTTACTTAGGTATCTCTTTTGCTTCGTGGAAGATGCGATTATGATTGTAGTGCAATTTACGTTGATAAAATAGGAATCATTACTTTTTATGAAGGAAAATTATATCCCCTGTTCTTACGCACTGAAATTGTTCGGTAGTTACGGTGGGTGGAGGGGGAAGCTATGAGGAAATCAAATACACAAGTTACTTATTCTTATTACTACAAAATGATAATATACTAGCTGTGGTAATGGCTATTACGCACCTTGAACGCTGTAGCTACGAAATCAGAGTTTTAATCTTAAATTATTTATTTATTTACAAATTTTATGCCCGGTTACGGCTTTTAAACGGTTATTTATTAAACGGAAATTCAATTACCAACCAGCGATGTATGGACAGAGTTGTATCCTTTCTCGATTATTGTTTAATCTCTACTCCGACTATGTCTTTATAAGAGCCCTCACTATTACCGATAAAGGACTGAAAGTTAATCTTCTTCTTTCTGTGTCCTGTCAGGTCTCCCTAACGTTGACTATCACCCTTGAGAAGGCCTCATAGTGATGACCTGGGGAAAATTATCAAGAGTGGTATCCCCTTGCCCTCTCTGGAGGATTTTCTGTCAGGGTTACCTTCCCTTAGCTGAGTGTATCCAGTTTTATGGCGCTGGAAGCTCGCCATTCGTCCTCTCTCTATCTGCTATGGCACTAAGTAATATGTATTAATGAAAGCTAATGGCGTTGGGATAAACAATATTAGATATGCCGATGATACTGTTTTACTGGCTGAATGTGTCAGTGATATTTAGGACTTTCTTAATCTTGTTGACGAGTCCGGTGGGGCAAACAATAAATGTCAGTAAAATCAAATGGATGACATTCGGACGGCCTGATTACAGTGGATCAGTATTGCATTTGAACGGCCGTAACGTTGAAAGGGTGGAGAAATTTAAATGCCTCTGCAGTAATTTTGCTAATTTTTTTTTTATGTATTACGACACACCACAAATTAAATGCTTCATACATAAGAAAAGTTTTTAAAATAAAATTCAATAGGGCAAGGCAACACTGTTCTTTCCTAACATACTTCTCTCGCTTCCTCAACATGCATATTATACATCGTGTTAAACATCCTCAAGTGGCAAAAAAATTATATGTGATTTATTTGAACGAGCCACGATTTTTAAACAATAATAAATAAAATAAGTCATTTATTAAAGCTATTTCTTCTACCCTCTTTTATTGGTTATACACATACATTTTGAAATTATTATCGAGTATTGTTGATTCTTTTGAAAGGTAAATAAAGGCGAAACATATCACTTACATTAAAACTAATGAAACTTTATAATTTTCTTTGTCAACTGTATGTGAATTTTTGACATTCAAGAGAAGACAGTCTCTTTATATTTTGAAAGCGTTACTCCCAATAACACTAAATAAGTGTACTTTTAAATAAAATTTAAGAGTTTTATTTTAAATTAGCACTCTTCATGACAGTAGCGGTCCGCGATAAATTTTCTACTGTCTCGTTTATGACTTACGCGAATGTATTAATAAATTTTCACTTTACAAGATTTTGAATTGACCGCTTTATTTTCTCCAATTCTAATATTTCCAATTATATTCTTATATTTCCAATTCTATTATAATATTTCCAATTCTATTCTAATATTTCCAATTCTATTATAATATTTCCAATTCTATTATAATATTTCCAATTCTATTATAATATTTCCAATTCTATTCTAATATTTCCAATTGTATTCTAATATTTCCAGTATAAGTCAATTTCCAATTCCAATTCTAATATCTCCAATTCTGATGTCAATTTCACGAAAATGTCACGTACAGCCAGCGCCGGGAGTAAAGGTGACTGCCCTCGCCTGCCGCCGTGTGAATAATGTATGGCGGCCATTTAATGCAGTCTTTTTATTGCCAGTTAACGCCTTTCCTTCAAAATACACACAATACGAGTAATAAGACGAACGACTGGAGCGATCCGCGGTACTCGTTAAAAGATATTTACGAGGACCACTCCGCTCAGGAACCGGCGACCGGGCAAGGCAGCCCAGCGCAGCGCGGCGAACTCCGACAGAGCTCTATTTAACCCTTTCCTGCCTGAATTAAGGATTACAGATAAAAGGTTAAGATTACAGTAAAAAAAACGACTTGAGCACGCCATTGCAAACATGGAAGAACAGCAAGGATTTAGAAAAAACAAATCTACAACTGATGCAATATTCATTATAAGACAGATCAAGGAGAAATCAATAGAATACAACAAACCAGCTTATACTCGTATGTCTTTCATTGAATTAACTAAGGCGTTTGATAGAGTATTGCTAAAAGACATTGTCAATATCCTTTGAGAAAGAGGTATATCATCATCTATAACAAAAACAATACAAGACCTAAACACTAATGGCAAAACGATCATTAAAGCGGATGGGGAACTCTCTCGGGGAATACCTGCTATATCAGGAATAAGACAGGGCGACAGTCTCAATCCTTTCCTTTTTAACTTCATCGTGGACAAGATCATAGAGGAGGTCGCATCTCTTAACCTCGGATATAGGATGGGAGAAAAACCTATTAATGTGGTATGCTATGCAGACGATGCAACAATACTGGCAGAAAGTGAAGACGATCTACAAATAATGCTTTATATGTTCCATCTCGCGTCTGAGAGGTATGATATGATTAAAACGCCTCCATTCTGTCCTGCCCCTGACCGCAACCTCCCAGTCTTGATGCTCCAGGACTCAACAGTCTGCCACGCTACCATCAAGCCATCGTATTCTCGACCAGTCGACGGTTCTTCGCCCTACTGGATTGTCAAACAACACTCTTTTGAGGAGCTCCAGATACCCCATGCGATGGAAGTGACCTAGCCAGCGCAGTCTGTTAATCTTTATAAACTTGACCACGCTAACGTCCTGGTATAGATCGTAGAACTTTTTAGAGATCTCCTTTCCACATCTGACCATTGTTAAAGGGTTCGAGAATTCTGCGGATCTTCATTTCAAAGCAGTTCAACTTTACTTCATCACGTTTAGTGAGTGAGGATACCAAATAGAGTTTTTTAATATTTTTATTTATTAGAAACCACGCATTTTCAGACAGGTTACCCTAAAATAATCAAAAAATATACGAAGAAAAATAAATATACTGTGTAGAATAAAATTTACATTGAAAACAAAAAGATACACTGATAATAATAATAATAATAATAATTTTTGTTATAATCAAAATAATAATTATAAAAATATTAATAATAATAAAAATAAAGATAATAATAATAAAATAATAATAATAATAATAATATGCTTACTTTTAAATCGTCGTTTTTGTGACGTAATCACCTCGATGATGTAATCACCTAAAAGGACGCATTAAGAAGTGTTTGAAATCTAAAGGTGAACGCTGAATCTGATTGATACCTATGTTATCACTTTTGACTTATGATTCCATTTGGAGTCATGTAATATTTTACAATAACATAAATGAATAAACATTTTTCACTCTAAAAGGATAAACATTAATTTGTGAAAGTAGTTAGAAGTAGAAAAAATATACAAATTATCAAAACACTCCAAATAATGAATAATATATTTCACTAAGCAGACAATATTCCAAATGGTGTGCTTAAATCGCTTACTTCAACTTTCAAAATGATGAAAACAATAAAAAAAGTTGACAAAACGCGTGTTTAAATACGCAACTATTTTGAAAATAGAAATCTTTCTTATCTACTACAAATAAAAATGTTATTTTTGAAGTTTCATATATGTCTAAACTAGTCTGATACATATATGATTCCATATGGAATCAAGGGTCGGGAAAGGGTTAATATTTCATTAATTTGCAAGAATGGAAAACAAATACTTTAATGCCGCAGATAAGTGTTTATTGCATTCAAAGTAAACATTTTTTTCAAGAGTATTGCATCTACGTAAATTAAAAACCATACTGCAAAAGTACAATTAAAGACTGGTCATTATAAAGGTGCTAAGTGGTTTAAACATGAAACAAAGAAAAACGGTGTATTGTTACATACTCGTATATCGTGTACAATGAGTCGCATCTTTCATGTGTCGTTTGCAATACATTATTTTATTTAAACACTTTGCACCTTTACACAGTTATTAACCTTTATATTTAACACCAATTGGGATCAAAAACTTTTGTTTCACTTTGTTCAAACGACTACCTTTGTAATATCCAGCCCTTAATTATTAATGTTTTGTTACAATAATGTAAAACTGCATCTTAAATATAGTATCTAAACTGACTAACTAAACATCACGCCATCTCCTCGAAGGGATAGGAAAAAATAATGAACCGCCTCACTGTTCACTCTTTACATACTTATCTCGATTCCATAACATTCATATATCATGTCATACACGCACGTCGATTTCTCCTACTCCTCACGTGGCCGATATTTAATATTTGATTGATTGATTGAAAATGCATGAAATTTTTTATTATATTTTATGAAAATGCTATGTTTTACCATGCTTATAAATAGCACAGAAGAGAGAGGATTCAATTATAAATGTAATAAATATAGGAAGATAATTATTAGAGTTACATGCAATTGGTAAGATAACCGATAAACGTTTTGCGTAAGTTCTATTACTACTATTAGAATGGTCAATACGTTTTAATGTATGTAATAAAACTCCATATTAAATAATTAATACGAATACAAACTTTGGTTTTCTAGAAGTTTGATTATGTTTTATGGGAATGACATATTTAGCCTTGCTACGGCATGATCAAATGCAAGTCATTTGATAATACATTAGCATTGCGATACATGTCATTCCCATAAAATATAATAAAACTTCTAAAAAAACATACGTTTTCATTCGTATAAATGCTTTTAAGTCTCGTGACAAGGCATTATTGGACACCAGCACGTTTTATTATATTATTTCTTTTTCTTTCGATATTATTATAATATAATACATTTTAATATTATCAGTAGGTATGTTAGTAATATCGAAGTGTTTATATTTTTTAATGTCTCATTTGCGGGACAACAAAACATTTAACTTATTAATATGTATGAAAAAACGATAGTTTTCAAGGAGTTTTATTATAATATTTATGTATGAGATGTTTCGCCCTTCTAAGGCATTATCAAATGTCTAGAAATGTTTTGAAGGGCGAAAAATGACATACATAAACATTTTAATAAAACTCCTTGAAAACTATCGTTTTTCATACATATTAATAATTTAATATGGAAGTTTACGTCATTGTTTAAGAAACAAGAAATAAAACATTTAACATTAAGTTAAATACCTTAATACATATTTTTTTAAAGACAATTATTTACTTTTATATCATACTACATCATTATTTTAATTGGAAATTGCAATGATTCTAGTAAAAAAATAATTAAGCAATTTAAAAATAATTTATTTTTGTATACTTCCCTACAGAACTGTTCATACCGTAAACGTATACTTTATTTTAATTGTACATATATTTATATACGTATAAATAATTTATCAATCCATCATTATCAACACATCGTCTGCGGTGTTATATTTAAAGTCTTTAAAAAATTCACTCTAATAAATTGACCACACCTGCTGTAATTTAAAATTATCGTGTGTAACGAGTCTTTTTGGCATTTTCGAAATTTCACACCTAAATACCACATTTTCAGACGTCATTAATTTCATTAAATGTCAGCACAAAATCATGGGAAACGAATATAAATAACTTCATCCAATTAAAATTATTGATGCATAATTATTGATGTCCGTAAGGCAGACATAAGAAAAACTTGCGAATCCTCTTTATCTTTCGGTGGAGTAGATCCAAAAGAAGATGCTGGAGGGACCATGTATCCAGATTGGCTAGTGCGCATAAAAACCCGCTTACGAAATCCCGTCTGAACATCGTCTATCTGGAAGACCACCTAGGAGATGGAGGGACAGCTGGACCTCGTCATCCTGAAAACATGATTTTCGTGCTACAGATCATCAGGTCTTTGGGGATGTGGTGGGAGTTAAAAGCAATGGAGGTTTCAGCGTTTATTGTAGATCACAAGTAATTATATAGTAATAATATAATGTTCTCGTAATGGAGCGTGGATGGATGGCGGAGTAACTTCACAGGGTGTCGATAGCAACTGGGCGGAGTCAGGGCAGCGAGCAGCGGATGGTGATGCCGTACGAGGCGTTTTTGGGGTCGGCTGTGGTAAAGACTGGCTAAAAGCAGCGTGACGTAATCGAGTGAATATAGTCAGAGATCCCTCGTCACGTAGATTTGATACGTAGACTCGTGTCAAATTGTAAATGAAACACTTGTTTTTCACCACTTGAGTATTATATTTTACACGACTAGTTTCGGAAGCTACAGATACTTCCATCTATGAGTTTATATTGAAAGATGGGGAAGACGGGTTCTGGAGTGGAGACCGCGTACAGGATTCCGTAGAGTTGGACGTCCCCCTGCCTGCTGGACCGACGATCTGAAGAGGATTGCTGGACAGGGATGGATGGGAGCGGCAATGGATAGGGGGCGGTGGCGGGCTTTGGGAGAGGCCTACATTCAGCAGTGGATGACAGACGGCTGATGATGAAGTGGTGAAAAACAGGTGTTTTATTTACAATTTAATCATGTCCTACTACAAAGTGAATGTCGAAACAATAAATAACATAGACTCGTGTCTGTCAGAAGTCGCGATAATAACTCGTGTCTCGGGTGGTCGGATGTACGGCTTTTATATGTTTCGCTTCCTTTGCACACGATGCTCTGCCGGACAACCTCTAGTAACCTTTGTGAATGAACCCGGGCCCTGATTCATCACTTTTTGTCCATGCAATGTATTTCATCATTGCAATATGCTGGTACAGCGTCAGGTGTTTTGATTGTCCGTGCAATGTATTTCATCATGCAATATGCTGGTACAGCGGTCGAAGTCCATTGCTTCCACTCATGTGGTGTCATGCATTTCGTACTTTGCCTGCGAGGTCAATGACCTACAGATCTATTAAAAGAAGATATTCATTATTCTTTATATGAATACATAAGGCATTTACGTTTAGGAAATCGAGATGTTGTCAAAAAGAAGCGACAGAGTCGACGATACTGGTACCAACGTGTATAAAGAATGAATCCCCCAAAAATCTCAATACTATGGCTCCGCATTGAATATCAGATGGACAGGGTATTCCAGGGAAATCCCAAAAACGATGAAGAGATAGCCGGAGTTTTGCATCACAGAAGGAGAATTCTGTAACAACACTAATAAGTCTTTAGTCTATATCAGCGGTTCTCATTTTTTTTTTGGCGACGAAACCCTTTTGAAACACTAAATATTTTACGGAGCCCTAAAATAAGCAAAATCTTGTTTTATATTCATTGTTTAATTATTATCTTTTAATTAAAATAATCTATTTCATAGTTATATAATTTTCAAATTAAAATCGTCATTATGGAGTAAGCGGTGGATAACCTTTTATATTTTAGTAGTATCATCATAGTGTTTTTTGACAAAACAATGGATTACACTTGCCCTGAAGTGAACGAACGAGGCTGACGAAGGGGCGCTGTTGCGCCCTATAACAGCCTCAGGTAAGCTATAAGTAACCTTCTACACTCTAAGATCCTGAATGTTTTTATAGCCATCTGAAGTATATTAAACAAACAAACAAACAAACCATCCCACCGTTTCCCTGCAGGGGTAGGCAGAGAGAATGGACTGCCACACTACTCTATCCTGGTACTCCTCTCTAGCTTCCTCCACATTCATACAGCGAGTCATACACGCACGTCGATTCTTCCGACCTTTAAAATTTGATTAATTTGGTCATGCCACGTTTTCCTCGAACTGCCTCGACTCAGTACTCCATTTACATAATTAACGTATACTTTCTTAACCATTCGTTCTCCATCCAAGCGCTCCATATGTCCGAACCAATGCAGCGATCCTTTCATAATTTTGTTCATAATACCTTCTGCCGCTCTTCATTCCTTTATTATATCAGCCTTTGAGATTCTGTCGTATATAGTTCTACCACACATACGTCTTAGGAACCTCATCTCTACCGCATTTATTCTGCTCTCATCCTTATTCTGCCAGTTCCATGCTTCGCTTCCATACATTAGGGTTGGGACCAGAAATCCATTGCGAACGGCCGTTTTCACTTTTATTGGCAAATTCTTGTTTCCAATAACTATTTTTAAAGCTCCATTCACTTTGTGACTCGCACCAACTCTTCTTTCGACGTCACTATCCGTTCGGGCATCCGCTGTGAACATGCTATCTAAATACACAAATTCACACACCTGCTCCAAGTTCTCTTCGTTCACACTTATGTTACAAACTGTCATTTGCTCTTCCCTTTCAAAAACCATCACCTTTGACTTTCCGACATTCATCATTAAATCATTTGACTTGCATACCTCATACATTCTCGACACCAAGACTTGTAATTCGTCCGCACTATCCGCAACGAGAACGACATCGTCCGTGTAGAGCAGACAATTTACAGACAAATCACTCATCTTAGCACCAGCATTTATTCCTTTCAGTTCTATCATACACTTGTCCATATACAGATTGAACAACCATGGAGACATCACGCAGCCCTGCTTAACACCCTTTGTGATATCAAACCATGGCGTAATGTCCCCGTTTACCCTAACACTGGCAGTGCTTCCTTCGTAGAGAGAAGCGACCGCCCGTATCAGTTTTGTGCTCTCTCCGTATTCGGACAAGATTGACTGATTGTGCGGACGAATTACAAGACTTGTAATTCGTCCGCACTATCCGCAATGAGAACGGCATCGTCCGCGTAAAGCAGACAATTTACATTAAATAAAATAAATAAATAGAATCACATTACTGTTATGTGAGGTGTGTGGAAATATAATGCGTTGAGCTCTGGCCATTACAGGTGTGTCAGATTGTACAATAATTATCAAATACACTCAAAATTCATCACTTTAACACACGCGCACGCGTGAAAACAATCATGAGGTCGATACATTATCATGATACAAAATACAATAATAAATAATTGGAAGGGAACATAAACTTGACGAAATTCCAGATAGGTGCGACAGCGAACTTTTATGGATAACTCGAGTCTCGGGTGAGTGTGATATTAAGTTAGAGATTCACAGATAATAAAAGCTTGAATAGCTATACCGGGCGTTCAACCAAGTGTAAAACCATTTATTTGGATATTAATTGCCTTATGCAAACACCCAAACACGAAAATCCTTTGTATCGGACTAAATAAAAAATCCGCCATTTTATAGTTGATACGAGTTACGTTAATGCTCGCCACCGAATCTAACATGGACGCTTCGGTCGGTTTTATGGTCTCTAGACCAACTAGAAGTACTGGAATTTATATTTATTTGTCTCGGCCGATAGGGGGAGGCGTTCAGAGCCAATTATGTGCGTTTACACCTTGATAAGTAAACAGATATGACCACTAATAGACACGCGTGAAGCGAACATTCCAGTTAACGCCGTCTAGGTTTCCCGCCCGATTTCAACAGTTGATATTCTAATTTCGAAAGTAAAATCGCGGCTCCTTATGGTAATGACGTTTTGGGTAGGTATTTTTTTTATTGCGAAAGACTGCTGTCGTTAAGTTTTATTGGTCCCTACCAGCATTGATAGCATAATTCATTCAGAATGGCGAGAAATGTCTCATAATAAAGTGTGATCGTTGATATGGAAATGCTTGTTGGCGGTACCTACCTAAAATTATTATATTTTTGATAACAGTCAGGTGCATATTAAGATTTAACTGTTAAAAACAAAAACACAAATAACATTATATACTCCATTGTTTTGGCCGAAACAATATGATGTTTCAACATTATTAACTGTTAAAAGTTATAATACTGTTATGATGTCAGAATTTTCATTATTCACTTTTTGAGTGTCGCGACAGCTGTTTCGCCAACCAGTGTTGGCATCATCAGGTGTTACAAACAACTTTTTTGTATCCCATTATGATACCAACATCGGTTAACAAATATCATTAAATATATTTTTTATATTTTGTATCACTATTTGCTGTAAATTCATATTTAAAATTAAATTAAGAAAATTTCTATATTTATATTAGATATACAAACTGACTTAAACGTACTAATAACTTGTTGTGGAAATTTTTATTTTTATTTATTATATTTCAACTAACTAACTAACTGCTGACTTGGAGACCGTGGACGGCGAAGAGAAGTGCAGGGCGACCGCAACTACGGTGGAAGGATGATCTAAACAGATACGTCGGAATAACCTGGATGCAGTCTGCACAGGACAGAATGACATAGAAGCAAATGGAGGAGGCCTTTGTCCAGGAGTGGACGGGAATACGGAAGGAGTGGAAGGCTGACGAAGAAGAAGAAGAAGGAAGAACTAACTAACCAACTAACCATCACGCCGTCTCACCAAAGGGGTAGGCAGAAAGACTGGACTGCCAAACTTTTCTTTCCTGACATATTTCTCTTGCTTCCTCAACATTCATACATCGTGTCATGCACGCGAGTCGATTTCTCTGACTCCTCACATGGCTTTTTTTGCTGATCTTTCTTCATTCACTCTTTCCATGAGTCCAAACCATCTTAATGATCCTTTCATTATTTTGTTCATAACACCATCATTCACACCAATTATTTTTAAATTTCTAAATTTTACTCATTAAAGGTAATTAATTTTTGTATACATATTGATCAGGAGACCAAGTATGTAAGCCCACGTTGGCTGTTTCTTCACTCTCTGGAACGAACAGCTTCATTGGTCTCAGTACAATGCGGTTGTTATCAACATGATACATTAACTTGAGACGCGTCTTAGGGAAACGTGGTCCCTTTACTTCTGGACCTTCCCACGTTTCTATTCATGAAATGTTTCAACAAAATATTTTATATTTGCTAGCTTACCAATTGAACATCACCATTATTACTTAAACAGGAAAATCGTATTATTATTATTATTATTCTGATGACTTGTATTTTAAGTGCGCCGTTTTGTAAAATGAATTACTCCAAGGGCGCACTAGGAAATGACTGACCGAACAGTGCAGTCTTTAAAAGTTTCTTAAATTTAACGTCACTATCCTCATACTTAGGTAATACCAACATGGAGGCTATTCCACGTCAACGGACCCGCAACGCTGAAATCACGATCATAGCAACTTGCTTTATTGGCTCTGACTGGAATTATTATGTTGTTTGCACTTGTTTCTACTGATCGGAGTGATCGTTGTCTTTCCGTTGGCATGGGTGTCACGCAGAGGTCCGATATTGAAAACATTTAGCAGGTTCATTGAAAACATTTAAATCTATTATACGAGTTTACTGATTCTTCTTCTTCTTTAATCGTCTCTCCACTGCTGGATGTAGGCCTCTTCAAACTCCATTTTTCTCTATCCTGTGCGACACTCTTCCATCATCTTCCCCCGACTTCCATCAAGAGATTTCAGTAAAATCATTTGATGTAATGATGTTTGATGAAAATGAATACATATTTTGAAATTCGCGATTAACACGAACTTGGTCTTTTGGGTTCGTGCTTATAAATGTTGATTTATTTAATATAGATTATATACTAAACAATTTATAAAACTTTAAAGGCGGACGCTTAGAGATCGAATCGAATATTTTACGATGAATGGACAACTCCAGAATCCCTTATATACTTCAACTAATGATATAATATCATCCAATCAACCTGGTCATCGTAATTCTGAAAGACCGCCTAAATGGATAAATTGATGGAGGAAAAGTTTGATATCTGCGTCCCAAGAGTTGGATCTCTGTGTCCCAAGAGTTGGATTTTTGCGTCCCAAGAGTTGGAGATTTCTACCAGAACAGATCAAGAGATCTAGAAGAAAACGGAGAAGAAAAAGAACTTACCATTGCAATTAAAATGTTACAATTAATAAGAAAATATAACAGTTGTTTGTGTTCTAATTTTTTTTAAATTATCTTTTTAATATGTACAACTCGACAAAACATATATGACATCTTGGTTAGTTAAGTTTATTACGTGTGTTTTTAAATATTTATTTGTGAATTGAAATATTGTTTTTAATAATCGTATAATTTTTTTTTTTAATCATTAGAATTCCGATTGAAACATTCGAATAAAGAATGAAAACGTTTTTGTCACTTCAATTTTGAATTATAAACAGTGCGTTCTCATTGAAAATGGGTAGGTACTTAAATATTGAGCTCGCTCCCTTCATCTCATTGATTTAACCCCTTCCTGCCGCTACAGGGCTAACAGCTGACGCCAAATGGGTGAACAGCACAAAAAATTAAACGATGTTCGGATCGATATAATTTTGCGTGTGTCAGAGGAAGATGGCACTATATTTATTTGAATTGCACTTTTGGCGCGGGGAGAGAGATGAAAAATCGTCATATTCATGTATGTATGAGTGAGTGAGTCAGATTATTACAGTAGTCTAAACGACAAATGGAATCCAGTTTGATATTTTAAATAACAATTATCAATCAATCTATTGGGTTTATTCGAATTGGCCGTTGAAATTTAAATTTAGAAACTACACCTTTCAACTTATTTATTAAAATTTCCGGTTACTAAGAACGCCAAAGAAAAAAAAACTTTAAATTTTATTATCATACTTACATAATTATATGAGTAGGTACAATTGTTTTAAACCTATTTGTGTTTATTTTCTTCATTTAATTAACATACTTTTCTATTATTTAACCTTTCGTAGTTTGTAGGTTTGTATGTTACCTCAGAGAAAATAGATTGGCACACTATTCAATACTGACATACTTATCAAGACTCCTCAACATTCATACAGCGTATCACGCACGCACGTCGATTTTTCTGACCCAGCTCGTGACCAACATTTATAATTTAATTTAATTAGTCCCTCCACATTTTCTTCACTGTTATTTTCTTCCTTCATTATTTGTATAACTGATAAACTATAGTAGTTTGAAAAATAATATATTTCTAATGCATAGTGTTAATACAAATAATATGTATATTCCCAATTTAAGCACTGTCTCTATTTGTCTATATTCTTCGATCTTTTTTCTGTGGGAGTCAAGTAATCAGATTCTGTTAAAATTATCAAACCTGGCGACAATCATTAGATATATATCTAAATTCTTAATTCCTTGCATAGTTGACGGTACCCTTATTAGGCTAAAATTACATTAGATGTGAATTGCCATGTCTCTTACTTGAAGATTGAATTATCAATATAATTGTTGATGGATTATTGTAAATATTTGAAATAAATTAAAATACCGTTTACTTACAAACACATTTATCTGTTTGTTTCCAAAACAAAATAATTGTATATTTATACTCGTATAATGCTAAAGAAAATTGTTTATTGATCACGATATGAAATTCTATATTACGTAAATTTAATATTTAATGTTAATAAAAACGTCCGTTTTATGAAGGGTTTTTATACATATTATTTGAACACAAATAAAAATTTGTAGATATAACTTTAATATATAGTAGTTAACACTGAATTTCCTTACTGACGATTTTTTTTTTAATTAAACTCTTTAACTGTTAAAAAATATAACACTCTTACGATATCACAATTTTTATTATTTACTTTTAGTGTTTCGCGATAGCTGTTTCGCCAACTGATGTTGGCATCATCGGGTGTTCTTTGTAACAAACACGTCGTTTACATGTACTTTCTTTACCATTATTTCTTCATTAATTTGTTCTCTATGTTTAAACTATCGTCTTAATGATTCTTTCATTATTTTGATTATAACACTTTCTCTGCGTTCAGTTTTTATATTTGCATTTGTCACTCTATTTAGTACACATTCGTCTAAGACATATCATTGCTACTTTTTACTCTTTCATCCTTCTTTCCCCAGTTCTCTGCTTCACTTTCATACATACATTCATACGCTCCATGGAAAAGCAGTGTTTCAATTAATAAAAAAATAACAATCCCCATTCCGCCCTTCTTACGACCACGTCTGCCAAATTTTTGGAAGATGTGAATATGCTAGAATGCCGCTCAACACTTCACATTTTTTAATTCAATCTACACTAGCGCCATCCATTAAGATTAGGAAGCATTAAGCAGAAAATCTTTATTAAACATAAAGCGATCGCAACCAATGACAGGTCATAAGTCCTGTAAGCGCCTCGACCACCATATTCCCAGAAAACAATTTACATCTTCGTCTCTATTGAGATACAATTAATCCTTATAAAAATAATTTATCCGCAATGGGTAAAATCCAGTATTTGTCTGCAAGTATAATATTTGTATACATTCAAAATGTTGAGTAAAAAAATAATCAAATTGTAGAAGATATAAAGGTAGGTTCAACTAGGTTGTAAAACCATTTTAAGACCTACTTGTAAATTGTTACCTACGGAAAGTTTAAAAAAAATCTGTTAATTTTTTCCGCATTTTGTGTTCCCTGAGATATTCCCGTCACGACCCTACTCCCGATAAGGCTTTTGATATTATTAAAAACATATTTTAACTAAGAGAGATTTCGGGCCGAACATTTTTTGGTCGAAAACTCCGCGAATTTGTGTTTGCTTAACATTTTAGTCGTTCCTTCGGTAATCGACATTTTGTAAAAAAGGATTTTAAATGTGTTTTCCTTCAATAAATGATGCCGCGCGATATTTCATGAATTTTTACATCAAATCATAACGCAAAGTAAACCAATTTATTTTACTTTTCTGCTTTCAATTTTTCGACTTTGAATACAAATATTGTATTTCGTTCTTGGGACCTATTAGGTGTGTTCCCTTTTCGAAAAAACTTTACTTAATGGGTCATATTTATTATTAAATACATTTTTTCGTTTTTACAGAATTTTACTAAATTCTTTTTTTTTTAAATGATAAAAAATAATAAAATTTGCTACCAAACCTACAACACTTAAAACGGGATTGTCAATCCTAGTAGGTATTTATAAAAATATATATTTATATCAATAAAACGTTAACACAAAAGTCCGGATCGTCCATGTCAACATGTGCAACATCGAAAAAAACATTATGTGCTAAATTGAAAAAACGGTGGATTCGTGGAACATAAATTAAATAGACAATATGTGCACCATCTAAAAAGAACATTTTTTGTTCAATAATTTTTATTTTGTTATTTTATTTTATATCATTGTATTTTATATTATTGTATTTTTATTATTTGTTTTAGATTTATGTTATGGGTGTTGGACAATCGAAGTGTGCGCGGGAGATGCCTAGTGGTGGCGATGAGATTCACAACCCATCACACCGCGTCTCCCGCGGGGCGAAAAGAGAAGGATGGAGTGCCGCATCAGTAAAAGTGTGACAGTCCATTCTTTCTGCCTACCCTTTCGGGGAGACGGCGTGATGGTTAGTTAGTTAGTTAGTTATAAAACGTTAATTATTTCTCTAAAAAGAGTACTCTGTATTATTTTAGTTGATTTTGTACATACTGTAGGTGATTTTGGACATACAAGGAACAATAGATTACTATGATTTAACAAAGACATTATTTATTTATAGGTAGGTATTGCAAACCTCTGTTCTGTGACGATTATCATATCTTTATTTTACAAATTAATAGTGACGTCATGTAATATGAACAATATTATTATTTTCAAAACTACTGGAAA
This sequence comes from Lepidostoma basale, assembly GCA_022606425.2. Taxonomy (NCBI): domain Eukaryota; kingdom Metazoa; phylum Arthropoda; class Insecta; order Trichoptera; family Lepidostomatidae; genus Lepidostoma; species Lepidostoma basale. The sequence goes on along the minus strand of JAHDVF020000333.1, from coordinate 3,706,128 downwards.
TATTTTTAAAATTAAAAAAAAAACACAGTTTAGCACAAAGAAGGACCAGAACGAGAAATAAAGGTTATAGTACAATAAATAAATAAATAAAAAATCAGGTCAAATTTTTTAAAAAGAATAACATACATATTTATTTATTTTTTTGGCACTATCACCAGAGGGTTTTAGGTACGTATCATACAAGTTGCCTAGTTATAATACTTATTTCTATATACATAGTTATTTCGAATATCTTTCTCTTTAACGAACATATCACGTGATAGGTAGAATAAATAAAGATAAATTAATATGTCATAAGGACTAATTCGTTTTTATTCTGGTTATCTACAATGTTATGTAAGTTGAATTTAGAACAAAGAAAATTACTTATTAATTAATTAAGCTCTGATATTTTCCTAAATATTATATATTTATCATCTTTAAAATGTATGGGTAGCTTCTTTGAATGTTGACAAATTATGATTTAATATTGATGAAAACATTTATTTCTTTTTATCTTCAAGATAATATGAGACTATGAATTATGTTGTACGTTTAATTAATATAATAAAAATATATATTTATGTATTTTTTTATTACTTCTTGAACAATGGTCTAAAATCAATATTTAATAAATAAAAATAATATTTTTTAAGATGTTTTAGCATAATTGTGAATGTCTTACTAACAAGGCAAAAATACCACACCCGAGAAAAATAATAAATCAATATTATTTCAATGTATTTTTTCCATAATTTATTTATCACATATAAAAATTTCAACAATAAACATTAATGAAATAAACTGTTAAATTATTAAACTCTAATTTTATGTCACTATTTTATTTTTATTTATCGCGACAGCTGTTTCGTCAACCTATGTTGACATCATCAGGTGTTACAATAATATATCAACTGTTAAATTTTATGATTTTTCGAACCTTTATGTGTATTTGTTTGATATATTATTGTAACACCTGATCATGTCAACATAGGTTGACGAAACGGCTGTCGCGAAAAATAAAAGTAAAATTGTGATAGGTATATAAAAACAGAGTTTAATAATTTAACAGTTTATAATGTTGAAGTATCATAGTGTTTCAGTTAAAACAATGGACTATTTAATTAATGTATTACTTTAATATAGCGTACTAACACTCATCAAACATAAAAAAGTAATTTATTTATACAAAGAGATATTCTAATGTGAAAAAAAGCAATCAAATGAAGTAAAATTCTTAGTTGTCTCTTCTAAGTAAAATAAAAGTGAATTTGCGCCCACGTACCATATAAAAATTCGTTTTAAAAAACCGATGATTTATATCCGGAGAAGAAAGAAATAGGGAAACAGAAGCGTTTCAAAAACGATTGCAAATTCCAATGCCTAATCTAAAAGAGGTCCCATAAAATACGCGGACTAATGGATGGGCCATCGAATGAGATGTATCCAGGCAATTAGTTGGAAAATGAGACAGTTTGCACACTGGGGCACGTCCCGGCTGCTTGATACTTTCTCAGAATAACATATAGCCTATTACAGAGAGCGAATAATAGGGCACCATAATAATAAAAAAATCCGATTCCTAAATTCTACCAGCAAAATTACGGTACACATAAAAAAGTTTCAACAATTCACGCGCGCAGCTTAAAAGTCTATATACTTTTTTACTCATGATCTCTACTCTTTTTCTTTATTCAATTCTTTGCGATACATTTAGTTCTCGATTTTACCACTCTGTATTTATGGCGCCACCTTACGGGTAAAAATATAAAATTTATTATCTTTTGCATTAAATATTATATAAATTCGGAATAATATTTTTTTAATTATACAAAAAATAAATGTGATATAATTATTCTATAAATATATTTCTTTTTAATATTGCTGTCAAATATATACGTATAGCGCCATCTATGAACGAGTAGCGAAAACTATTATGTAAGGTTTAATAATCTGCATTACCGACAAGGGTTGAAATATTCAGGGCTGTCAAAATGCGGAAAAAAGAATACCAATATTTTTATTTTTATTTTTCTAATGAATCTTGATTACATATTTTCATTTCATCACAACAACAACACGAAATAATACATAAGCTAATTCTTAAAATGTCCTTTATTATATTAAAATTCCAATATTCCTTCTGGATTTTTATTACACAATAGTACAACAGATTTTTTTTATTTGTCGTAAAGAATAATTTTTTTATTATATAATCTCAAAAATAAAACCACCGATAAATCCTTTACCGTTATGATATTTCTATTTATATCTCTATATAAATAAGCTGTTTGATTGCATTACGTAACAAATCTTTTAAATGTAATTGAAAGGTAAAATAATTATAAAAGAAACGATCAAAATAAAAATCTCAGTATACGTTACAACAATAAAAATATTTGTAAGCGGACATACATACTGCTAGTAATAAAAAACCGTTACAATTTCAATAGCACTGTTTGTGATTAAATGGTTACATAGTTTTTTTCCACTTTTGAGTTTATTTTTCTCATCAGGTTTTGAAGGCGCAATCTTCATTATCAACGATATACAAAATATAAACGATGATGAAGGGTGTAAAACCTTCGAAATATGTCGAGAAAAATAAGCTTAAAAGTGGAACAAACAATGTTTTAATTTTAAAAATTCATCATTGTGGAATTCCGCAATTTTAACGCCTTATATTTATTAAATAGCGATTAAAGATGCTTCTCTTATACAAAAAAAAACAGGGCGATTATATATAAAACATTGATAAGACCGTTATTTTCTTTGAGACCTGGACACTTGCTAAACGTAGTGAAATCAAACTAAACTGCTTCGAAAGAAAAATCATCCACAGAATCCTCGGACCCATTAATGATGGTCACAGAGAATAAAAGATGGAGAAAGAGATACAACATGGAGCTCTACGATCTATCTAGCTAGGTCATTTGCATTACATAGAAGATCTGTAGCCCCCCAACTAAGTATTGTTTAACAACCCAGCAGGCGAAGAAGTGAAGGCAGGCCGAAACTGCGATGGTTGGATGGTGTCATGGCAGATTGTCAGGCCTTGGGACAGCAAGACTAGAAGATTGCTAGAGACAGGACAGGATAGAAACGCTTCTTGGAGGAAGCTAATATCGATCAAGGGTTGTAATGCTGAAGATGAATGAATGAGTACAGTTTGTGAGCATGTGAATGATTTGCATATTAATGCTATATAATACAAATAATTGTGTATGCTACGCGAACTTATAAAACTGTGTCTTAAGAGTAAACTATAAATTCAGTTTATCTCTCGGATGTATAACTGTTTACTTAGTTGTCTGTATTCATCACAATCGCTTATTATTTCGTAAAATACGCCATTAACACGTAACGTTCCGTCTAAAAATAGCCCAGACACGGCAATAACAATTACGCGCAATAATAAACAAAATGGCGGACGTGCAGCCATTTTGCCGTGTCATTTGATTCGGCCACTCTGCTCAACTCGCGGAACATTAAATCCCACATAATGGTTAATTATTATTATTGTCCCGTGCTCGTTACTCCGCACTGCTGCCGTACATTATCCCAGAGACTACCGGGTGTCTGGAAACGGACTGCCGCCCCGTTAACCACCTCCTTAGCACTAATTAACTACCACAAGACTACAATTATTACAAACGATTATTTCTCGCTGGACTATTAAGTCACTCTCTCTTTTAAAGTGCTATGTTGTGAATGCTGTTAAATAGAAATTTTGATCACTACTGACATACCTAATAGACAAGTAAATGCAAATACGAAATTCTACAGAATTTGACCCTCAAGCAGCACATTTTATTTCGTTTGGCGTTTCACATAATTCTTGAAATGTTTTTATAAAGACAAACGACAACCAGTTTTTTCATTTCATTGAATAATATGGAATTGGGCCGGCCATATAGAGAGGACAACGGATGATCGGTGGAACCGACGCACCCTAGAATGGCAACCAAAAACCGGTCACAGAAACCCGGGTAGACCACAAGCATAATGGTCAGATGACATCAAAAGAGTGGCAGAAGGTCAATGGCACAGAGTGGCAAGGGATAGAGAGTTGTTGAAGTCAGGAAGGGAGGCCTATGTCCAGCAATGGACGACTAATGGCTGATTACTATAATGATTGAATAATGGGGCAGTCATAAATTTAGAGAATATAGCTGCAGTTTATAATTTCACTCAATCTGATGATGAGAATAGCTATTTCCCGAAAACAGTCGTGATACTTTTTATTTACTACTCAAATCAAATAATTGAAAAACGATGTTTTGCTAACAAATAACACAGAAAATAATTCATTTACTTGGACGTCAAAATGCGATCCGTCACGTGTCACAGGTAAACTCACTCTGTCGATGTCAGTGATGCCGGTGGAGAGAGCAATCAAACTGCTGAACATGATCGCTTCGGAGATCGACGTCTTTCATATTCGTGAAAGTACGTTCAGAAGACAAATGCTCTTGACTTTGGAGAATATCTTGTATTCCTAATATCGAACCATCTCTCATGCGTTCCTGGTATTATAATATATTTATAATATTTTACCTGTTCTCAATAGAAGTCTTAAACTATAAAAAAAATGTGTAACATATTTTGAGAAAATAAACTGATTTGATTGATTGATTGATTGAATAATCTCCATTTCATTGGTTATTTTCCTGGGAAAATTGTCTTAGTTGTTCACATCTTATCACCATAGAAACGTCAATTATTTGCTATAATTTATCTGTATGCTTATATGAGACTATCATTCGTTATTTTTACATCAGAGATTTGAATTCCATTGTTTATCATACGTGGAGCTGAAAATCAAGTAAAACCTAGTACAAATCCTATAAGATTCTAATCAGAAACACACTGAGTTAGTCATTGTATTCAATTAAAAACTTATTAATCAACGTCAACGTAAAAATCTAAATGTATAACTTCCAGCAATACATTTTTAACGACCGCTTTGAGGGCTGGTAACCTGGTATGGGTTTACCAAGTAGAAAAAACCAAAGCTATTACTTTGAGGCAGTCCGTCAGATTGTTGGAAACTCTTAAACAACATTACACTTCAATGTATTGATTGATTTGATTTTAACGAACTGAGCAGAAGGCGTCTGATCCTGGAAAACCTATTAGACCAGCAGAGTAACTACTTCAATTAATTATTTGAATTATGTTCTAATATAAACGATTTCATTGTAGCCGTGTGCTTTTTCATTTGTTTTAACCGTGTCTTGTGCTTCCACCGCGGTGCAAGACCAAAGCAAAACGCTCCATAGAAACGGCCTGAATGCAAAATGCAAGGAAATGCATTCCTTTATTTCAGCCATTGTACTGGCCCGCCTTTGAATTAAACTAACCGAGTAATAATGCAAAGAGCGGAAAAAACGCAGACATTAGCGGCACAAAGCTATTTAAAACCTCAAAATGGACTAATGCGACCAGAGAAACTCGCAATTTTTTTTAAATATGTCCCTGTTTTAAATGCAAAATTAGTCAATTCCAAATGTATCATTTATGTTTGAAAAAATCATGCTTCAAACTGAATTTGAAAATCTACCTCAATATTTTTTATATGTGCAGCATCACTGAAATCGTCAGATTGATTGTAGGGGCGTTGGCGAACCCGGTAAAAACAAAAAAAAATTAGTAATAAAATATTTACTTTTATATTGGTCTTCTTCTTCTTCATATCAATGGCAAACTAAAATATTTCCTTTTATATAAAATAATAATACACTTTTAGTATTTGTATCTAAACCACTTTATTTGGTAACACCAACCGGTTTCGCTCCCGCCGGAGCTTCGTCAGGTATGTATAATGATCATGACTCACCGTTCTAACATTCTATTCGTCCTCATGCACACTTTCTCCCACCCCTCTTTCTCTCCTCCATTTTATATTTCTTTCTTCATATGTTGTTCTCTCATTTTATGTTTAGTTTACTCTCTCACCAAGGCGAAGCTGCGGCGGGAGCAAAACCGGTTGGTCTTACCAAATAAAATGGTTTAGATACAAATACTAAAAGTGTATTGTTATTTTATTTAATAATGTCACACCACAAATTAAGGACTTTATACAAAAAATATTTCGGTCTTCTTCTTCTTTGTATTAATGGCAAGAAAGCTTAATATTATATTATATTATATATAGAAAAAATGCACTGGGGTGAAATTAAACTATCTTTCTCTTGCTATTGTGGTGGATGGTTTCATCGACTTTGTGTTGTTTCCTATAACCATGAACTTAAAAATCGATAAATAAGGTGTGTCTGTTTAAGCGGTTGGTAATAACAATATATTTTAATGCTTTAAGTTTATGCTGGCTTCATGTGAAAATAGGGTATTATTTTAGTTTATTTGAAATTAGCGACATATAATCAATGCAAACAGGATCAATGCCAACAACACTCTGAATATTTCATCTAAAAGAACTAATGAGAGATGTTGATTTTGTGTTACAAATTTGATTGAAAATATCTCAAACTTGAAACTGAAAGAGCAACGGCGAGGATACATGAACGGCCAAAATGATAGAGATAAGAACATCGTCAAAAACCATCTTAAAGTACCTACTCAATTTCTGATAATTTAAGATAAAGGAGAAAAAATAGGATTATAATCAATTGACTTATTAAAAACCTTTATGTATCAAGCAAATCAATATCTCACCTATTCCGTTACCAAGTTTATGTTTGGAGAAGGCGAATACGTGTAGCAATTCAGTTATTTTACTATTGAAAATATGATTGCTGCGGTTTCAACCATGACGGAAAGCAACGCCTGATTATTTGGAGTAGACCAGATCTATTAAATATTGCTATATTGCATGAACAATAGTGGAATATTACCTCACCTTATCGGGTTATAGTCTAGGGCAGGGGTCGGCAGTTGGTCAAGTGAGAAGACCAAAATTGTCATTGAAAAGGGATAACTAAGGTACCAAAGAGCCCGCATAAACAATACATAATATACATATGTATAGGATATGTATTTTTAGGGGAGGGGGAAATGTATAATCATGTGCGGACGGGTTAAAGAGTATGCCGTACGAGTCGAAGTTTGATCGACGGCTCTATCTCATAAACTCATAACTAATAGGTTGCTTGTGATGAAATGAAATTGAAGTTTATGTTCGAAAAATCTTTGCAAAGAGCCGCATGCGGTTCGCGAGCCTGGTCTATGGCAGTGGTCGGCAAACGCATCAGTCTAAAGAGCCAAATATCAGCAATACATCGATTTAGTTTTTTTTTTCAGAAACAAATTTATTTCTAAAAATCTTATTTTTGGAATTGGTCACAACTACATACACTGAATTATATAATATTTTAATACTCTGGACACACGCTGGAGGATGGGACTTATAGAATTAAAAGAAACCTTGAACTTGAAGAACTAATTAACCAGGAAACAGTAGTGAGATTCTGTAAGTCTCAACGCCTACGGTGGGCTAGCCATGTGGAAAGAATGCCAGAGGGTAGAACACCACAAATTATATCCAGATGGGTGCCTCGCAAAAAGAGACCAAGAGGCAGACCGAGGAAAAGATGGGCGGATTGCGTGGAACAAGATTGGGAGAAAATGGAAGGAGCTGGGGAATGGAGAGAGATGGCCAGGTACAGAAGTCAGTGGAGGACCGTTGTGGAGGAGGTCAAGTCCCACACCGGGATGTAGCGCCGAGAAATGAATGAATGAATAATATTTTAAAATAATCTGATTAATTGTAAAAATATATATATGGTTTTAGTGTACAAGAGAGAGTCATGCTTATGATAACAATGAAATAAAGTGACTAAGGTGGTTCTCAAGATAAGCGGGCTGAAGTGGCGGTAGGTTGGCCATATTTGTCGAAGAATAAGACAGCGCTCTCAGGATTCCGTAGAGTTGGACGTCCCCCTGCTCGCTGGATCGACTATATTATATGGATTGCTTGACGTAGGTGGATAAGAGTGGCAATGAATAAGTGGTAGTGGCGTGATTTGGGAGAGGCCTACTTTTAACAGTTGATGACAGTTGGTAAGTTAGTAAGTATAGTATGTGTAATATATAATTCATGATAACCACAGTTGACAATCCCCTATTGAGGAGATTTTCTTCTTCTTTGTGTTTATCGCAAGCTAGTCTCGTAAGGATGATCTTACTAGGGTCTTTTATCTTATATTTCTCTTGCTATTGTGGTAAAAGGTTTGGCCGACTTTACGTCATTTCCAGGGGCACCGGATGTTATGTAGCAATACCACTCGTGGTTATATCACACATGCTAGCAAGGCCATAAATGTTACTTAAATTAAATAAAATAAAACTTCTTGAATCATACGTTTGAAAAATAAAAAAATCTCAATTTTCTGAAAGAACAAGCACATGCGTATCGACAGCATGATCGGAATTTATAAGACATGCGTGCGACCTATCATGACGTACGCTGTAGAGACGCGGGTCGACACTGTGCGAACCAAGGGACTACTAAAATATCGGAGATGAAGGTCCTAAGATCAATTACTGGAAAAACTCTCCAAGATCGTGTCCGCAATACAGACACAAGAAAAACTTTTGAAATAGAGGATATCGTTCAGTGGAGTAGATCCAGAAGTAGATACTAGAAGAACCCTGTTTCCCGAATGGATGGTGATAGACTTGCATATACAGCCGCTTATGAAATCCCTTCCGAATACCGCCCACCTGCAAGACCGCCTAAGATATGGAGGGACAGCTGGACCTCATCATCCAAGGAGACATGATTTCTGTGACCCAGTATATTTAAAAGCTAAAAGATGTAGATGTTTTTATAATATTCTGCACGAAAAATTTATAAGTGATTATTTTTTCAAATCGCCTTTCTTTTAAATTTGTAAATAAAAATAATTAAAATGGTGGATATTTTCGTCTGGTATTTCTTAATGTGGACAGACAGTTCTAATTTTTGTATTGATAATAAATGCATGTGGTGTTCACTCATTAATTAAAATATAAAACTTTTGGATATTGGCTTACATGACATAATTCATCGGAAATAACCTCCCCTACAATCTCTTATAAGGAATATATTCAATAACCAATAATCCTGTATATATATAATAAATCTACAGTTAACTGCTTTCAAGAATGGAATGTTTAAAACAGTTACGAGAAGTGTTTTTTTACATTCCTTCTTGAAAGCAGTTTAATAGACGGGTACAGTGCACAATCAATGCAACTCTCCTCACAATGGACTCCCATAACATGTCACATGCAGCAAAGAGAGTGCAGAAAAAACTAATTACAATAAAATATCATTTGTTTCGCGGCCCGATTGTACCCGTAACGGCGTAACCAAAGGCTACAACGAGACGGGGACGTTTGGGGGACAAAGACAAAGGACTGTCGTCAGTTAATTTTTTTCGGCATATCCGCTATCGAATTATTTCGTAGCCCGCTGCAGACCTCTGTGAATGCCTGTGACAATTGTATCTTTATTAGAAAAAAGTTTTTTCATTTTAATAACGAGTTACGGATAGAAACAGGCAGGGGTAAACAAGCTGTGACTCGCAATATACTTAAACTTAATAGAAAAATGTTCAGTCATTTTATTTTTATTTTTATACGAAGCACTCACTTTGTGGTTATACATTTTAAATTAATAAATAGCACACATAGAATAAAATAAACACCTTGTATTTTACGCACAGAATTGTAAGTATATTTGATTCACTAACTTCACTCGTACCTAAATTTTATTACTTTATATATTGCCCCCTCGTTTATTTTAGTTTATATGTTTCATTATGATTCAGGTTTCATTACGATCGACAGTGGAGATTTATACCAATATTTTATTAATTAAAACACTGTTTTTCCAATTTATTTATAGGCGCTAAAAATGTGTATTTTTTTATTTTTTAAATATTTTAAGCGTTATATTAATTTGGCTAAGTATGATTCGATCATTAATTTAAATATTTTTTATTTCTTAAAACTCCAAATAAAGTAATAAATACAAATGAAAACGTATGTTATCTAGAAGTTTTATTATATACATAGTTTAGTTATCATAGTTCATGGGAATGGGATCATAGAAAGGCGAAAAATGTCATTCTCATAAACTACAATAAAACTTGTAGAAAACAGACGTTTTCATTCAAAATTATTTTAAAATATGTATAGAAATATTAAAATAATGTGTATATAATTTGGATTATTATTGATAAAAAATATTATTGTTGAAGAATAATAAATTCCAAGTACGCATTTTTTGTTATTTAAAATAAGATATAATAATAAAATTAAAATTTGGGATGCGTACCTTCACTTGTCTCCCCTGTATCCCAGTTCCGATACGGGTCCTGTATGATAGCAGGGGTTAATTCGAGAAGGGTCCAAAATCTTTTTTGTTTCTCTTTCGCTACCTAAAAATAATAAAGCCCAAATTTCATTTACGTTCATATTCAAATTAGTTTTTTACTCTCCAGTCGGTTGCATTGTTTTTGATATAAATCTAGAGTGTGTTTCTACCTTGAAGGGATGTCGCGCTCATTTCCATATCCGAGATAATAATTTATTTTATTTCAATTGAAGATTTTTTACACACGCTGTATATTTCATTTGACAATGTTAGGCGACCGTGTGACAATCTAAATCATATTTTTTATAGCGCTCCAATTGTGATGCATTAGAATAGGTACAATTATTGAAAATTTATCTGTTTTCTTTATTAAAGGGTAGAAGGATGGAGTTAAGTATAACTCAGTATAGCTAACTACACATCAAAAATAGTATTAAACTATACGCTACAGTAATAATAAGAGAGTTTAACTTTTTTCTTATCACTATATATCATATGCTTGTCTTATATCTGGTTCACCTCTATGTTGCAGCTTTTTGTCTCATTTATATGTCTTATGTCTAAGTACCATCTCGTTGTCTCGTCTTTATGTATAATCTGGTGACACCGGTGGGAAGAGCAATTAATTTTCTGAACGCGGTCTCCTCGGAGATCGACGTCTTTCATATTAGTGAAAGTACGTTCGGAAGGAAAATACTCTTGATTTTGGAAAGTATCTTGTCTTCCTAATGTCGAACCATCTGTAATGCGTTCCTGGTATTATGTTGTATTTTAATAATGTTGTGGTATACTTTATACAATATATTAGATTATTTTACCTGTTCTCAATAGATGCCTTAAACCTTAATTTTGTAAAGTCTGTTGATGAAATATACTGACTTGATTTGATTTATACGAATGAAAACGTTAGTTTTCTAGAAGTTTTATTATATTTTATGGGAATAACATGTTTCGCCCTTCTTAGGCATTATCAAATGTATCAAATTTGATAATGCCTTAGAAGGGCGAAACATGTCATTCCCATAAAATATAATAAATCTTCTAGAAAACTGGCGTTTTCATTCGTATTAATTATTTAATATGGAGTTTTACATCATTGTTCAAGAAACAATAAATTATTTTATTTGATTTGATTTGAATATATATGCCTCATATATGTGTCCGATTTCTTTGTCTCATTAGCTTGTCAGCATATCTGGTTGTCTCGTTTTTACGTTCTATTCTGACATACTTCTCTCGCTTTTTCGTATGTCGATTTCTTTGACTCCTCACGTGACCGACATTAAATATTTAATTGATTTGATCGTGCCACGTTTTCCTCGGTCATTTCATATGTATTGTTCTGTTTACGTCGTTAACAAAGGTTTTCTTAACCATTCGTTCTTCATACACTATTTTCATGTGTCCAAGCCAATATACGAGTATTAATTACCCATTCACTATTTTATTTTATAATACTAACATTTTTACTGCATTTATTTTACTTGCAACCTGATTTTGCGAGATCCGTGATTCACTTCAATATATAAATTGATATTGACCGTTTTTAAATTCAACAAGAAATTATTCAAAAAACCACTCTTAATACGTTACGCTTTAACATATACCCCTTCTTATCTGTATTCGTACACCTTTAACGATTGTCTTCATTACATTTATTACAGAATAAACATGTAAATTGCTGTCTAACCTGTACTTTTATTTAACTAATAATTAGTTATTATCTGTAGTTACATAATATTTAACGTGTATACCGAATGTTCAAAAATGTTTATAGGGTAGTTCAAAATAAAATAAAAAATACATTAGTGTTTCAAACAAGTGAGAGTGTTTAATTTTAAACTTGACACGCAACAGAACAAGTTTTTTACAAAAAACATGTTAACTATTTAATTTGTAACTGTTATAATATCGCAATTTATTGATTTATATTCTATTAAATTTCTGCGACAGCTGTTTCGCCAACCAATGCTAGCATCATCCGTTGTTACAAAGAACTCAACAGATAAGTATTTAATAATTTTGAAGTATCATAGTGTTTCCGCCAAAACAATGCATATTTCTATAAAAATATGCGTATTTCTGAAGATCAACAATTCATTTACTTAAAAGTATACTTTATTTAAACAACCTCCAAGGAATTTAATTAATATTATTTAATTTTTTTATAAATCTCCTACGTGATCATAAATTCAAGCTCATTATTTTCAAAAATCAATCAATTCGTCTCTAGGATTGAACCCACAGAATCTGGAACCAAGCGTTCTGTTTTCCACGCGTAACCAATGATAATTTAATTAAATATAAAAATACAAATATTTTCTAAATTAAAAAAATCATTTAAAAATGTATCCATTAGAGATTCATTTTAATATGGTTTATAAGTTAAAGTATACGATTATCATAAAATTATTTCAAGACTTTTGATCACATTTTTTTACAATTATAAAACTTTCGTCCGATATTTCACGATCGTTTTATAAAATTGAATTGAAATGACGTATTATCAACATTATTTTCTAAAATTATTTAAATTTAAAAAAAGAAATAACTGAGATCCTTAAAAAATGCATAAATATATGGTACAAAAATAAATATTATAGTTAAACCATGAAATTGTTAGAGCCATCTTTTCCACTTGTACCCAAGCTGCATCAGGGCAAAATAAAACCAGATTTTATATAGCCCCTTGTTCTTGAAATCAGTATTTATACTATCCCGATGAAACTTGTGTACAAGCGAAACTACAATAGTTGGGTCCAAATATAATTGCCTGATTAAAATACTTTATATTTTTGGTATGAAGCGTTCACTTTGTGGTAAGACATTTAATTTTTTTATTTATTATTTATAATTAAAATAAAATAGAAATAAAAACACTGCACTTAGTTTTTCACCACTATGCGGTTATTTTAATTGACGACTAGTTTCGCTTGTACCCAAGCTTCCTCAGGGCTTCGTAATAACAGCTCTTATTACGAAGCCCTGAGGAAGCTTGGGTACAAGCGAAACTAGTCGGCAATTAAAATAACCGCATAGTGGTGAAAAACAAGGTGCAGTGATTTTCTTTCTATTTTATTTTAAATATAAATGATAATAAAGTATAAGATTTTTTTTTTTATTTCACATAATTTCACATTTCAACGTTTGAAAACAAACACGTATAACTTATTATTAAATAATAAATAAATAAAATACAATGCATTTTAACTTAAAGCAATTTTTTTAATTTTTTTATATTGTTCATTCTTATTACCATGTACATCAACAAAAAATAACGTTTTGTCTTTCAGCTTGCGATGTATTGTATGTATGAATTCATGATAAATCAGCTATTAAGATAACATTTATTTTACATCGTAAATACTCCTTTAAGAAGGTCACGTGAACATCTTGCACCGCGTTGAATATTTTATTATTATTATTATTATATGCAAATTAAAAAAAAATTATAACAAAAACAGATCGTTTTATTTTATAAACGTATACAATCTAGCAAAAAGTGTCTGCACTTAGGTATGCGACAGTTAAAATGCACACAACTATCCATAGAGAGGCAAATTCTCAGCGTGAGTCTTAGAGATAAAATTCTAAATTAATAAATTAGACGCCGAACCAAATATGCTGACTTCATTAATCGTACGGTTAAAATGAAGTGACAGTAGGCTGGACATATTAGTCAGACAGGGCAGTACCAGATGGACTACCAAAACACTCGAATGAAGGCCTTGGACGAAGAAAAGGAGTATCGGGAGACCAGACTTTAAAGATGGACTGATGAATGTGCCAGAATAGCTGGGATGACCCAGATGCGGAAGGGACAAGACAGGGGCAAGTGGAGAAAAGGCCTTTAGCTAAAAGGCCTCCGGCAGCGGAGGAACGAAGGCTGAAGAAGAAGAAGAAGAAGATACAATTGATATTTGATTTTAATATTTGAAAAAAATTAGATAGTCCATTGTTTTGGCCGAAACACTTAACAGTTAACTTCAAGTTGAAAGATGAAAGGACATCTGCCAGTTCACCTCTTAAGAGAGAACATGACGCAGCTTGGACTTGGATCTTCTGTTCTACAGAGTAACATGCCAAAATACGTATAACAAGCGGAATAAGAATAGCATACGAGTATATTATAAAATAAACTCTAATTTTTTCAACATCTTGAATGTATACAAATACTTGTAGACAAATACTGGATTTTATCCATTGCGGATAAATATTTTTTTTATAAGGATTAATTGTATCTCAATAGAGACGAAGATGTAAATTGTTTTCTGGGAACAGAATATGGTCGTCGAGGCGCTTTCAGGACTTATAACCTGTCATTGGTTGGGTTAAGCGTTAATCATATGTTAAGCGATCATGCAACATTGTAACATATATACATCTTCCAAAAAATTGTCAGACGTAAATGTATAAAATAAAAATTATTTTATTTCACTCGTATGAGGTATACGAGGACAAACACAAGATGCCTGCTGATATTGGACCATAGTATTGTACAATAATATAAAATAATTTTTTTTTGTCTTTTTAAATATTAAACTTATCGTCATATAGGTATCTACAAATGTATGAAAGTAAAGTTGTCATTAAATAATGCTGAAACAAAAAAACGTCGCATGTTGCATTTAAAATAATTGTTCAAGTGGGAATTTGTACGATTGCCATTGCGATGCATGTTCGCATCAATGTAATATTATTTAATTACGCGATGTGTCAAGGACTCGAGTAACAATGAAAGGACTCCTAAGAATCCTGTGTCCTTAATTATAATAATAATTTCATTTCGAAAAAAATGTTAAATTACCAAGTCGACAGAGTGTACATTACATCAGCTGCTCAGCAAATGTGTACAGGCAGCTACAAAACATCCAAAACCTTTTATTGATGAATAAAAAATAATAAATATATTTTTCATAAATAATCTTACTTTTAATTTACATCATTGCCAATAGAAATAATTTATTATTTAACAACGCCATATAATAGAAATAATCCGACACATCATTAAAAATATAGCGAAATATTCTTAAATGCTTATGCGAATGCACCTCAACAATTACTTATTAATATGAATCCGTGTAATTTAAAAGAAATTTTATTTTTTCTATATTCTCAGCACTGCAAAGAGTTCATCATTGTAACATAATTAAGTGAGTAATTAATAAATAATACCAATTAAATTTAAAAAGATTATTTTTACACAAAGAAATAAATAAATCATTTGATTTTTCATTTTATATGAATACTTCTTAAATTTTTTATTTCAATAAAAAAAGATTTCTTTGAAAAAAAAAGTAGAGAAAATGCCGTAGAAATTACTAAGAAGAATGTGCGGAAAAACAATGTATGATAGAATATCTAATTATGAAGTAAGAAAGGAATGTAAGGCGGATGAATGCGTGATAAATAAAATTAAGAAAGGGTCACTAAGATGGTTTGGACATATGGAACGAATGGATGAGGGAAGAACGGTTAAAACGATATATACAAGTAGTGTGAATGGGAAAAGAAGTCGAGGAAGGCTAAGGAAGACATGGCATGACCAAATTAATCAATTACTGAAAGACGGCTATGTTCGAAGTAGGAAAAATCGACGAGCGAGCATGTCACGATGTGTGAATGAAGAAGAAGCCCAAGAATTATACCAGGATAGAACAATGTGGCGATCCATCCTCTCTGCACACCTCTCCGGGAAAACAAGGTTAGTTAGTTTTTTTTAAATTAAATTCATTACTTTTTTTCGTACAAGTAAGAAAAAATGTATCTTCTAAAATAATTTCATGAATATGGAAGAACGTCAATTTTTTATAAAATTTATGTATGGAAATGAAGCATGAAACTGGCGAAAGAAGGATGAAATTAGTTTAATACAGTAGAAATGAGATCTCTAAGACGAATGTGTGGCAAATCTGTATATGATAGAGTGTCAAATGCAAGTATAAGAAGTGAATACGTCGCAAATGAAAGTGTTATGAACAAAATAATGAATGGGTCGTTAAGATGGTTTGGACACATGAAAAGAATGAGTGACGAGAAAATGGAGAAGAAGGTATATGTAAACGACGTGAACGGAGCTAGAAATAGAGGAAGGCCGAAGAAAACGTGCCACGATCAAATCAATCAAATATTGAATGTCGGTCACGTAAGGAGTTGGAGAAATCGACATGCGTGTACGACAAGATGTATTAATGTAGAGCATAGGTTTCCAATATTTTCTGGGCCACCGTCCCCTTTACAAGAAAAATAAACGTTTAACGCCCCCCTCCCATAATAATTATTCCAAATATTTAGAAACAGATAGTTGAATTTTAAAATATTATTAAATCTTTTATGAATCTGAAAACGACATATGGTAGAATACCGAACGAAGAAAAGGAAGAAATGATTTCTTTCTATTTTTTCTGGGTCTTCTACTGCCCCCCTGAAAGTCTAAAACGCCCACAAGGGGGCGTTATCGCCCACTTTGAGAATATAGGATGTAGAGGAAGCGAGAGAATGCGATGTCAAGACAGAACAGTCCATTATTTCTGCCTACCCCTCCGGGGAGACGGCGTGATGGTTAGTTAGTAAGTAAGTTATGTTTCTAAATACAAAAAATGACTGTTAAATATTTATGGAACTGGGTGTAGTTACACGTAGATGCCCACGTCCATGTATGAACACGATATTAAATATTGGGAACGTTCCCTCGCCATACCCGCACTGCAAGTGTAAAGTGCACTCGAACCGCATATTACCGCGCCATTACTTTCGCCCGGGAATTCACAGTTAATGACTGGCTTAATTACAAGCAAAGATGTTTTGCGAGTAATTTATCAATTGTCGAACTTCCCGACACTATAATTATCGCTCAGCGACGTCTTTGAAATTTATGATCGAAATCATCAGAATCTTATTTTTATTCGTCGATTACTATTGTTTTTTTTATATCAGTGATTCCCAAAGTGGTCTATATAGACCCCCAGGAGTCTGCGACAACTTGCAACGGGTCTACGATAATTAAAAAAAAAATTGGGTGTCCGTGAGATGAAAATGGGGGTTCACGAGAAGGTTCAACTAAATTGAAGCCGAATATTGAAACACAATCGTTAGCGACCTTTCTTTTAGCTCATTCGACAAAGATCAAACATTCGAATTTCCATAATGAGCTAAAAAAAAAAGGTCGCCAAACGTTTCGACCGGCAAATTTTCCCCAATGAGCTGAAAAGAAAAGGATGAAAAGGTTTTTAGTTTCGGATTTTTTTTGGCCTGAAAGACGAACAATTTTAGGAAAGCAGGGAGTCGGCAAATTTGGGAAACTCTGTTTTATATTAATTTCAATTTTCTTATAAATATTATCGCAAACATTATACAATGTTTAAAATATAATATAAACACGATTGTTTAATTGGTTTACTAGAGATATTTATTTATATAAAAATATACACATTAGTGACAAATTTGTTTCGCCTTGCGAAGGCACTCCCAAACTTTGAGATTGCCTTGTAAGGCGAAGCAAATTAGTTGCTTATATTTATATTTTAATATAAATAATATCCTTGTTAAACCAATAAAACAATCGCGTTTATATTATAATTTATAATGGAGTTTTATAAAATAAAAAACCACAGTCATCAATCGCAAAAGATTAATGTTCTCTTAATTAATATTTCCAAACATATCACTTGTTATACTTTGATCAATTAAAAGTGCCAAATAATAATTATTATTATTTTGTTGACTAAATCATTAGAACGTAAACCAAATCGAAGCAAATATTTGGAAAAAATAAAACACTTTTCAATTAGATATTCACAAATCTCTTATATCTGAATCTAAATAGATTTATCTCAACTGTCACCTCGTTATGAAAATGAATCGGTTTCATCATATAATATACAGGAGACTTCATTATGTATAATAACATAAATGAAGAAATTTCAACAAGCAAAAACTCAAAAACCAAATATAAAAAAATGCTAATCGATGTATGATTAAGTGTATAGAATTCCATAATGATGTTATTAAAATAAACAAAAGTTGTTTAAAAATAGAAGAACTAAAAATTCTATAAATGATTTGAAATATTCACGACACGTGTTTCGTCTTATGAGGACATCTTCGAGTGTCGTGAATATTTCATATGATTTATAGAATTTTTAGTTCATCTATTTTTAAACAACTTTTGTTTATTTTAAAAACATCATAAAAAAATGCGTTTTTTTTTTAATTTTAAAAGAAAAAACAAAAAATATAACTGCAGTAATATACCACCAAAAAAGTTCTTAATTTAAATATAAATAAATTACTTACTTATACAGCCGATGTCGTCCACTGCTGGACATTGGCCTCCCCCATATTTCTCTACACACTCTTCCCAGGAAATCTCTGCAATGAGAAAGCATTCACGACAGAGATCGCCAACGTCATGGAGCTGTGGATAAGTTGATTACCTTCAAATAGCCCTGCTACTTTGAAGTCTTAGAAAGGGCAAGCACTTTTTTATAGATTTACTCGGGTTATGTCTAAAGCTTTAACAATCTAACCCGATAATCTCTGTGGTACATAGCAGAGTCAACTTTTATGTCTGAAGTAGCACCAGATTTTTATTAAATCTTAATCATTTATTGATGAAAAGTATGAAAGAAGAATTTGACGTACTATATGAAACTGAGTTACTACTATCTCTCTTGCCGAACATGCAAGGATATTTGGCAAGAGAGAAAGGCTATTTTTGGAGTGTTTTACTTTAATTCTTTTTGTTTTATCGTGTAGTGAAGAGAAAATGCATAATTTCCCACATGCCATAGTATCAAAAGGAATATCTGAAACCATAGTCATACATCGATTGCAGAAATCATTAATTAAAAATATGTAATGCGTCATGTTGCAATGACACCAGCAACACTTCTGCCAAGTCCAACTTTCTAGCATCTACGGTTGGAATCTTAGACCTTGCGAATTCTAGATTATGTTACCACTAACAGTACCACCAGTGTCACAGCAAATAGAGAGTGGACGAATGGCGAATTCCCAGCACAATATAACTGGATTCACCCGGCTAAGAAAAGGCAACCGATAGTGCCTAATTATTGTTATTAATAACAATATAAATCTTTCAGAGAAACCACTCTGTATATCATTCCCCATATCATAAAATAAAGGCACGCAGGACTTTGAAGCACAGCGCAGAGACGACGCCGCAGAGAAAAGGATGCGGAGAAAGAAAAGACCACCAAGAGACGGTGACATATCCACTACCAGCGACTTCCAGTCCTCTTTAGTCACATGCGGACCCACAACCGTGAAAGACAGTCATCATTGGACACGAGGGACAGCCGATTAATGAATGAATGACTATGAAGAGGAATCATGCCTTGGCCCTAAGTTCTAGGCCACACTTGTAGCTATCCGTGATAGAGATGTCGCGGCGACCTGACATGATACTGAGAGAAGAAGATAATAATAACAATAATTAGGCTAATTAATTTGTATAACGCCGTTTTCGCGAGTAACTCACCTCAAGGGCTCTTTAACAATGTTATTAAGTCATAGGAGCTGCATCTGACAATAAAGAGCCGATATTTGTTGTTTATATTTTATGGGATATTTTAAGAAGGTGGGTTTTTAAAGTAAAATTTAAAATAAGTCAGATCATGAATGCATTTGAGGCATGCAGGCGGACGGACCTGCAACCGTGAAAGCACGATCTCCGAAGTTTGTGCGGTGGTTGCGTTTTGGCTCAACTAATCTACCTATTGCTGAGAAGTTTGCAGATCGAAGCAGATCGAAGCATACTTCAATGTGTTCCATCTGAATGAAAATGATTTTTAAAAAATGAGTGGAGCAACCCTTCGGGGCGAATGAAACTATATTACCCTACTTTTTTTTCATTTTTATATTATGTTTCTTCTATAATAATTCATTATTATTTGTATTACTAATATTCTCTTTGATTCACTAAACTATTATGTTACTTTATTCTTCTAATATATTTATGTCAGTTGCTATACAATATTTGTAGTAGCATGTAATTGGCATTGTTTTGTTATCTCTATGTAATTTATATGTATTTTTAAATAGCTGTTTGTTACCCTTAATGAATAAAAAAATATATAGTAACAATTTGTTTCAAACGATTTTTAAAGATATTTAAATTTTATTTACCATCAAGTTAAATAATTATGTATATTCCGATGGAGTCATGATTTTTATCTTGTTTTTTTTCCTGTAGTAATACAAAATTTCAATTTTAATTATTTATAAAAATAACTTCCGTTTGTTCATGCTTTATTCACGTTCGTTAAAACGGAATATCGCAAAGAATGTTTTCAAACTTTTTTAATGAAAAATACACTAGTTTTTTTCCAGAGAGTAAAACAAAAGGGACGCATAATGAATAGGCAATTAAAATATAGGATAGAAACTTTAATATCAAAGAAACTATTTAAGTGGTAAAGCCAACCAATGAGCAAATTGCACGCAGCAAAAGTTGCACGCAAAGCATACTCGTACTTTGTACAGTGGCGGTGAGTTCATTTTAATAATATCAAGTTTGTCATTACGAGCTATTTTCAGTTACACGATTTACTTACACATTCTTGTTTACACCAAGATTCAACCACGTCTTACATATCAGTGGCATCCTATCCTAAAGATTCTAAACGTGAAACTGCAGGACAAACGAACAAATGATAGCATACGTGAGGTCAATATGACGAATGTTGAGGCTGCTATCATTCAGAATTAACTGCGCTGGGCTGACAATGTCATAAGAATACCTGAGACTAGACTCCCAAGGAATATGCTGGGCTCTCAGCTGACCCAATGGAAGCGTTCACACAGAGTTCAGAGGAGACGCTTCAAGGATTCCCTAAAATATCGATAGTGAATACTTTAAAAATACTGCAAAAGATGGACCTAGTATACATACCCAGAGCTTAAAAGTGAGAATCACACTGTCTTCAAACTTATAGATAAACGATAAAAAAAAACACTTTGTTTATGGCTACGGCATGGTTATTGTTATTGATGCCAACTAGTTTCGCTTGGACCATCGTGGCAATATAATCAGTTATTGCGATATATTGCCCTGATGAAGCATGGGTCCAAGGAGAACTATTTGGTATCAATAATAATAACCATACCGCGGGTACATTCAAAGTATTTTATTATTTTATATCTACTAGTTTTAAATGTTTAACCACAAAGTGAATACTTCGTATGAAAGATTCACACTATCTGGTGTAGGTATGTACAGTTATGTAAAGTTATTCTCCACCTAGGTCTATGCTCTACAGTGTAGAATTCACGTGATAATAAACTTGCGATTTATCAAATGCCACGAGAATCAATATAATAGCTATAATATTGAATACTCGCGCTATAATATATAATAATACAAGTAATACTCGTATTTATTATATTGAATACTCACGTTGTAATTATGTAAAGAGCTACACAACAAATAAAAATAATAATAATAATCATCATCATAATAATTAAATCTTCTATCTACTACCAGCGCTCAAATCAAGAAACGTACACTGGAAAACCAAAATCACCTGTATAAAACAATCATCCGAACAGTAGTGACCTATGGATGTGAGGCGTGCACAATGACAGCGAAATCCGCAGAACGACTGGATACTTTTGAGAGAAGGATGCTGCGCTGAATTCTGGGACCTGCAATATTTACCTCTACCCGCACGAAAATATTAATGTAATTTTATTTTGCCGTGTCCATGATTCACTATCATGCATTTATAAACGACATTTTAAGAGAAAAAAAATTGTATATTTATCCAAGTTTTTAAAAATGCATAATCGATACGAAAAAAATGCTTTAAAATTATAATATTTGGTACATTCATCTCTTCTCACCTGGAAAAAAATATCATTGGTTCGTGAATAGTATAACTTTGTAACTAATTACTAACAACTAGAGTAATCTAAAGAGAATTAACGCTTACAACAGCCAACGTGTTCAGCGTAACGTATCTTTTATAACAGGTAAATAGTTTACAGATCTTGCATAGACGTTAACATTATTCAAATACCAACCGTCTTGAATCTTAATAGTTGCGCAAATGAGAAATAAATATTATTAACACATGAATTAAATCACTATACTTTCCACTTGTGAATATATTTTTCTTGACGTGTTTCGACGGCTATATACCTTCATCATTAGTCTAAATCATTCTCCCGATGGTGAAGTATGAAAAATTTTGAAATCTATCAAAAATAACATTCTCAAATGTGGAAAAAATGTTTTAATTCATAAAAAATCATACGTACGGAATTTCACAGTATTACTGCCTTATATATCTAATACGACAAGAAGGCCTATTGCATGCCATAATGGAGGGTATGACCGAGGAGACAAACTCTAGGGGACGCCCACGCCGAGAATACCTGGAGGACCTGTTGGTGGACGTGCGCTGCTCATCATATCGCACCGTGAGTGTAAAACCGAAACAAGTGCAAATATATAGTTTGGAGATATGGGAATTTAAAGACTTCATATTGCTTGGAAAAACTGGTTTTTTTAATAAACCAATGATTTTCAGTTTAAAGTAATATACCTATAAACCGAAAATCATTGGTTTATTTAAAAAAAAAAGTTTTTCCAAGCAATATGAAGTCTTTAA
This sequence comes from Lepidostoma basale, assembly GCA_022606425.2. Classification (NCBI taxonomy): domain Eukaryota; kingdom Metazoa; phylum Arthropoda; class Insecta; order Trichoptera; family Lepidostomatidae; genus Lepidostoma; species Lepidostoma basale. The sequence continues at coordinate 3,683,193 of JAHDVF020000333.1, read as the reverse complement.
ACTCCCATATCCCCAAACTGTATATTTGCACTTGTTTCGGTTTACACTCACGGTGCGATATGCAGATTTCAAAAGAGCCGCACAAGACAGGGAAGAATGGAAGAGAAGAATAGAATAAATTGCTGCAAACCAATCCCAGGATTGAATCTTTCTAACTAACTGCCTTAAGTTTTTCAGAAAAAAATGTTATTTGGTTTATATTAAACAACGAAATATTATGTTAGTCACTTTATTGAAAAATTAATATGTTAAAACTCGAATGTCATCAAGAAAGAGTACTAGAATATTTTAAATACAATAAAGCGATAGAGGAATACTTATTTGAATTTTGTTCTGATTCTGAATTTTATTTTGAAGTTTGTTTTGATTATTGTGGTATAATAGATATGATAGACTGTAGAAAACAAAAGCAGAACAATTTGTTTGCTTATTGTTAATTGTGAAATTTGAACGTGTGTGAAAAAAAAAACAATTACGATTACGATTGTACAGTGAACCAAGTTTTAAGTAAAGGGTAGAAAATCTTTGCTTTAACTAGTTAAATAAATAATTAAATAACCAACACGCCATTTTAGCGAAGGGGTAGGTAGAGAGGATGAACCGAAACATTGTTCAATTTTGATATATTTATATACATCGCTTAATAGAACCAGGTTATTTCCAATTCCTCGTATGGCCGATATTTAAAATTAAATAAACTTGATCATACCATGTTTACCTCGGTTCGACTCGATGTTCTGCTCTATTCATATAATTAATCATACATATCCCAAACCAAATCATGTTATATTGATACTAATTAGGTATCATAATAATAATTATTATTAATTAAGTATTCTTACCTACGCGTGTAATTTGCACGTGAACATATGATAAAAATTTCAAACTCTATATTCGCATTATGCAATTAAGTCAATCTACAGAACTAATTATGGTTTGTTATTCAAAGTGAAAAAAAATCCATCTGCTCTAATTTGTTAACAAGGGAAAATTATTTGTAAATGTTATATTATTATATCCTTTCAAGTGACTCACAGCAGTGGCGGGTTATGATATTTATCTGAAAGCGTTGAGTTGAAACAGTTTCTTAAAATATATTTTTTTAGCAATGTTTACCTTCACGCGTACTGTGAATTTCAATTAAATAATTTGTTATTCTACAAGATAAAGTTCTTCTTCTTATTTATATATCATGACGGGTCCCCCCGACAAGTACTAGATTAGTTATATAAAAGAAGTAGCATTGCTATGGGCCCCTCATTTTTGGAAGCCCCAAATGTAGAAATAGTCTCACGAATTTACTTGTCTTTAATAATTACTAACTTTAGCGGATAACGTCATTAAAGCGTATAAATAGTGAGTTAAGGAACATGTACCCACCCACCATAATAAATATATAATGTAATTTTCTGTTGAATTTATATATCAAGTGTTATTGTTTAAATTTTTCACATTTATTTTCGAAATTAATGTTCGATAAAGTTGTGTTGATAAAGTATCACTTGAGAGTGCAGTGAGAGTGCGTGCACTCGACTGCTCGTATCCCCTTCCAATCATCGTATATTTCGAAGCTAGAAGATATTTCTTCTCAGACCTCGACGACCATCTATTTTGCCTATGATAATTAGGCCCAGCAGCTCGTACTTCTTTCTTCTGAGCACATGCCCCAGGTAGGATACCTACTAGACTTTGAAGTCAACTAGCAATGTCCATCATCTCTTTGTTCCACACTTACATTGGTAATCATGTCCGTCTATGGAATGTGTAGCATTCTCCGATGCATCCACTTTTCAAATGCTTCTTACCTGTTCATAACGTTTATTTTAAGGGCGTGACTTAACTCTGTAAATCGTGCAAGATGAATAAGCCATGTAATACAACAAGAAGACCTCTTGCATGCCATAATGGAGGGTATGACCGAGGGGACAAACTCTAGGGGACGCCCACACCGAGAGTACCTGGAGGACTTGTTGGTGGACGTGCGCTGTTCATCATATGCAGATTTCAAAAGAGCCGCACAAGACAAGGAAGAATGGAATAGAAGAATAGAAGAAATTGCTGCAAACCAATCCCAGGATTGAAACTTTCTAACTAACTAACTATATTTCATCTTTAATTAATTTTTCGAAATAGTGGGATGTGTTAATTATGTATATTTTTTAATTATCTTAAACCAGTGGCACGTACATACTATAGAATGTCCATCGAAGTTTGAAGGAGGTGCATAATTGGATATATTTAGCTTCTCTTCAACTAAATGGCTTCCTCACGAATGGATGTTAATAAATTTGACGTAAAAAAATTGACGACACAATAATTATAGTCTTGTTGAATATGCGCAAATACACACAATTTTTTTTAAAGAGTTTTTGTTGTTTATAAATAGTACATAAACGGTTTGATATAACATTACAAGTAAGTATGTATCAAAAAAAATTATTTCTTTTTATTTCGTTTCTCTTACTCTCCTTATGAAGGAAATTCCTTGTGTTGATAATGTATAAAATGGAACTGGCAAAAGAAGGATGAAAGTAAAAAAAATGCAGTAGAAATGAGATCTTTTAGATAAATGTGTGGATACTCTGTGTATGATAGAGTGTCGAATGGTGGAAAGATGGTGTTATGAACAAAATAATGAAAGGAAAGAATGAATGAAGAAACACAAACGTTCTCCATAGAGCCAGAGTTGACACAGAGTTGCTGAGCAACATCAAAGTCCGTAAGGTGTCCTACTTGGGCCATGTTCTGAAAGGCGAAAAGTACGCACTATTACATCTGATCTTGGAGGGTAAGATTGAGGGTCGACGAGGTGTTGGGAGAAGGCGGGTTTCCTGGCTGAGGAACATCCGAGAGTGGACGGGGATGAGCGCCGTGGGGGAGCTGTTCCGAGCTGCCCAGGACGGGGAGGCCTACTCAAGGGTGATAGTCAACGTTGGGGGACCTGACAAGACACGGAAAGAAGAAGATATTGTCCTTACTTCTATAATATTCTATAAACCTGTATTCTTGTTTATAATAGTGTTTTTCATATTTTATAATTTACATACATACCTGTATTATTATAGTGATAACAGCCTTAGGCTTAATTTTTACCGTTATTGTTTAAATGTTCTTACGTTTAAGTTATTTGTCTATATCATAAAAAAATGTATTGGAATTTATTTCGTCTATAATTAATAAATATATATTTTAGAAAATACGTGTTTTAATCAATACAATATTGAAGGAGTTTTACACCAGAAAATAAAAATAAATTATAAAATGTCGTTATCAAAACAGATTTAATAAGTGTTTTTTCTATTAATTTATTAACAATGCTGCTTTCACATGTAAATACATGTTTAAAACACTTAACAAAAATATTTTTTCACACTTCATACAAACCATGAACACAGGTACCGACACAATATAAATAACGTACAATTTGACTGGAGAAGAATGGCGCGCATCCACACCGATTTTCCCATACTGCAAATGTCAACTTGCAAGAACAACGTGCATAATGTTTATTCATTAAAACTGATCCCTTCAAATATGATCGCTTCCGGATAATAAAATCTGTTCCCCAGGCACTAAAATAAATCTCCCAGTTATTGTTGATAATTATTCCCTTGCTTATTAATGTATTTTTTTGTTTCCATTCCAGTACAAAGGACTATGCGGTATTGTGAAATAAGTCTCATTACCCCGTTGGTTTTAATGCCATGCATAGGGAAGTTCTTTGACAAACCTGTTTGAGACAAGGCTGACGGTGTGACACCAATGCCTTTTTTTTCACCAAAAGAATTTGCATACTCCCAGTTCGCACCGCGACTAAACAAGGTTCTCGGCTATCCTATTAACATTTTTAATTTATGCAATATCAAAGGGTTACTCTGTGATGTAAGGAAGAGAATTCTTTTCTGCAAAAAAACTAGACAGGAACTCTTTATTTTTATAACTATTCTGTATAGGTACTTGATCAAATATTAAACGGGTATTTTCTGTTATATACTTTACGTCTTTGTCTAAGTTTTCAATTTTCTTATTATTCTGTAAGTTTGACTGAATTTTATGGGAATGACAAATTTTGACATGCTAAGGCAATATCAAATGTTTGATAACATATCAGAAAATGTAAATTATAAACATATGATGATTCATTAGCAAAGTAAAACATGTAATTCCCACTTAATAAAATATTCTTCTAGATAACATACGTTTTTAACTAACTAACTAACTAACCATCACGCCGTCTCCCCGGAGGGGTAGGCAGAAAGAATGGAACGCCACACTGTTCTGTCCTGACATACTTCTCTAGATTCTTCTACATTCATACATCTTGTCATGCACGCACGTCGATTTCTCCGACTCCTCACGTGACCGACATTCAATATTTGATTGATTTGATCGTGCTACGTTTTCCTCGGCCTTCCTCTATTTCTAGCTCCGTTCACGCCGTTTATATATACCTTTTTTACCATTCTGTCTTCACTCATTCTTTCCATGTGTCCAAACCATCTTAAAAATGTATGGACAAGTTACCTAAACTCAACTCGTAATCCAATTTCTTCAATTATTCAAATATGCTGTAAAATCTTTTGATAATTTATGCATTGTTAAAATTGAGTTATTATTAAAACATTCGTTTAAATTTTACTTATTATATGAGCGGAGTCTGAAAGAGGTAAAATTGCAATTCTTAAAAGTGCCCCCAAACCCGTCCGATCCCGAGAGAAGAGACCCGACATAACCTGTTTGGTAACCTTCCATCGCGTACCGAGGAACCCATTAGCCCCAATACGCATATTCCGTATTGTCTTACCTCTAACCCTCTACTCTCGCCCAGTGTCCCACATGCGCGGGGTGCCGCACAGTTATTGCATAATTCTTTGTTTTGTTTTTGCAGACAAAGGAACTTCGGATGCGAAGGGTTAGCTCGGTGTGAGAAAGTCGAAAGGACGAATCCGATATTGTTTTAAGTTGTATAATAGTTATTTTTTGTTGCGTATTCAAATTGGATTTTGTAACTAGGGGATTGAAAGGTGAACGGTATTGCAATGCGATGATTTTAAGGTGTGCGATATGCTGTGTTTTATTTTTAAACAGTTGATCGTGTGACGCTGTAGGGTTAATTGAGTAATGTGTTCGGTCTGTGTTGTTATAACGATAGTGTGAAACAAAAAAGTTTTGTTAACGTGTGTGAACTAAACTTTTTAAGTTATTGTGTATACACGAGTATTTATGGATATTTTTTGCTTGGCAACGATGTGAAACTCGATTCTATATAGTTATTGGAAAACAGATGGGAAACGGTTGCAACTAAATTATAATTTTTTGAGAGTGACTTGTTTCGCTTAACATTGCTTTAAGTAACAAATTTAAATATACATAGGTTGTTAAGGTGTGAAGTAAAATGATCTGATAAGGTGAAATATGTAAATTTTTAAACGTCTTCCGAAAACTCCCGAATTCAAACGTTTTCTTCATTTTTATTTATTTATTCATTTCAAGGATTGTAGTTATCTCTTAAAGTTTTTTGGTAACAAACTGTCGCTGAATTTTCTGAAAGTTTCTCATTTGTTTTTAATGCTGTTTGTATTAGGGTAAATTCTGAGGTAATCATAACAATACATAAATACTATAAAGCCAGCTGAAATATATAAAAATGTAATCTCAATAAATGTATTAAATAAAATTATATTAGTGTTCTTATATGAAATTGTGTACTTCATCGATGGGAACAATAATAAAAGAAAACGTCTGTTTTCCTAGAAAGTAAACGTTTTCATTATTAAAGTGATTAGATTTGAATTTCACTTGACATATTATGAGCTATTTCATTTATATCAAAAAATATATGTATTCAACAAATGAGTAGTGCATTATGAAAGGCAAACGTCTGTGATCACCGAAATTGAAAAAGTAGTTGATTCATGTAGGAATTTTTCCATTGTTTTCGTTGGCGATATTAATTTTTTTTAGCAAATATCTAGGATTTTTTCAACATCTATGTTCGATGTTTTCTTCAGAAGCGGCCCAACAAAAATGCTCTTATCTCAATATCAACTGACCGAAGCGCATTTTTGACCACTCAAATTGATACTCTATTTTAAAAAGAACTTCAAAATAAACTACTAATAATTTTGGATTAATTTCAATTTCAAATAGATAAAAACCCTGTTTTTCGACTATTAGTTAATATATCTGATTTTTTTAATGCAGTTTATTATTAATTTATAACAACAGTATGAACGTATCATTTCGTTTGTTTAACATTGTTTGCTTATAAAAATTAAGTTTGCTTATTAAACCTTATTGACATTTGAAAATGTCGGTGCGGTTTATTTATTAAAAATATATATTTTACTTCTTCTTCTTCAGCCTATTCCCGTTCACTTCTGGACGAAGGCCTCCTCCATTCGATTCCATGTCACTCTGTATTGTGCAAATTGCGTCCAGGTTATTCCGACATGTCTGTTCAGATCATCCTTCCATCGTAGTTGCGGTCGCCCTGTACTTCTCTTCGCTGTTCACGGTCTCCAAGTCTTCATGTCCATTTTTTTGTCTGAGCTTCTGGCTACGTGACCTGCCCATTGCCATTTTAGAGTCGCTACCCGGTGGATGATGTCAGTGACTTTTGTTTTTTCTCTCACCGTATCGTTTCTGAGTCTATCTCTTAGGCTTGTTCCTAACATGGCTCTTTCCGTGGCTCTTTGGGCCACGCGAAGTTTCTCGGCACTTTGTTTGGACAATGTTTCAAGACCATAAGTATCAACTGGCAGAACACAGGCATCACTTAAAAAAATACTATTCAATATTGATATAAGTCAATTAACAACTGTAAACACGATTGTTTAGTGGTTATACTTGGATTTAATTTATATAAATTATATAAATAGTGACAAATTTGTTTCACCTTGCGAGGGGCATTCCCAAACTGAACCTAATCGCCAAACAAAATGTTTATTATTATAAATTAAGAATGGAGTTTTACAAAAATAATACCTCAACCATCAATCAATAATGATTTAAGTCACTTCCATTCCCAATACAAATGCATTTCATGATGGTGTTAATCATTATATAAACGCACAAATAATTTCGCTTCCCGAAATAAAAGTCAACGAGTCCCCGCAGAGATTCATCCCTCGGCGTGAATAATCAGCGTCTTATTAAACGGTCCAAATTTCTGATTAAATATTTTTATATCTCGGCTCGCGCTCCCGGAACTTTCTTCCTTTTCATACTAATGATCTATTGATGGAAAGGAGGGGAAATTAGACACCACAAAGAGACACACTAAAACTTTTAACTACGAGGATTCTCCTTATTTCCATTTAGACGCTCTTTCGCCTCTTTTCGTCATCCCTCGTTATCTGGGGGTAGTTTCGCCACCCGAACTGCAGGGTGGGAGGCGAACGTGAGATTAAAGCAGATGTGCTAAACCTTAAAGATATTAAAACGACTCGATTGTATTTTTTTTAATTCGTGCAATATACAATAAGACTTTACAACAAAATATTTACATATTTGAAAAACAGGGCTGTGATTTGTAAAAAAATCATTACATAATTAAGCAGTGAGCATTCAAAAATGCATTTAAAATATGGTTAACTTCTACTTCGTGTCATTGGCAAGCAAGTCTAGTGAGGATGGTTTTAAATAGGATGGTCCAAATTTCTTTCATTTCTCTTGCCATTGTGGTAGAGATTGACACAAATATGTTTCAGGACACATAACCCCTTTATTTTTAAATATTTATTTTGTATTCAAAATATTTAGCTACACTGATGAAGGGTTGTATTATCCCGAAACATCTTGGTGTTGATATTATTTCATTTTTTTAATTTGTATTTTAAATAAAGTGATGTTTTACAAAGTAAAAAATATTGTTAGAATCCGCCACACAAAGTAATCTGAGATAATTTTTCATACTTTTGATATACGAGTAGTTTGGGGTTTGCACACAAATATGAAAAATTAGCGTAACTCTACGTCTGCAATCGGCTTAAACGCCAATTTATGATTACATTAAATAAAATTAAGTGTATATAATTACATAATAATTTCTAATTTCTATTCAAAATTAATTTAAAAATAATTCTATATTTCTTTTAGAATATTTTTTGGTAAACTCATATAATAAGATGTTTAGTATTCCAAGTCAATGCAGTTTGGATACTTAGCTAATCCAATATAATTGGACCTAAATTAAAGTACCTACTCGTAAAATTTCATGTTTGTTAGTTAGGATTCGATTAGTTAAAGCTCAATTTAACTCATGTTACCCTTACTATCCAAAATCAGATTTTTATTTCATATTCATAATAAATCGAACGAAACTGGTTGATTTTTTGTATTGTCAAAATATCCACATCATATGGTTATCGAAAACAAGATATATGAGATGAACAAATAATAGTTATTGGAAACAAGAATTTATCAATGAAAGCAAAAATGGCCGTTCGCAATGGAGTTCTGGTCCCAACCCTTATGTATGGAAGCGAAGCATGGAACTGGCAAAAGAAAGATGAGAGCAGAATAAATGCGGTAGTGATGAGGTCCCTAAGACGTATGTGTGGTAGAACGATGTACGACAGAAGCTCAAATTGGGTTTTTAAAAAAATAAATTAAATAAAAAAAATAAAAAAAATGATGATATTAGGAAGGAATGTAGAGCGAAAGAAGGTATTAGGAACAAAATTATGAAAGGATCGCTGCGTTGGTTCGGACATATGGAGCGCATGCGTGAAGAAAGAATTTTTAAAAAGTATACGTTAACGATGTAAATGGAGTAAGGAGTCGAGGTAGATCGAGGAAAACATAGCATGACCAAATTAATCAAATATTAAAGGTTGGTCATGTCAGAAGCCGGATGAATCGACGTGCGAGAGGTTTGCCAGGATAGAGTAGTGTGGCGGTCCATTCTCTCTGCCTACCCCTGCGGCAAAACGGCGTGATGGTTTGTTTTTGTTGTTGTTGTTCACATCATATTATTCTGCGAGTATTATTGAATAAATTTTTCATTATTATTCCCAAAGAAAATAAAAAATTTCTCACTTATTCTGATAGCCAAGTTACGTAAATTACTAGTATTAGTGAGTATTTTCTTACTTTGTATGAAAAGGAACGTATATATTCAGAAACCACGTTTGCAAAAAAAAAATACATTTTATATGGGAACAAATTATGTAAAAATGATACTTTTTTAACATTGATATGCAATGTTAATTGAAAGTTATCATTTAAAAAATTGTGCTTCGTGCATAATACCTGAGAAATCTATTATTCATAAAAAAAATCTTCAATTGTTACTACAATTTACTGTGCAGAATTTATTGGCTAGCTATTCATTTTCTTCTCACATATGAAGTATATGTTTTTATGTAAAATTTTCCATTTTAAATTTGCTATTCTTCTTCTTCTTCTTTTAATTGATCTGACGATCTGTGACACAGATATCATATCTCGTCGGATGATGAGATCCAGCTGTCCCTCCATCTCTTAGGCGGTCTTCCAGGTGGGCGGTGTCCGGAGGGGATTTCATAAGCGGTTGTATATGCAAGTCTGTCACCATCCATTCGGGCTAAATGGTCCCTCCAGTATCTTCTTCTGGATCTACTCCACTGAACGATATTTATCTATTTCACAAGTTTTTATAAATTAAATTTGCTATTTAGTGTGTAAAAACTAGATTTGGTATATATTTAATTAAACGAAAACAAAATGAGTGTTAAGAAAACCAAAAATATTTAATATGTCTTAATTTCAAGCACAATTAACAAAACATTAACAAAACCATCACGCCATTTCTCCACAAGAGCAGGCAGAGATAATGTAACACCACACTACTCTATTCTTACTCCAAATTCAAATTAATTGTAGGTATTTGTTCATTTATTTGTTAAATAACTAATCATCATTCCGTTCCTCCCAAAAGATGGACAATATTTAACCGAGCCACAGAGGGCTCCCTACAATAATAATATATGTACATATGCAACCAAAGGGGACCCAGACCACATTTAAGCTACGCTACTCTCCCTCGATGTCCCGCCGTACACACATAGCAATACAACAGCAAAAGAAAATGATGGACAGAACAATTCTTTCCTCACATACTTCACGCCACTCCTTAGCATTCATACAACAAGTCGTGCGTTGACTTCATCGCCTATTCATATGGCCAACATAAAATCTGTTTAATTTGATCATGCCTCATTTTTCTCAGTTTATCTCTGTTTCTCTCTAAATTCATATTGTTTAAATGTACCTTTATTAATTCATTATTTAAATCACCATTATGAACCTTTCATTATTAAACTCAAATACTTTTTTTCCCATTTTTATTGTTTCTTGAACATTGATGTAAAACTCTACATTAAATAATTAATATAAATGAAAACGTCTCTCTTCTAGGAGTTTAATTATATTTAAGATGGAATGACATGTTTCGCCCTTCGAATGCATTATAAAATGTCCACATTGTCAACTATTGAACAAAAAAATTGGCTTAGAAGGGTGAAACATGTCATTCCATCTAAAATATAATGGAACTCTTAGAAGACAGGCGTTTTTTTTATCATATTTGTTATTTTCTTTCCACTGCATTCACTTCCTAGAATAAATTGGTATTTTTTCGTTATAATGTATATGCGGTGCGTTTAACTATTCTTTGAAAATAATTTTTCACTTTAAGTTAACCAATTGATGAATAGATTTTACGACTCCATTTTATTTTCAACCCCTGTCGAGCGGGTGTTGTCTCTTGTCGGGGCATTGAGCCGTGACAAGAAAGTGCACAACAGAGAACGGAGATGGGCTCGTCCGCCTTATCGAATTTATGCGAATGCAAAAAAGCATCTCTTTTCTCGTGGGGGTGGAACAGAGGGATGATTTGAATAAAAGAATGGCACCTCATTTACATTGTCTATTTGATTACGGCCACAAAAGAAGGCGGCACAATCGCAATACAAGTAAGCAGTTGCCTCCATACAACATCGTAGCAAATTTTGTTATATACTATATACTTTACTTTCAATCAGTTTTTGTTACATTCCAATTTAAATTAAAAATTCAATTTTTATTATGTTTCTTCTTCTTCTTCCAACGTTGGCGATCACCTCGGCGAACCTGTCCCTGTCCTGCGCCGCTCGGAACAGCTCCTCCACACTTCGGATGCCGGTCCACTCCCTCATGTTTCGCAGCCAGGATATTTGTCTCCTACCGGGCCCTCGGCGTCCCTCAATTTTCCCCTCCGTCGGAATAACCTGGATGCAGCCTGTACAGGACAAAGTGACATGGAAGCGAATGGAGGAAGCCTTTGTCCAGGAGTGGACGGGAATAAGCTGAGGAAGAAGAAGAAGAAGAATAAGGGTAAATTAAACTAAGGTGGTCTCCTAGAATCCTTGTTACAACAAAAGCGATAAAGGAAGACCACGATAAGGTGGATGGATATTATTATATAAATATGGATATAAAACATTGGAAGAGTATAGTCTTATATTCATATAAAATTAATGGATATAGGCTTCTAAAGAAGAAGCCTATATCCAACAGGAATAAATTGGTTGAAAATAAAACGAAGAATTAAAAAAATTTCAAACAACTTTGAATATTTATAGTGGTATTCAGTATTTAATAATTAAGACAATATTAATGTAATACGGAAGACTACGATCATGTTCATTAAAAATTGAATAATGTTCCAAAATACGTTCCCGGCTCGCGTGTCTGTAACCTCACTTTATTCAATTTTCTTTAAAATTGTACCTGTAATATGAAACATGGACTACGCCAGAGGCCTCTAGCTAAAACCCTTCAGGCATTATAATTAGTAACCATTTGTTCAATGAACCATCGGAGCTTACTTTACGATCCAAATTAATTGATGAAGCGAATAATTTTATTATCGGAAAATTTAATTAAGTATTATACTTGCGTCTACGAGTTGTTTTAGTGGCCATCTGATAAAAGTCCTACACAGTCAATATTTCTCTAGTGGGAGGAGTTGTCTGCAAAAAATACAAAGTTTTAATAAATCATCAAATCGAAGAAATCGTAAATTTCGTTCCGTAGATGTTTTTGTTAATTTTAATAATACTTGAGTACCCTTAAAAATATAAATATTGTTTCATTAAATATTTTAAGGCAGACAAATTTTTTGAATGAATTATTAAGAATTATTATGTTTACATGATAATTAGTATAACTCAACATCCATGAAAGAAATTTCCAACAAGTGGGGGAGTAAAAGCCTCCGGGCTGGTACTCCCGAAAAGACAATTTCCAAGAATGATAATTGTAACAAACACATACACATACACACTCACACCAACCCACAGCCACACTCACACTAACCCATACCCACACTCACTCATACACACTCACTCACACACACAATAACACACTCACACAAACATACACACTCATACACATATACACACACACACACGTACACACTCCCACCCACCCACACACACACACACATTTATTTCTGGTGCTATGTAATGAATAACGTGCACCATTTCAGTACATTATTAACTAACTAATTAACTAACCATCACGCCGTCTCCCCGGAGGGGTAGCCAGAAAGAATGAAACGACACACTGTTCTGTCCTGACATACTTCTCTTGTTTCCTCTACAGTCATACATCTTGTCATGCACGCAGGTCGATTTCGCCGACGCCTCACGCCTTATTTTTTTATTTTTTTATTTTTTTTTATGTACACAACAGGTCGTTTGGACCCAATTACTGTACACAATTTTTATTTTTTAGCTATTATATTGATTCTCGTGACATGTGATAGGTAGCCAATCTATCGCCATTTTACTGTTACGTGAATTCTACACCAGACCAAAGACAGTGTGACAATCACACTGCTATCGCCGGGAATCGAACCCAGAACCTTCGGCATGGAAGTCAGAGCTCGTAACCACTCTGCAACGAAGGTCGTCAAATGTAATTGAATAATTAGTACCAATGAAAACATCTGGTTTTTTAGAAGTTTTATTATATTTTATGTAAATAGCATGTATCGCCTATATAAGGCATTATCAAATTAGATTTTATAATGCATTATACAGGCGAAATATGTCATTCACATAAAAATATAATAAAACTTCTAGAAAACAGGCGTTTTGATTCGTATTAATACCTAAATACGGACTTTTACATCATTGTTCAAGAAACATTTCATGTATACGTAATAGATATTATTCCCGAGTTGAGTAATGGTTTGAAATTCCAAAAATAATTTTTCATTTTATCCCCCTAATTGAAAACGAGTATGACTTAATCAACACCCTTAAATAAATTGCATAATTATCACGTGAAAAAACACGTTAAAACCGTAGCATTTTAAATTGTCACGTTTATTATTCGAAAAATATTATTCATTTTCTAACACGTAACTTATTGACAATTATCACATTTTATAATATTATAATATTACAGACCATATACGAGTATAATATTTAATCATTCTTTGCCGGAGTTTCGGGTTAAGATTATCGGTGAAAAAAAAGGATTACATTTTATTAAATACGTGCAATATCCGCTGTTATAATAAAACTACCAAGGTATTTAAATTAGTCGACCATTTCGACATTCGTACCATTCGGTTGCAGAGTGGATTCAGAACAATCAAGTCGTCAAATGTCATCTATTTGGTCTTTGCAATATTGATTTTCAAGCACAGATACTCTTCTGCTATATCATTTTTATTTAGAAGTTCTTGAAGATCGGGTATACTGTCAGCTAAAATAACTAAAATTACTCATTTAAATTTGATTAATTTGGTCATGCCATGTTTTCCTCGGTCTGCCTCGACTTCGTACCCCATTTACATCATTAAAGTATACTTTCTTAACTAACTAACTAACTAACCATCACGCCGTCTCCCCGAAAGGGTAGGCAGAAAGAATGGACTGTCACACTTTTACTGATGCGGCACTCCATCCTTCTCTTTTCGCCCCGCGGGAGACGCGGTGTGATGGGTTGCGAACCTCATCGCCACCAATAGGCATCTCCCGCGCACACTTCGATCTTCCAACATTCACAAAATAAATCTAAAACAAATAATATAAAATACAATGATATAAAATAAAATAACAAAATAAAAATAATTTAATACAAAATGTTATTTTTAGATGGTGCACATTTGTCTATTTAATTTATGTTCCACGAATCCACCGTTTTTTTGCACTTTCTTAACCATTATTTTTCCATCCATGCGTTCCATATGTCCGAACCAACGCAGCGATCCTTTCATAATTTTGTTCATAATACCTTCTTCCGCTCTACATTCCTTTCTTATGGAAATGTTGGTCATGCTAGAAGTCGGAGGAATTGACGTGCGTGTATGACTCGTTGTGTGAATGTGGAGGAACCTAGAGAAGTTTGCCAGGATAGAGTAGTGTGGCGGTCCATTCTCTCTGCCTACCCCTGCGGGGAAACGGCGTGATGGTTTGTTGTATTTATTTGTTACTCATTTAAAACGTTTTATTATTTTTTTCCTGTTCATTGTATCCTCATAAAGCATATTGTATCATTAGAATAGAAACAATGTACTAATCTTTCATTAGAAATAAGAAGCAAGTTTTCTCACAAAATGTTTTACTCTCGTCTTTAGAAATGTATTCCAGCTGGCGCCTGCATTGTTCTTACAATGAGGAAATTGCGGGAATAAAAACAGAGACAAGAAAGGAAACCGTAACAACAAGGAAGGTATTCTTAATGAGAAAATACCAATCAAGTGCTTTTTCCTGTGGCGGTGTATTATTATTTTAACCCTTTCATACGTAAAAAAAATCTAGCATTCACTTAATACTTAATAGAAGTTTTATTCCCATAAAATATAATAAAACTTCTAGAAAACGTTTGTGCCGACCCTTATGTATGGAAGTGAAGAATGGAACTGACAAAAGAAGGATGAAAGTAGAATAAATGCAGTAGAAATGAGATCTCTAAGATGCATGTGTGACAAATCTGTATATGATAGAATTTCAAATGCAAGTATAAGAAGTGAATGTGGTGCGAATGAAAGTGTTATGAACAAAATAATTAAAGTCATTAAGATGGTTTGGAGTTTGGACACATGGAAATAATGAGTGAAAACAGAATAGTAAAGAATATATATGTAGAATCGAGAGAAGTGTGTCAGGACAGAGCAGTGTGGCGTTCCATTTTTTCTGGTTACCCCTCCGGGGAGACACTGTGATGGTTAGTGAGTTTTTTTTTTGTTTTTTTTTAATTCTTTAATATGGAGTTTTATATCATTGTTCAAGCAACAATAAATTGACGTAATACAATAATTTTAATGGACTCTGAATATCAGCTATCTGATTTAATTATACCTTCTTTCATTAATTTTCTAGATTTTATATAGTTCTAAAAAATCCGATCCAGATCACGTGAAAGATCTTGGAGTCACAATCGACCCGAAACATATTTTCGTTAGGCACATTGATGATACGATGGACAAATCTCTTGGAAAATTAGGATTTATATTGCGTACATGCAAACCCTTTGAGAACATCTCTGCCCTTAAAGTACTTTATATAACCATGGTTCGCTCAGGCCTTGAATATGTATCTCTCGTTTGGTCTCCTTATTATGCAGTACATATCTAACGCGTTGGAAGAGTTCAAAAAATGTTTATTAAACATATTATCTATAATGTGCAAGTCGTTCTCGGATTACAAACCTGCTCTAATTTTTCACTCTTTAATTTTAACTTTTAAATATTTTGTTTATCCTCATTTTGTCTTAGTTTAACTTCAATCTCATGTCACACTGTCGTCTGTTAGTTATTATTTTATATTTGTGGTAGCATGTAATTGGCCTTACTTGCTTTTTAAAGTGTTTTCTTCTTCTAATATATGTTAATAATATCGCTGTACCCTTAATAAATAAATAAATAAAAAACATGACGCATTTAATTTGTGGTGTGGCATTTAAAGAATTAAGAAAAAAATTAACATTCATTTATTTTAGTGAATGCGAATTAAGACGTCTGTTTTCTATTAGTTTAATTATAATGTACTGGAATGACGATTGATAATATTTGAAATTGCCTTAAAGGCGATACATGTCTATCCCATAAATTATAATCAAACTTCTAAAAAACAGACGTTTTCATTTATATAAATAATTGAATATGGAGTCTTACATCATTGTTCGAGAAACAATGAATAAATAAATTTTGATTTCCAACATTACCAATCAGTTTTGCTTCAAGCCTACATTCATTCTGACGTTTGTTTTGAGATTTTATTATACGTTAGTAACGCGAAACATGTCAATAATTAATACTAATGTCTGCTATGAATTGTATCGTCTGTTTCTAGAAGTTTTATTATAATTTAAGTGAATAACTTGTTTCGCCTATCTAAGGCATTATCAAATGTCATTCCCATAAATTTTAATAAAACTTCTAGAAAACAGACGTTTTCATTCATATTATGGAGTTTTACATCATTGCTCAAGAGTCAATAAATAAGAATTCTTCTTCTTCTTCTTCTTCTTCAGCCTGTATTGACCGTCCACTCCTGGACGTAGGCCTCCTCTCGCATTTTCCATTCTCTTCTATCCTTAGCGATCCGCATCCAGACACTTCCCGCACTTCTCCGGAGACGCCAACGCAACTGTGGGCGCCCAATTCTACAGTTGCCTTGTTATTAAATTATAATTAGAGTTCCGAAAATAAAATGAAAAAATATATTTAAGGATTAATTGTATCTCAATAGAGACGAAGATGTAAATTGTTTTGGAAACAGAATATAGTGGTCGAGGCGTTTACAGGACTTATGACCTGTTGGTCTTAATATGACCTGTAGGACTTATGACCGGTTGGGTTAAGCGATCGCTTTATGTAATACATTTCGCCCTTCTTAGGACCACCACGTCTGACACATTTTTGAAAGATGTATATATGCCACTTTGTTGAAACACATAATATTGAAACACATAATATATTTTAGTTCAATCTATTTAAATTATTTAATTATTTAATTTAAATTATTTCCGTCTTTGAAAATATATTGATAAATTTATTTAATTTCTTTCATTTAAAAATATAAACAAGAAAATATAGCCAAAGTTGATATAGGGCCAAAAAGATATTTTCATTAGAATAGATAGGATATAAAATAATATACAATAACAAAGAAAATGCAGAAATTTTTTTAGAAATATTTTACTTATTAAAAATAAAAAAAAAAAGACGCCACTCTCATTTTCTCTCTCTTCAAAACACGTACATAATATATTTGTATGTAGCATCTGCCTAGAATGTTCAAAAGAAAACATACAAAAAGGAACAAATATTACAAGTTCATTACATAATTCTTTTTTGTTTTAGTTTTTGAAAGGGAAGAGCAAATGACAGTTTGTAATATAAGTGTAAACGAAGAAAACTTGGAACAGATGAAGGAATTTGTGTGTTTAGGTAGCATGTTCACAGCGGATGGCCGAACGGACAGTGATGTTGAAAGACGGGTTGGTGCCGGTAACAAAGTGAATGAATCTTTAAAAATATTATAATAGTATTGGAAAAAAATATTTATCAATGAAAGTGAAAATGACCGTTCACAATGGAGTTCTGGTCCCAAACCTTATGTATGGAAGCGAAGCATGGAACTGGCAAAAGAAATATGACAGCACAATAAATGTGGTAGATATGAGGTACCTAAGACGTATGTGTGGTAGAACGATGTACGACAGAATCTCAAATGGTGATATTAGGAAGGAACGTAGAGCGAAAGAAAGTATTATGAACAAAATTATGAAAGGATCGTTGCGTTGGTTCGGACATGTGGAGCGCATGGGTGAAGAAAATATGGTTAAAAAAGTATACGTTAACGATGTTAATGGAGTATGGAGTCGAGGTAGACCAAGGAAATCATGGCATAACCAAATTAATCAAATTTTAAAGTTTGGTCATGTTAGAAGCCGGAAGAATGGACGTGCGTGTGTGACTCGCGCTGTATAAATGTGGAGGAATCTAGAGAGGTATGTCGAGAGAGTAGTGTGGCGGTCCATACTCTCTGCCTACCCCTGCGGGGAAACGGTGAGATGATTTGTTGTTGTTGTTGTTATTTTTTATTAAATTTCAATTTTCTTGTTATCGAAATTATGTAAAATAAATGACGCAGATCATGATTAAATAAGCACTTGTTTCTTAGTTGGTTCTTACGGACATTGTGATTTATTATTATATTATACAAAACATAATATTTATTAATATTACGAGTATTTTGTTGAAACGCTCTTTACATCTTATGAACAGCGCGAGCCAAATCAATGCAAAGGGTGTAGCTACAATATCATATTGATTCTCATGACATGTTATAGGTAGCTAGTCTATCACCACTTTATTGTCACGTCACAATTCTACACCAGATCAAAGATAGTGTGACAATCACACTTCCATTTCCGGGAATCGAACCTGAACTTCGGTGTGGTAGTCATAGCACTACAAAGGTCGAGATTTAACTAATAAAACCTGAAATAATTTCTATTATCAACTTAATCTCCTTCATCTTCCTAGATTTTGATCCATTTACTTGGGATCAACTCTTATCGTATGAGTCTACAGGACTGTATGTCCCAGGTAGCGTCTGATGGGATCTGGTTTCTTTTGAGACTCTACTGAATAAGTCCAATCCACGTCAACTTGGGCCTGGGTCGCCGGTCCGTTTCCACCACCCTCCGAGTTATATGGTTGGCTAGGCTCCGCATGACGCGGCCGTACTATCTCAGAAGGTTCTCTTCCAGTTTGTCTTATATTAGTCTCTCTCTGAAACTACTGCGGATGTGGGTGTTCCTGATGTGGTCAAGCAGCGTTACTCCGCCCGCCTATCTTACTCAATCGACTTAATGAATGTATTTTTTAAACTAACTAATGGACCAACACACTGTTCTTTCCGACGCTTCTTGGCATACTTTTATAAGTAACATGCTTAACATTCGTGCATCTTGTCATGGATGCACATTAGTCATTTACTAACTAACAAACTAACCATCACGCCGTCTCTCCGAGGGGTAGTCATAAATTTTAGACCGTCACACTGTTCTTTCCTGATATATGGTACTTCTTACGCTTCCTCGCACGTCGATTTCTCTGACTCCTCACTTGGCCAATTTGATCCTGACATGTTTTACTCGGACTTCCTATATTTCTGGTTAGCCGTTTACGTCGTAAATATACATATTTTTTTACCTTTCTTTTTTCATTAATAATTTCCATATGCCCAAACCAACTTAGTGTTCCTTTCATTATTTTGTTCATTACACTTTCATTAGTACCGCATTAACTCCTTATATTTTCATTCAACACTCTATCATAAATAGATTTTCACACATTCGGCGAAGATATCTTATTTCTACTGCATTTATTCTATTTTCATCCTTCTTTTGCCAGTTCTATTCTTCGCTTCCATAACCTAAGATTCAGTACAAGAGCACCATTGTGCACTGCCATTTGAGCTTTTTCGGAAAGGTTTTTGTTTGCTATGAAAACTTTTAGTTTATATTGAATATTTACAGGTAAATTAGAATTTTACGTCATTATTCAAGAAATTATATGAAATTAATTAGTTTTACTGCCCGTATGAATTATGAGTATATAATTTTATATAAAACGTAATGAAAATTGTAATCATATTCCATTACTCACAGCGTATATTCAAATTACCTCGTTTAAATCTATTTAAATTGCCTCTAATTACAAATAAAATCTGCTCATTTGCACATGGTCATTAACCGTCATATTAATCGATCTCCACCCGTGCCACCCTCCACGCGGCGAGAAACAGGGGCGGCGGGTAGGGGATAAAAATACAACGGGGGTGAATAAACAGGGTTGCTAACGATCTCAAAAATGGAGTGTAGTCGCTTCAATTCACAAGAAATCGAGAGAGGCCCCCACCCTTTGTACACCTTGTTGCCTAGAGCCAAATTAGTAATTTTTGCTATTTAATATGATTCCCATTTACTTGAAATTTAAAAAACAATAATTACAATGTACGAGTACCTCAATTTTGATTAATGCTGTATTTTCGTGGCTAGACAAAAACAGCTTTGACTGCCAATCCGTGTTTGATTCCCGGAGATGACAGAGTCATGTTCACACTGTCTTTGGTCTGGTGTAGAGTTCACGTGAAAATAAAATGATAATTGATTAGCTCACTATTACATGTTAAATAAATAAATATAAATCTATACCCTTTTCATCGATTTGGCTCACGCTGTAATGATGTAAAAAGCGATTCTACAAAATTGATGTTATGATTTACTGAGTTTTGTGTTAATGTTTAATTTATAAACTGTAAAATTAAAAACTTTGTTTTATGTATCACAATTGTATTTTTATTTTTCGTGACAGCTGTTTCGTCAACCTATGTTGACATCATTAGTGTGTTATTATTGTAACAACACCTGATGATGTCAAGATAGGTTAATGAAACAGCTGTCGCGAAAAATAAAAATACAATTTTGATACATGAAACAAAGTTTTTTTTAGTTAACAGTTTATAATGTTAAAGTATCATAGTGTTTCGGCCAAAACAATGTACTTTTTAATTTATAGTTTAATTTATATTGTAATGAAAGTGAATAATACAAAGTAAATAATATTGTTCACAAATGATATCGTCTGTTGTCTAGAACTTTTATTATATACTATGTGATTAACATGTTTTGCCTTTCTAAGGTTTTATATTATATTATGTCTTAACAAGTCTTAGGAACGTTTGATAATACTTTGGTAATGTGTATAATTAGGGAAATTAATGAAATATAATG
Organism: Lepidostoma basale; assembly: GCA_022606425.2. Lineage (NCBI taxonomy): Eukaryota > Metazoa > Arthropoda > Insecta > Trichoptera > Lepidostomatidae > Lepidostoma > Lepidostoma basale. The sequence goes on along the minus strand of JAHDVF020000333.1, from coordinate 3,662,403 downwards.
TAATTTCAAAAAATAGAAGTTTTCATTCGTATCCATTATTTAATAAATCGGGAGGTAGTCAAGGGGATAGAACGCTTGGCTCCTTATCCAGGGGACTTTGAGTTTGGACAAGACCAGATTCCTTCTTCATAATAATGAGTTATTTTCTGCTCATATTGACGATTGTAAAATAATTAATACGAATAAAGACGTTAGTTTTCTATAAGTTTTATTATATTTTATGGGAATCACATGTTTTACTCTTTAAAGGCATTATCAAATGTCCATTCATTGATATTTGATAATGTCTCAGAAGGGTGAAATATGTCATTGCCATACAATATAATAAAACTTCTAGAAAACTGACGTATCAATTATTTAAAATGGAGTTTAACATCATTGTTCAAGAAACGATTGTCAAATAATTCTAATATTAATGATTGAAATCGGTGAGTCTTTTAAAAAAAAAAAAAAATTATGTGAGATGTTTCGCCTTATTACGACATTATCAAATGTTAATTGATTAGAAGAACGTTAACATGATGTATAAAAGAAACTTAGAGAAACAAAAATATAACGCGCTTCAACACTGTCCAATATTAACAATTTTACTTTTTGATTTATAATTTTTAATATAACGTTTATTATTATTTGCATAATTGGTTGTTTGCTTGTACCTGTTTATCTAAGAATAAAAATACTCCCTAGGCTACCTTCACAAAAATATATCCTGCCGCCATAATGCGAGGCGGGAAAACCGAACCAGGTGGGGGTGAAATGAAAAATGGCCGCCACCCCCCTCTCGGCCCACCCCGCCCCCGCGCTTGTTATTTTGCTCGAGGGAGGGTTAAATATGCTAAAAATAGGGGGTGAGGCTAGAAAGGGGATAGTTCTCTTTTAAATGTTCCCTCCTTGACTAACCTATGTATACATATTTTTACGTACGTATATATGATACTTACCTATGATGTATTCCAGATATTGTCTGAATTGATTTTTAGTTCTTGTAACCAAATAAAATAAAAAATCGATTTATAAAGTATAGCATTAGAACCGAAAAGTTTCTTACTCATAAGAAACAGCATTCATTTGCGTTTTCTGGATTTCACTTTTTATTAGCATGTTATTTTATTGGTGTACGCTTTTGTAAAGAAAAAGTTTTAAAAAATGTTATGATGTGAACAGGCGAAAAATTAATGTGCAAACAAATAAATCGCTTCTTTAATTTCAGGTATGTAAGAAATTAGAAAAATTATATACTGTGTAAATGAGCTAGTAGTTTATTATACAGGGTTATTGGTTATTGAATATATTCCTTGTAGGGAAGTTATTTTTGATGAATTATGTCTTACAAGTTATTATGCAAAAGTGAACCATTTTTTTGATAAAACGAATTTTAACAAATATGTTTCTCGAGGTAAGGTGTTTTAAAATTAAATAATTAAAAATAACTGTAAGTCACAGTGAAACAATTTTTTTCACAATCAATTTTTATGTAAGTGATATTTTTTTTTTAAATCGCCTTTTTTTTTTAATTTGTCAATAAAAATAATTAAAATGTATGATATTTCCGTATGGGATTCCCTTATGTGGACAGTGTTTGTTTTTGTTTTGATAATGAATGCTTGTTATGTTCACTAATTAAGAAAAAATAAAGGTTTAATTATGACCAAAAGTTTTTTTTTTAATTTGAAAACACTTGACCTCGATAAATTAAAAAAAAAACTTAAATTCGTTTTATCGCAAAAAATGGTTAATCTTTTGCGTAATGCCTAACATGACATAAATCATCGGAAATAACCTCTCCTAGAAGGAATATATTCAATAACCAATAACCCTGTATAATATTTTCACTTTTGCATTGCAGAAATTCATCTTTGAATAATCTTCATATATTTTAAACAACCGTGTTTTTAATGGTTAATATGACACAATAATTGCTAAAGAAATGTAACAATCAGTTGAAACATGTATATTTTAAATACAGTAAATTAAATGTTGTATCACAAGAAACTCTATCTCATTATAATTAAAAATATTAAGTTATCACTGGGACTCGAACTCGGAAGTGCCACAGTGGGACATACTCTACTGGAATCTATAAAATGCCGTGAAACGCCACCTTGCATAACAACACCAAGACTTTCAGTAAGTCCGACTCTTTGGCGTTCTCATGATTCCGCAAGTCCCAGACAATGTGAACACTGACCATACAATCAAAATCATGGCAGACAAGGACGGGGCGTATTGCGTATTTTCAGCGTTACAAAACCGAGACCCACCAGCTAAGGGAATGTAACTCCTACAGAAAATCTTTGGAGAAGGCAACAGGAAACCACTATAATAATACTTTTCTAGAAATCACTGTGGCGAAAAAGCATTCGCCCCAGTGATCACCAAAGTCGTGGGGATCTGAGACGGCACTATTAGGAGAAGTCATTATTTACTAACTAAAACTAACTAACCATCACGCCGTCTCTCCGAAAGGGTAGGCAGAAAGAATGGACTGCCACACATTAATCGATGCGGCACTCCATCCTTCTCTTTTCGCCATCGCGAGAGACGCGGTGTGATGGGTTGCGAACCACAATTGTAAATAATGTACTTATTACTCTTCCTTATTATGAACTCTTCCTTATTATATTGAAGCGTTTAAGCATATCAAATATAAAATGTTTTAATTTAAACCTATCATAATTTATTTTTATAAGATTGTCACATCATCATCATCAGTTGTTTCAAACATCTCGGTTGTTTGAAACACGAAATAGGTTGGCGAAACAGCTGTCGCGACAATCTCGTCAATAAAAAATGTGATACGTATTTTAAAAGTTTTGCAAACTTAAAACATTAAATAAGCTTGAAGCACTCGTGTCGTAGTGTTTCAGCCAAAACAATGGATTGTCATTTCAAATATACATGCTTATATGATATTTATTTTTTTAACAAAAATGCGTGGTTACTTTTTCATGCAACAAAATGACACTCAAAAAAAAAATTATGTCGATGTAATTTTTCCCTTCTGGTAAAGGGGGATGATATTCGCCCCTCTGCCCCAATCATTCCTTTCATGTTGTAAGTCTTCATCTCGACTCCAACTAGTTTCACATCCCGGATGCTGTCCCCTTCCCATAATTGAATTTCTTTTCGAAACAGTTCCCGCAAAGACGCCGCTTGAATTTTTAATATTTCTTATTATTTATTACATTAGCCGGTTGTCAAAATCAGACAACTTTTTGAAACATTTTAAGAGAGCCGCATTTTTCCATTAAGCAATCTGGAAAGTCAAGTTTTAATTAAAGCGTAAGTAGTAACCTACATACCTGCTCATATAACCACATCCTCATAATTTTGTTTTTATATTTTTGTCACTGTCACTGCTCTATCTCTTTCGTATTTATGAAAATAAATAAATAAGAAGGATGAAAGTAGAATAAATGCAGTAGAAATGAGATCTCTTAGACGAATGTGTGGATACTATGTGTATGATAGAGTGTCGAATGAAAATATAAGAAGTGAATGCGGTGCGAATGATGGTGTCATGAACAAAATAATGAAAGGATCATTAAGATGATTTGGACATATGGAAAGAATGAATGAAGAAAGAAAGCTAAAAAAATTATATGTTAATGATGTAAATGGAACCAGAAATAGAGGAAGACCGAGGAAAATGTGGCACGATCAAATATTGAATGTCGGCCATGTGAGGAGTCAGATAAATCGACGCGCGTGCATGACACGATGTATGAATGTTGAGGAAGCGAGAGAAATATGTCAGGAAAGAAAAGTGTGGCAGTCCATTCTTTATGCCTACCCCTTCGGGGAGACGGCGTGATGGTTAGTTAGTTAATTAATTAGTTAGAGAGCGGACGAAAAATTTTATAAACAAAATAATAAAAACATATACGTCCAAAGACGTGTAATCAAAATGAATGTAAAAGTATGAATTTCTTTTGACGTGAGGAGGGAAAGTTACATTCCTTCAAGATACATTCCCACAAGGTACATTCACAGCGACACATTTTATCAAGCAAATGCTATTGAGAAACCATGTGTTCAGGAATAAATAGGTGTATTTGTTCTACAATAATAGTAATAGTAATAGGAATTAGGAAGTTGAAATTTTTAACCAAGAATTTGGACATTTTTAGTTTCAATTGGGCAGTGTTCGTTAATAATATTTTGTCACTTCTGGAATAAGAACTGCGCCTATATGAATATTATAAATAATAATAAATAATCAAATAAATTTAAATAATAATTAAATAAAGCGATGTTTTTTAACTACTTCCACTTTTGTCTTTATTTAGACAGTGACCGGTTTCGCCAGGCTCGCTGGCATCGACAGACTGGTCTGTCGATGCCAGTGAGCCTGGCGAAACCGGTTGCTGTCTAAATAAAGACAAAAGTGGAAGTAGTTAAAAAACATCGTTTTATTTCATTATTATTTATAATGAACTTCTATCAAGAGATTTCAGTAAAATCATTTGAAATAAATTTAACGTCAAGTCCAATCTTTTATTTATTTCCTTCGTTGTAAGTCAATACATGAACCCCAATAAGAACTTTTAATTATTATTTTTTATTTATTCATAATATTTGTTATTACAAAAGCATAAACGTTCCAAAGTAAATCATTGTAACATTATTTTCCGATTTCAGACATGGTCGCCTTTTAATAATTAATTTATTTGTTGCCAAGTTTTTCATGACCTTCCTCGACTTATTTTTACATTCACACTGCTTGCACATCTACGACTTTAACCATTCTTCCCGTATGTATTAATTTCTTATGTTCTAACAATCTCAATGACCCTGTCATATTTTAAATGAGAACTCTTTTATCTACCATTCATTCCTTGCTTAATTCACTATTCAGTATTCTAGTATACATCTATATTATGCAAATTATTCTTAGTGATCTTATTACTACGGCATTTATCCTACTTTTATCATTTTTTATCTCTTCTAGCTCCACTCGCATATAATATAATGGTTAGTACTAGAACTCTATTTTCTAGATACAAATTCATTGTTTCGTTAAAAAATGTTTAACACTCCACATTAAATAAATAATATGATTGTAATCGATTGTTTATTCTACACTTTATTGTATATTCACCATGTAGCCCGAATGGATGGTGACAGACTCGCATATACAGCCGATTATGAAATCCCCTTTGGACACCGCCTACCTGGAAGACCGCCCAAGAGATGGAGGGACAGCTTGACCTCATCTGCAAGGGCTTCTGTATTAATATGGATACTTAAATAAAGGTAAAGTTGTTTACAAATTTATAAACATTATTCAATGAAATCGATTATTTTTTAGGAGTGGGAATGACATGTTTCACCTTGCTATCATCATCAAATATCTAAGACGTTTTCGTTTATTTATTTATCCATTTTTCATAGATTCATAGAAGTATACATATTAAAAATCACACTCCTGACAAATTGATAATAAAAAAATCTTACGCACTTAGCGCCCATTATTGAAAGGGGATAATATTAAATACAGCAATAAAAGTTTCAAAATCAATTGACTGCTGAATAATGCAAACAAAACCTTATTATCCTACCTATAGAAAAAAAGGCACCCCTAGGGTAGTACCCCTAGTTGAACCCAACACCTATAACAATTTTTTGTACTTGCAAAAAAAACACAAACACTTTCATAAATAAATAAAAAATGCGCTCGAGAAGCGATCCGTCGGTGTGTTAAAAAGTTAAGTACCTACCTGAAATACGCAGGTACTATTCATTCATCAATCGGCTTGAATATCAAGGTATTGATTAGGTACTTTTTCTGGGGTTTTTTTGTGTTGTGTTTTTTTATTGGGGATATCGAGGGTAAGGGTACCAATATGTTCTAATAAAATTCACAATACCACAGGTGTTATTTTGGTATAATATCATCTAACACAATGAAAGCCACATTATTAAAATAAATATGTTTGTAGAATACAAACAGACTATGCCCTCTTTCATTTCCTTCCATAAAATTTCAGGATGTTCTTGTGACTTTAATTATATAATTTGGTTTAAGCCTTTTCTTTACTGTCTCATAAAAATCCGCCCATTACGGTGCTGTACAATAACTACACACTTCAAAAAAAAAAATTTAAATTAAAATAATGTAGTATTCTTTGGATATGGCATCAATTTACAACAAATTCTGTTAAAAGTAATTACATTGTGAATCTCATTGCTTAAAATATTCCAAGTTGGAATGGCCAAACGCTCACAACATTTAAAAAGCCATCAAGCAAAAGGTCCGCTCATGTCAAGCGCCTAAGACCAACTGACTTAATATTCGGATTGATATATTCTATTTTTTACTTCATACTCTTTTTTTATGAGATTTGGCACAACCAATGTGTCGCAGAGGATATTGTTTGTTTGTATTTGTAATTTATCCCCGATTTTCGATAAAAATTCTTATTTCCATTTCATGTTATATGAAATTATTTCATGATATGAAATGATAGTAATTTATTATTTTATTAACTTTAATATCTGTCTGAATATAACGGCTTTTACATTGAAAATAAAGTTATAAAAAACAATGTATACTGGCTACATAACATCTATAAAGGAAGATTAAGATTGTTTGAATGTCCAACAAAAAAAGTTTTTTTTATTGATACCAATTTAAAGGTAACTTAACACTGTGGAATCCAATAGTAATATACTTAGGAAATTGAAAGTAACTTTGTTTAATCCACTAAATTATTTTTTTTAATATTAAAAAACACGACATGTTTCGGAGAATACCTCCATGTAATTATATGTTTACACCTGAAGATGGAGGTATCCTCCGAAACATGTCGTGTTTTCTAATATTTAGTGGATTAAACAAAGTTATTTTCAATTTCCTAAGTATATTAAAGGTAACTTATTTTTTTTTAACATGTTTTAATGATTGTTTTGAGCAATCAAAAATTTTATTTCTCCTTTTCTATTTTATATACTTTGTATATACAACACTTATATTAAAAAATAAAATTACATAGACATGTTTTGGACAAACAGTCCTTCTTCAGTAAAGATATTATACATTTTTAAAAATATTATAAAATTGTTTACATGATCTGACAAATGTTATCCAGATTTATTTTGGAACGTTTATGCTTTTGTTTTAACAAATATTATGATTCAATTTAAAATAATAATATAAAGTTCTTATTGGGGTTCAGGTATACGTAATTACTTACAACAAAGGAAATAAATCAAAGCTTGGACTTGGCGTTAAATTTATTGATTATTTATAATGTTTTCTTTATTTTTAATTTTTAAATTTTCATTTTTTAAATTTTTTAATTTCTAAAATTTAAAGAAACCATCATAACAATACAAATTATGGCGTATATAGAAGAAAATCAAAAACTAGTTTTATTCACAACAAACTAAATCATAGAAAGTACGAATGATCATTTTCGTATATAAAATTTAATTCGATAACAAATATAATACTCATAAATTTATCAAGACATTGTCTCCGTTCGAAGAAAGATTGTCGCTGCTAAAAGTTTTGCGATCCAGTCGACAGCTACAATCCGGATAATGTCTCATCTACAGATGTTGGTTAGAGTTTGACATAATCATACCTTTGCAGGTCATTATGACATAATTTACCGGACTCTACCTTTAATTTACCTAATGGATACGCAAAAACGGTTTCTATGTTTGATATGATCAAAACATGTAACTCCTCGTTGCATTACAGATTATTTTTATCTCTTTAATGAGGGGTTCAATATTAGTTTGCGTTATTTGCAGTTGCAAACCATGCGTACTCGTAGCTTGACAGATATAACGGTTTATGTCTTAGTAGATTGTAGGGTCCAACCGTGTTCATAAGAAGGAAGATATAGCAGTGAAATAATCGAATTATGAGATCAACATTTCAAGAAGGCTTAATAAAAAGATATCTATCAGTAAAGCTACACCGGACCAGTTGTATGCATATTCTCTCTCATATTAATATATAAAAAAATAAAAGTATAATAATCACATACATAAATTGTTTATATAGTCAGTTTTCCATAAAAACAAAAGATTATTCCTATATTTGCGCTAAGTTACATAATTAAATGTTTCAATTTAAAACACTGTTATATGTACGCATCAGAATGTAGTGTATTATTTTGTTATTTTATTTTATATCATTTTACTCGTATTTTATATTATTTGTTCTAAAAATTTTTATGGATGTTGGACAATCGAAATGTGCGCGGGAGATGCCTATTGGTGGCGATGAGGTTCGCAACCCATCAAACCGCGTCTCCCGCGGGGTGAAAAGAGAAGGATGGAGTGTCGCATCGGTTAAAGTGTGACAGTCCATTCTTTCTGCCTACCCTTTCGGAGAGACGGCATGATATTTAGTTAATATCAGAATATATTTATTTGTGAGTTTGTCATGCCAACATAGATTGGCGAAACTCATAAATATAAATTGTGGTACGTACAAATATCAGTGTTTCAATTTTTTCAATATTATAATGTTGAAGTATCATAGTGTATCGGCCAAAACAAGAGATAATTTAAGTAACATGGTTCATTCAATCACACGTACAGGGTAGTGCAAATTGATCATTATGGTACCTTTAATCGAATCACTTTGAGGAATGGCCAAATCATTCCCAATCGTTAAGAAATATTGTGAAAATATTGAATAAGTAAATGTTATAATATTATAAAGCATCGTGTTATTATATACAACATGTGTTTGTATATACAACACTTACATTTAAAAAAAATCATAGACATGTTTCGGACAACCAGTCCTTCTTCAGTAATACACATTATAAAGATACATATTTAAAATATTATAAAATTGTTTACATGATCTGACAGATATTGTGAAGATTTATTTATTCATTTAATTACATCTGTCAGATCACGTAAACAATTTTGTAATATTTTAAATATGTATCTTTATAATATGTATCACTGAAGAAGGACTGATCGTCCGATACATGTCTATGTAATTTTAATTTTTTTAATGTAAGTGTTGTATATACAAAGTATGTATATAAAAAAGAAAAAGAGAAATAAAGCATCTACAACACAATGTGTGGCGAATATAGAAGGAATAATATTCTAACTTTTAAAGTGGCATTTTTGTGACATTATCACCTGAAAAGAGCATTAAGGTGTATTTTAAATCTAAAAATCTAAATACAGACGATACTTCTGATAATTGCAATCGGTTAGAAAAAAATACACAAAATAATTTTACAGGTTGGATTTTAATTTGATGCTGTGATGATGATAAATCGATAAAAATATGTATATTAATCAAACGTCTCTAAACACATTATCTAAAAACAGAAACAATACGATATGTAAAATTATGAAACCAATTAAAACAATTAAACGTTTTTAAGTTGCCACGGTCAGAAAACCAAATATAATTGCATACGTGTATTATTTTCTTTCAAATCATAATCTGATTACATTTACTCTATACTTAGCGCATCTGTTTCCATAATGAACTACATATTCAACTTAGCTCCCGAACAGATAATGATATCTATATAAAGGAAGTTGAAACATTTCAAAGTCATGATATTCGCTTGTTTACATAATACCCTTTTTTTATATTTACGAAAATACTGCATTGTTTCAAATTCGCCCACTTCATCAAAGTCTATTGTTTCACGCAAATTCATTAAAAAATATTAAGAATTTATAACTAAACATACATGTGATAACATTGGCAAAAATATAACTTATTTTAAAAAAGGTCTAAGCAGGCACTCACACAATTAAATTGCACAACCAAGTTTGCAATTAATTACCATAAGAACGATTCAGGAAGATATCCAAGACTCTGTGATGTGGCAACGGAAAATGTTAATCTATTAGTTCATATCTAGAATTCTCCTACAAATATTTGCAACTGGAAGGTATAGTATGTATCCGTATCCAGTGACAGCTCGTGAATATAAAACAAAATTAGTGCAGAATTACATTATTTTATACCTGTGTTTTAAGAATTTCAATACAAAAAATCTTCTAATGTCGAAACTTAATTTAATTATTACTTCATCTGGGCAAGATTTTTTTTTCTTCGGCGCTACAACCCTTGGCGGGTCTCAACCTCCTCCAAGAAACGAATTTCTTGAAGTTTTCGTAACTTTTGTTGTTTTACGAGGTTAGGTTGTTGACCTAATGCTCAACCCCCTTACTAGGAGGACCAGGGTTTTTCTATAGGGGTGTTCTTTCCCTTAGCTGGGGGTGACGGGTTTTGTGGCACCGAAAATCACATCAACATACGAGTACGTCCAATATGTCACACCCAGGGTTTGCGAGATCATAAAGATCAGATCAAACGTGGAGTCAGACTAGATGGTAGTGTTGCTGATGTTATGCAATTATGGTGTTTCATGGCATTTACTGGTACACATACCTTCCAGGACGGTATGTCCCGCATTTTTAATATGACAAGAATTTCAAATTATTTTAAGCTATTATAAAAAAGCTTTTAGTTATTTAATGATCAGATAGTATTTTGTTATTAAATCTCCATAATGACGCTTGGATCCAAGCGAAACTAGTTGGCATCAATTATAATAACCATACCGTGGGTAAATACAAAGAGTTTTATTATTTTATGTCTATAAGTTTAAAACGTAAAACCACAAAGTGAGTGCTTCATATGAAAATTTATAATTACAATTATTACTTTTAATATTATATATATATATGACATGTGTCAGACCCATAATGACTTATGGTATAGAATCGAGGGGTGACACAAATAGAACCAAAGCACTATTACGAACCGCCGAAATGAAGACACCTGGCGCTATTCTGGGCAAAACACTGAGGGACAGAATCAGAAACGCGGTAATACGTGAGATCTGCGATACCGAAGATATTGTCAGATGGGCAGGAAATGAAGACGCTTCTGGCGCGACCACGTAGAACGAATGAGCGACGATAGACTCCCCCAAGCAGCCGCAAACAACGTGCCAATGGGAACTCGCCAACCCGGAAGACCTACAAAGAGATGGCGAGACAGTTGGATTTCTGTGTCCCAGGAGACCTCGATGCCATAGAAACAGATCCACAGATCTATTAAAAGAGGAAAAAAAAGAAGAAGATTATTATATATATGATTGTATTTTACGCCTAATAACACCAAAATTGTCCCCCTATTGTTTTCTTCACTACTGTCATACAATAATAATCAGAACAAATTTCAAAATACTTCAGAAACGTTCTCGGGCATGCCCATCGTGTGCATTTTGAATTCCTCTCTCGCTCTCTTGTATTCAAAATATTCTCGTACTGTCTTTGCCTATTTATATTATGATATGATACGGAAAAAGAAACAAGCGGCACTGGCGGCTATCTGTAATACGAAGGAAACCAACATTACCGTTGACCATAAATTTACCTCACTGCACACGTCGCCGAGATTAATGCTTCCCCGAGTCCAGATATATTTTATACAGAAGTGGACTAATTTGTTCTGATTATATTCTGATCGGAACTTACAAAGGCGGACTTGTTACACTTCAGTTGCGAGTTTTATTTTCGCAATCAAATTTGCATTTACATCGCGAATTGAACAGGAAAATGATCTTCATCAACCCCGATATGAAATCATGAATATAAGATAAGTAAATCAATGTTCTAGAAAAAAAAATTACACTAGGAAAATAACAACGCGATAATATAATGAGCCCGGCGTGCCTTCACTGATATAACATGACTCTATATAAAACGCAATCAGAGGATTATTCTAAAAAAATAATTATATAGTTAAAAAGGAGGATGAAAGTAGAATAAATGCAGTAGAAATGAGATCTCTTAGACGAATGTGTGGATACTATGTGTATGATAGAGTGTCGAATGAAAATATAAGAAGTGAATGCGGTGCGAATGATGGTGTCATGAACAAAATAATGAAAGGATCATTAAGATGGTTTGGACATATGGAAAGAATGAATGAAGAAAGAATGGTAAAAAATTATATGATGTAAATGGAACCAGAAATAGAGGAAGACCGAGGAAAACGTGGCACGATCAAATAAATCAAATATTGAATGTCGGCCATGTGAGGAGTCAGAGTAATCGACGCGCGTGCATGACACGATGTATGAATGTTGAGGAAGCGAGAGAGTCAGGAAAGAAAAGTGTGGCAGTCCATTCTTTCTGCCTACCCCTTCGGGGAGACGGCGTTACTAACTAACCATCACACCATCCAGAAGGGGCAGGCAGAGAATATGGACTGCCATATTGCTCTGTCCAGACACACCTCTTGAGTTTCCTCTACATTCATACATCGCAACATTCACGCTCGTTGATTTCCCCGACTTTGAATGTGGCCGCCTTTTGGTATTTGATTAATAATTAATTTTGAACAATATTTTAAATATTCTTTACTCGTTCATTCTTTCAACCAATTCAAACTATCTCACGGATTCTTTTCTAATTTAATAACGGGTAAAATTAAAAAAAAAAAGTTTTATGTATCACAATTATATTTTTATTTTACGACTGTTTTGTCAACCTATGATATATTATTGTATATATATATTTTTTATATATAATATATATTCATTGTATATATACGAGAATATATTTGATATTATATTGTAACACCTGATAATTTCACGAAACAGCTGTTAACATCAACAAACAATTATGATAGATAAAACAAAGTATTTTTTAATTTAACAGTTTATAATGTTAAAGTATTATAAGACTATTTTCTTAGTTTACTTATGATGCAATCATCTGTCTTACATCTCTTCTTAATTTCGTTGTTAGGTTAGGTTAGGTTCATATTCTTCTCAGTGATCTCATTTCTACATCATTTATACTACTATATAGAGGAATCGACATGCGTGTTTGACACGATGTATGAATGTTGAGGAATCAACAGAAGCGTGTCAGAAAATAACAGTGTAGCAGTCCATTCTTTCTCGCTACCCTTTCGGAAGACGGCGTTATGATTAGTTAGTTAGTTATATTTATAGTTAGTTTATAAAATTAAAGACACATTTCTTCTTCTTCTTCAAGTGCCCTGTCGGGTCCCCCCAACGTTGGCGATCACCTCGGCGAACCTGTCCCTGTCCTGCGCCGCTCGGAACAGCTCCTCCACACTTCGGATGCCGGTCCCCTCCCTTACGTTTCGCAGCCAGGACATTTGTCTCCTTCCGGGCCCTCAGCGTCCCATGACACATTTAATTTGGTGTAAATCCATTTTTGACCCGCTTAGCAGATTGTGAGCACAAATCCAAAAAGAGATTTATGCAAGTTTGCAAATACTTTACCTGAAAAGGGTGGCTTTTATTGCAGGCATGTATGCAAATTAGAAACAAACAGTCCTCTCTCCCAAGATACGCGCTGTTTTTTGCGCAACTCGACAAAAGGGTTTCGGGATACCGCCAGGGACAGTTTGAATGGATTTCTATGCATAATAAAGGTCTCCGGTGCCTAATAAAGGAATTATTGTGCGGAGAGGTCATTGTGATGCAGCATGGACCCGGACAGCGGGCAGCTGGCCTATTGTGAAGCGGAACGCTCCGGTAATTATTGGGTGCCCAGTTAAATAGTTCACAATTTATATACATTTATTAGCGGCCCAAAACACACTCGTGTATGTAATGTTTTATCATGCATTGTACGTATTTCCCCGTAGTTTTAAGGGATTATAAAATACGACAAAAAAAACGTTCCTTTCTCGTTTCGGAGAGTGCAGTCGAATTACAAGTATTGGTGTCGAGATTGTATGAGGTATGCAAGCAAAGGATTTAATATATAATAATATAATGATTTTACTAAAATCTCTTGATGAAAGTTCATAAAACCTAACTAACCATCACGCCGATTCCCCGAAACTGACTGCCACACTTGGCTTTTCTGATATACGAGTACTTATCTCGCTTCCCCAACAGTGATTACAAAAATGTCGATGTATTGTGTATCTTTCATGGTATCTTTACATGAGAGTTACACAATACATGTTCCAATACATATCTTGTAATGCAGGCATAAACACTAATATTACGTGGCATCATATCACATTTGTATTTTTTATTTTTTCGTGGCAGCTGTTGCGTCAACCTATGTTGACATCATCAGGTGCTACACAAATATATCCTTATATTATTATAACACCTGATGATGTCAACATAGGTTGACGAAACAGCTGTAAATAAAAATACAATTGTGATATATAATACAAAGTTTTTTTAATTTAACAGTTTATAATGTAGAAGTATCATAATGTTTCGGCCAAAACAATGGACTAAAACTAACTAACTAACTAACCATCACGCCATTTTCCCGCAGGGGTAGACAGAGAGGATGGATCGCCACAATGGCCTGTCCTGGCATATCTCTCGGGATTCCTCTACATTCATACATCGTACCATGCACGCACGTCGATTATTCCGACTTCGAATGTGGCCGCCTTTTAGTAATTGATTAATTTGGTCATGCCATGTTTTCCTCGGTCGTCCTCGGCTTCTTTTCCCACTCACGCTGCTTGTGTACAACTTTTTAACCATTCTACTCTCATCTTTTTTAATTTTATCCGTGATGCAGTCATCTCCCTTACATTTCTTTCTTATTTCATCGTTTGGTATTCTATCATACAACGTTTTCCCGCACATTCTTCTTAGTGATCTCATTTCTACGGCGTTTATCCTGCTTTCGTCCTACTTTTGCCAGATCCAAGCTTCACTTCCATACATGAGGAAAATTCTTTAGAAGGTCTTTTAATAATATATTTTAATCCATTTTTAATTTTATTCATGATGCAGTCATCTGCCTATTTAAAAAATATATAAATTTAAAAAATATATAAATTTAATAAACAAAAATGTTGGTTTTATTTCGACTTTGTAAAGCAAAATTTTTCGATGCTTACATTGTAAAATAAAATGGCGCCAAAGTCAGAGTGCGCGGAACCTGATTTAATTCAGCAAAGCACTTGAACTTGGCCGAGTAAGGAACCGGTAACTCTCGACCAAACAAGTACCCCCGATTCACACAAGAAGTTTGGCAAAATGCGCTGAAGTTGGAAGCTGTAGGTACCTACCTGTATTGTACATGTACTCGTACGTACGCGCAATACATACACGCGTGATGTTGATCTGACGCCCCAACCTGGACCGAAGCAGATGCTCGAAGAACTGGTATTTTCAAGGCATTACGTGTGAACTTCCTTGTAATTTTTTATATTATTAAAAATCGTTACACAAACTTGCTTTTTTTTATTCACATGTTGGAATTAGAATTGTCTTATTAATCCAACGAATTAATTATCGGGATCGGTTCTCTCATGTAGCAATCAATATATTGATTCGTGTGTGTGATCAATTAATCGCTGGATAATTCGAATGTTGAAGGCTTAAGTGGTTTATGAAATAAATAGATTGCATGTTTTAAAGATGTTTATAAAAAATACAAGGCGAATATTAATTGATAGATGAAACATTACCGAAAATTAATGTTCATAAATAATGCAAGATATACGGGAACGTTAGTAACAAAATCGTGTAAGTATCAATATCGTGTTTTTTATAGTGTAAGATAGACATTAATAGAAAATTAACTGTTACAAAATATATGTTTGATAAATGTTAGATATTGGATTTCCCATTTTTTCAATATCATCATCAGTCATTAGTTGTCCAGTTTTAGACATTAACCTCCCTTCCCAACTTCCACAACACTTTATCTGTAGCATCAATGCTCAATGTAGCATCAAGGTCAACCTCCCGCCAATTTTTTTTATGTCATTAAAGCATCTTGCTTAAGGCCGTGCCACACTGTTCTCCAAAACAAGCTCTCCACACCCTTGTGGAGAGCTGTGGAGCCCACGGTTGGTGTAGCGTCCACATACTGTTGTAAACAAGCTCTCCACATGTGGAATGCGTGCTTAAACGGTGGATCCACACGCAAACTATGCGCGTCCGTCCACAAAGTTTGTTGAAGGTCAAACGAATTTTGGTTTCAAATAAGTGTCTACACAGTTTTAAGCCGCCGGTGGAGACCGATGTGGAGAGCTTGTTCAAAACAGTGTGGCACGGCTTTTAAAGTCTGGCCGGATTTTTCTTAGCGATTAACCAGGGTGCGTCTGTTACACAATATGCGTCTGGTCAACAAACATAAAAATATGTCTATTGTTTTGGCCGAAACATAAATAAATTATGTAATGAACATAAATTTTGTATTGAAAATTAATTTTGTAATGTCTGTTGATGAAATAAACTGATTTGTTTGATTTGATTGATTGATTGAATTGTGATACAAAAACAAACTTTATTAATTAACAATACAAATATACTCGTATGTATTTATTGTTTCTTGAACAATGATGTAAAGCTCCATATTTACAAGTAATAATTAAAACGAATTAAAACGTCAGTTTTCTAGAAAAGTTCTTCTAGAAGTTTTCTTATATTTGACAATACCTTAGAAAGGCGAAATAGGTCATTCCTATAAAATATAATACAATAAAACTGACGTTTTTATTCGTATAAATTACAAAAATATGTATTTCATTCGTATAAATTAAAAAAAGACGACCTTCGTAGCCGAGTGGTAAGTACATTGACTGCCGGTTCGATTGTCACACTGTCTTTGGTCTGATGTAGAATTCACGTGACAATAAAATGGCGATAGATTAGCTACCTATCACATGTCAAGAGAAACACTATGATAGCCATAATAAATATACTTTACATCGATTTTGCTAATGCTGTCACGATGTAAAGAGCGATTCAACGAAGTACCTAATAATAATAATATAATAATAATTTCAGTTAAGACGAATTTGGAAAACTCTCAAAAACTCGTAATTCATAAGATTTTAAGTTTTCTTCTATTTTTTTAAAATTTAATGTTAATCTTTATGTTAACGCTAAAAATGTTTATTTTCACCCGGAAAATAGCCGTTTCATTTATTTAAAATAATAAATAGAATTTGATGAAAATAAGACTTCAGAAAAAAATAGAACAATATAACGTTTTTTAAATATTATGATATTATTTTCATCATTCCATGTTAAACCGTGTATAACAAAATGAGGTAATTTGAAATAAAATAAATTACGGAAATTTAAAAATATTGATTCGGTAATATCAGTATTTCATTACTTACACAACCATTATTTTAAATTTTGTATACATATTCACGTCATAATTATTATCTATGCAATCAATGAAACAGCAAATAAAATAGAAACGTGTTTTTAATTGATTTATTAATATTCAAACTGTTTTTACCATCAATTATAGAAAAAAAATCAGGTTTCGAAAATACTAGATTTATATTTAAATTTCAGTTTGTTTAAATGAATGCACACTCTAGCGGCGATACTGTGGTCTGCATATTTTATGGGTATCCCTATTACGAGTATTTTATCCCTTATTATACTAAACAAGATGGACCTTCGCCAAGCACCCCATAATAGAGCACTCACGTGATAAAGGGGTTGCTAAATTGCTAGCTTGCAAAAAATATTGAAACAATCATCTCGGCAGAGAGTCCCTTAAATATGCATAAGGGATGGAAAACGATGCTTACACTGTGGACCTTCTCAATATACACAATGTTTCCGTTTTTCTGTCTGGTAAACAATGCGCGTAGTGTATATAATAAAAGACTTTATTAGTTTATATTATTAGATTATACAAATATTTCTTTTTACGTTAAGATTTAATTTCTGGTAATTTATGATATAATTGTATCAATTAACATGTTTGGAATTAGTAGTAGTTATCTGAAGTTGTATTTGATGAAATTACAAAGCGAAATCACGAGTAAAACCGGTTCTTAAAGAAATAAATCAATAGAATTTCTTTTTGTTCTTCGTCGTGTTGATATGTTTGTATTGATGGTCTTAAGTAGGACCATATTTCTCTTAACTTACCATTGTGGTAGAAGGTTGAGCAGACTTTGTGTCGTTTTCAGGAGCGCCGGGTGTTATAGTAACACCACACCTGGTGACAATATTATTTCATACCACAAATTCTTATTTTTTACTTCTCTCTCCGGTCTCAATCTAATGATTGGTCTTCAGCAAGGCGACGCATTTCCTCTTCCACTCCGCTCGGCTCAACTTTACAGAGGTGTTGAATTAAGCCTTGCGACATATTCTTTTTTGGTTTACAATTTCGTGTATTATACACGTTCTTGTAACATATGCGTTAATATTTGAGTGAGTTTTTGGTTAAGTGTCTCGAGTATTCGTTAGTGTAGAGAGTTATCTTGGGTTTTTACGTTTGTACAACAGGGTTTTAGATAACTAAGTGTATTCTTCTACTTGTTTTTTCTCGATTAGAGGTTGAGCAACATTATTTTTGTTTCGAATGCACCAGCTCTGAATTAGAGTGTTATATTGCATCTGAACCATTCCCAAGGGTATTTTAACCAGGATTCTCTACTCCTCCCGATATTTTATTTTTATTTAATTTTACCTTTAATTATCAATAGAGTACTTTAAGTTAAATTAGAGTACTTTAAGTTAAATTATAGTACTTTAAGTTAAATAAGAGTACTTTAAGTTAAATTAGAGTACTTTAAATTTAAATTAGAAGACTTTATATTTCTCGTTCCATATAACATGGCCTATGAGCATTTAAGTTCTATCCGTTTTATGCTCATACTAATTTCTATTTCATTTTTCATTCACTGCAGCTTACTGTAACTATTCTATGCATGATATATCTATGGTATGTTTTATACTCTATGATACATCCACAATTCAAAGAAATTCAACTTTTGAGTCATAACTTTTATTAAGATTCATTTAACGTTTTAGTAAAAAAAAAACTCTGTATTACGAACAACTGATTTTAATAATAAAAAATTCAATTATATTAGAGAAACATAGTTTATATTAATTATGAAATCCTTGTTAGATTTTCTTATTAGGAGTTGAAAAGATAAATGAATTCATTTGACTGCAAGTTCAGGCTACTTCTCTTAATAATTACAGAATGGTAAAAATTTTAAGCCGAAAATATTTTTACAGACTGTATGAATTAAAAAGACTATCAATTGATAAACTTGAGGCATTAACAGTATTCCATGGTTATGAAAGATTATATTATAATTAAAACCACTCTTTATTAAACGTATTTATATCTTGATAGTTTTTTCCTCGTGTGATAGATTCAGTTCAAAGCATTCTTTTGTTTTAAATAAAAAATGTTTCGGAAGCGTGATTACGTGAAATTAATATAATTTAATTCAAATAACAACATCTGTTGCGAAACGGATATTATACAAAAACAACTCTTTTAATTATTTAAAATTCAGTAAATTATCAGGGATATATTTTAACGCCAGAGAAATGTTAAATAAGTCACACGTAAATTTTATTAAATATATTTAAAAGAAAAACAATATTTTCAGTTGAGATATCGTAAATATTCTCTAGCTCACAGCTTGACAGTTTTAGATTTGCTTGAGTTTGAATTATGCTTAATTCTATTATTTTATTTAAAAAATCGCTATTTTCTCTAAAATACTTGTCATAGTAAATTTTTGAGGATTTAAAATATAGATCTATTAGCAATTCCATTTAAGATCACAACCATTCACGGAATTTGTAAACTTTAACAAATATAAATGTATATAAGAAAAACAAGTAAAAAAACGTTGCTACATACTGCCTTTCGAATTAGAATTTTGTCGGTATAACAGAACTTTGCGTCAATACTAACAGTAAAGAGAACCGACATTTTTAAGATTCGCGTAGTAGTGAAATGCATTAATTGACTATTTAAAGAATGGGCAACTGCACTTAGATTGCTTTCAAGAAAAAAACATTTGCACAAATTTCCGTTATGCTAAGCGCTCGGTTAATGAGTAATTAAATACTTACATAGCTTTAATTCTAACGAATTTAAATATACGTATTAGTAAATTTTTATGGTGAATTGCAAAGTTTCCAACTCAACAACAAAATTACTTCAAGTCCTTGACTATTTTCTATTTTGATCAATTAATTAAGAAATAGAATAAGATACTAGAGGGACAATGTGGCCCGAATGCCGCTAAAGCCGCTTATGAAATCCCATCCGGACACCGCCCACCCGGAAGACCGGCTAAGAGATTTAGGGACAGCTGGACCTCATCATCCGACGAGACATGATTTCTGTGTCACAGATCGTCAGATCTATTAAATGAAGAAGAATAATAACCGTAATTAAGTGCCAATTATTACTATGTGAAAGTGGAAATTGTTTTTTTGTTTTATATGATTTGATAATTATATATACCTAATACGAATGAAAACGTCAATTTTCTAGATGTTTTATTATATTCTTTGGGAATGACATCTTTCGGCCTTCTAAGGCATTATCAAATGTCTATCATTCAAATGTCATTTATCATTATCAAATGTCTATTATCAAACGAACGTTTCCATTTGTATTAATAATAGCATCATCATCAGCCTTTAGTCGTCCGTGATGAATATAGGCCTTCCTTCCCGACTTCCATAACTCTCTATCTCTCCCCGCTCTGTGCCATTGACTTCCTGCCACTCTCTTGATCTCATCAGACCATCTGGCTTGTGGTCTGCCAGGATTTCTATGACAGTTTCTTGGTCACCACTCCAGGGTACGTCTGATCCACCGATCATCCGTTGTCTTTGCTTTTCCAATTGCCAATTCCACTTCAACGTGGCTATTGTGCACACCACGTCAGTAATTTTGAAATTATATGTTTTTTCTTTAAATATCTAAGTACATTAAGCATAATGAAAATTAAAAACTAAATATTTCTTATAAACATTATGTTTTTCACGTGTTATTCCTGTTGTGATAGATTTTGGCAGATGGCTGCCAAAATGTATTAAAAAAAGTTTGTTTATATACTCGTAGATATAAGAAGGATGTATATATTTCTCTTTAAACACTCCTGTTACTTTAAATAATAAAAAGTGAAAATTTCAGTGAAATCAGTCCAGTAGTTTTTATGTTTATATACACACATATACGAATATCGCCTTTTATTTATATGCAACTATTATACTTATATGTAAGAAAATAATCGTTAAAATTTTATAGTTTAAAACGATTCTTTAAACATATTATATCATCATATCGATCATCATTCGATAAAATACTGAATGATGAAATAAGAAAGGAATGTAAGGGAGATGATTGCATCCCAAGTAAAATTAAAAAAGATCGCTTAGAAAATTTGAACATATGGAACGAATAAATGAGAGAAGAATGGTGTAAAGGAGAGCCGAAGAAAACATGCCAGGCCAATATTAATCAATTACTAAAACCCGACCACATTCGAAGTCGCAAAAATCGGGAGCGTGCGATGTCTTAATATACTTAAGAATCTTAAGAGGTTAAGATAGAGCAATGTGGCGGTTCATCCTTTCTACCAACCGCTCTGCGGAAATGGCGTGATGATTTGATAGTTAACTAAATTCGATATGTTTTTTTAGTTATAAAGAAAATATTTATGAAACATCGTTAAATAAATATAGGGTTTCTATTACAAAAAAATCTAATTTTCTAAAAGTCAATTGTACCTTCCCAAAAAAAACGTTTTCTTAAATAAATTTTCCCTGGGGTGAAATAATTTTGATAGGCCTAGACTATAAAAGTAAAGACCGTGATGGTATTTTATTAAAATAAAACCGTTTGTTTTTTATGATCTCAGCTCCACGTCGGCCGCGTGGGGTAAGGGCGGGGATAGAAAAGGGGACGGCAGACGGGGCAGAACCAAATTAAAAGTCTATCATAATTTGTATGTTGAACTAAGTGGCACATCGCGGAATAAAGAGAAAAAATTGCACCGCGTTGCCTCCCCCAATCGAGACCCCCGTACGTGCAAATTGAAAAAAAAAATCTCCGGTGCTTTGACTGGAAGGAATGACTCCTAAGGGCTATCAAAAAAATGTCCCCCACACTTTTCTAACAAGGGCGTAAAACCTGAGGGTGAGGGGAAATTTCTAATCTAGCCCCGAGGAAAAAAATCAACGAGGCACGCAAAAAAATGGCTGCAAAAACTTTTACCCCGCCCGATTCGAAAAAGATGTAATAAAGTTGACAACCGCCCGCACCCTCCAAGGAACCGAGTACAGAAAGCTACGCCGTATCGCGAGTGAATAAAATATTTTTTAAACCAATATTACATGGAGCTTACAAATTATGACCACATAGAAAAAAAGGTATCACCGCTAAAAATGAAATTTAAAAACGCTAACGGTTCTTTCTGTGTAGAGCCAAATTATTTCACCGGGTGCTCGTTTGCATTCGAGCGCGCCTCACGATTGAATGGCCACTCCCCCCTCGCGTAGCGGAATCAATTTTCCTCTACAGAAAAAACGCCCTAACACGGCTAGTCGCGCGCAGTCAAAACGCACTAACTGCGCTTCCGCCGCTGACGTCGCTTAGCGCTTTTCGTTCCCGCGTCGCCGTGCTATTAGATCGTTTTTGCAACGATGTGAAAAAATGTCCCCCTCTAATGGCGCGCGGGGAGGGGAAGGAAGCCTCACGTGATTGGCCGGGCAGCCAGCGAGGGGTAAGGAGGAAATTGCGGAAAGCGAACGGCGATATGGCGATAGTGATAGTTCGCGGTGATATTACCCATTTGAATAAGTTTATTTCTTTTTTTATTGAGGGTTACGACGTTAAAACTGTAAATTCCATTGTTAATTTGGTAAAATTTAAAACACTGTATAATCCACATTTTTTATTAAATATTTTTATAAATCAAATAAATATATTTTTCTATCCGTGTTCCGAAAGTCACCACCTACACCCTCAGGTGTAAATATAATATACCATATGCATAAAATATTTAATGTCTTTAAATTTAAACAATTGAAAAATATAAACGTACAAAACAAACAAACCATCACGCCGTTTCGCCGCAGGGGTAGGCAGAGAGAATGGACCACCACACTCCTCTATCCTAGCTTACCTCTCTAGCTTCCTCCACATTCATACAGCGAGTCATATACGCACGTCGATTCTTCCGACTTCTAACATGACCAACCTTTAAAATTTCATTAATTTGGTCATGCCATGTTTTGCCACGTTATTATGTTTATGAAAAATAGTCGTTTCGGTTAAAGGTACAGTAAAAATTTAATTCATGAAAAACAAAAAAAAATACTATATAAAACTTAACCAACAAACTTACCATCATCCCGTCTCTCCGAACAGGTAGGCAGAAATAATGGACTAAAACACTTTTCTTTCCTGACATACTTCTCGCGCTTTCTCAACATTCGTACTTAGTGTCATGCACCCACGTCGATTTCTCCGGCTCCTCACGTGGCCGATATTCAATACTTGATTTATTTGATAGTGCCACGTTTTCGGTATTCCTCTATTTTCAGTTCCATTTACATGAGTATCAAATATATTACGTTTTTATAATATAATATGTATTAAGTTTTATTCCACTCTGGTCTCCAGAAGATGTCAGCGAACTGCCCAAACCGGTCGAAACTCAAAAGATAGTGGAAAATACTTATTACATATTATATTGGAAAATTTTACAATTGTGTAAAAAATAAACTGTTCATTATTTACGATCATCTTCTACCAAGAAAGTTCAATTAACATTCATATTTGAAATAACATATACCTCGGAGACTTGGACGCTCACTAAACGGGATGAAAACATAATAAACTACTTCGAAAGGAAGATCCTCCGCAGAATCTTCGGACCCATTAAGGATGGTCAGACGTGGAGAAGGAGATACAACACAGAGCTCTACGATCTATACCAGGACGTCAGTGTGGTCAAGTTTATAAAGATTAACAGACTGCGCTGGCTAGGGCACTTGCACCGCACGGGAGATCTGGAATCCCCCAAAAGAGTGGAAGACAATCCATCAGGGCGAAGAAGCATCGGTAGGCCGAGACTGCGATGGCTGGATGGTGCCGTGGCAGATTGTCGGGTCCTGGAGCAGCAAGACTGGGAGGTGGCGGTCAAAGACAGGACGGGATTGAGACGTTTCTTGGAGGAGGCCAAAACCCACCAAGGGTTGTAGCGCCGGAGAAGAAGAAGAAGATTTGAAATAAATCTGCTTATGAAATTAATTCATATATAAAATTGAGTATTTAAACTACAACCAAATAAAGTTTAATTGTATTTCAATAGAGACGAAGATGCAAATTGGAAACAGAATATGGTGATCAGACAGACATGGTGGTCGTAAGAAAGGTGGAATGGGGAATGTTGTATTACATAAAGCGTGCGCTTAACCCAACCAATGACAGGTCATAAGTCCTGTAAACACCTCATCACCATATTATGTTTCTAATTTGCATCTTCGTCGCTATTGAGATACAATTAATCCTTGAATTGATAACCCGCAATGCGTAAAATCCAGTATTCGTCTACAAGTATTTGTATACATTCAAAATGTTGTAAAAATAATGTTTTCCCTTCGAGAAATAAAAAAAATACCTTAAGTGCATTTTCATGTCCTGCTTAACGTGTCCGCGAGCCCGTCCCCCTGCGCAGAAATGCAAATGTTTGTTGGCTGATTTTTCCCCCCTCCATTATTTATTATAGCTTGCAATTAAACTTGTTCGCGTCTCGTACGAATCGATCGTCCGCACACACCGTCAGCGATGCACCTCCACTTCCACCGTCACACGCAAACCTGGCATTTGGACACTTCGGCTGTGATTGGCCGATTCCCTCATTGAAAATTTCATTAGCAACAAATTGGAACTATCTGCAGATCGTACGAAATGATTACTCCATGCAACTTTATAACAAAGTCATTAAACCTTATGGATAAACCATCTGGCATGGTCGAAATAATGAAATGGAAATAAAAATTATTTTCTTCTTTTTCTTCACTTTTGATAGACTCAGGAGTCTGTTATTTCAGGCAGGTCCTCTTGTGACGCTGAACTCCAGCTTTCTCTCGACCGTTTCGGGGGTCTTCCTGGTCGGCGTTGTCCGTTTGGCGTTCCAATTCAGAGCTATATATGGTATCCTATTTGAGCTCATTCTTTCTACATGTTGATGCCAGTAACGCCGTCTTTGACGTCCCCATCTGACCACATCTTCGACCTCGCAGATTTCTCGGATTGCTGTATTCCTAACTCGATCACGTAGGGTTTTGCCAGCTATAGCGCGGAGTGTTTTCATCTCGGTTATCCTGAGCATGCTCTTTGTCTTGACAGTGTCTGCCCTCAATTAAAATTATCATTAATATACGAGTACATTTAGTTTTATTCCACTTGATTATTTAAAAAACTTCGACCGGTTTCGGCAAATCATGACATCTTCTAGTGAATGTATTAAATAACAACAACATTATTTTTAAACATGTTCTATTACTAAGCAATCAATAGAAACTGCAATCATATGAAGTCATTTCGTTATATGTTTAAAAATATCAATTTTCTCAAAATGCATTTTCAAAAACTTTCAAAAGAAATGTATTTAATTAAATACTCTTATTGTTGATGTAGATATTTTAATTGAAAATAAAGCCTAGAGAGAATAATGCAATTATCACTACGAAGTGAATAACTTTTTTGTGTATTTCACAAACAAGTTTCAGACGGCAGACACCCTTCCTAAGTGTAAACTTTTAACCCTTTGCAATTTTAACCTATTAGGTTTAAAATAAATGAGGTGGTCCGAAACGTATTTGTAAAAAGTACCAAAAAATGTGAAAATCCAATGTTTTTAAATTTTATTCAAATATGAATCCACAACACAAAGTGATGGCGAATATGGAAGAAATCACTAAGATTATTTGATCGATTGTCTCTGCCTGATTATATTACTACTTTTATACGATAGCCATCAGTAGCTATGTTAAAATGGAAGAATTTTTTATAAACTTTAATTTTGTGAATATACCTACATCAATTGTGTGATAGGATTTCATTGGTCGTGTTTTGTTGTCTCTATGTGTTTGTATCTATATGTAAATTGAAATCGCTGTTTGTTATCCTAAAAAAAAATCATAATAAAAAATAAATTATAAATGAAAAAATAAAAACATTCCTTTGAACATTCCTTTGTTTATTAAGCCTTTGATCATTTTACTGCCAACTAAATACGATGTCTGTTTCTTATTCAGGGCTGTCACTTAAGTAAGTAAGTGGCCATAAAGTTAATTAAACGAAAATTAATTAAAAAAAACAATACGATATATCAGATACCAAACTTTTCACAAAAGTAACTTATGTAAAGGGAAGAGATGCTGGCTACTATTATGAATAATCAAATGATTTTACTGAAATCTCTTGATGGAAGTTCATTTTAAATAATAATTAAATAAAACGATGTTTTTTAACTACTTCCACTTTTGTCTTTATTTAGACAGCGACCGGTTTCGCCAGGCTCGCTGGCATCGACAGACTGGTCTGTCGATGGAGTGAGCGTGCTAAATTGTTCTTCAATGTCTCCAAGTGTTTGTAGTTATACACACGTTTATTTAAATTATTATACTTTCTCTTTCTTATTTTTGGGGTACAGCTTTACAGAGCTTCTAGTTGCTGAGTTTTCTTTGTTCTGTTCGATGCTCTTTTTTTGTTTAATCTCACATAGTTGCTCTTGTCTTTGTTCCATTAAGCTGTTGGATTTGTTTTCCGGTTTGCCAATCTCTTTTCGAACATACAGTACTTAGGGTGTTTTTTTCTTTCCTTGTTTTAATTCGGCTTGAATATAGTTCCGTTATTTGGTCACCGCCTGGGATCCTAATTTGTATTTTGAGCGAGTGTAATTAACTTTTTTCGCTTTCTTTTTTTAGGTATCTTTGTTATTACTCGTTGCTTTTTCGTCTGAATCTTCTATTATGCTATTTTTTCTATTATTGTAGAATATAAGATTTAGTTTTTATTTATCTTTCGTGATTGCTGTTTACTGAACTCGATGTTGATTGATGTAGGTCTATTTGTCCCGATAATTATCTTCTCAAAGGCAGCTCAGATTGTTTTATTTGCCAGGTTGTAGAGCCAACCTCCTGTGGTCGTTCCTGTGGGTTGGCAATCTTTTTGCTTAATTGGATCGCCTCGGAGGTCGAATATTTGGTGATAGTGTGAGTTGGGTCAGGGATGCATTGTTAATGTTATGATTTTTTCTTACTCTTAAGGTTAATTTTTATTTTTTTTAATGCTTGTCTGTTTATGTTGTGATTGCAAATGATTTGGAATTGTCTGCTTTAATTTTGTATTATTGGGGTCTCTTTGTATGAAATGCCATTCGATCATAAGAGAATCCATCTCTATACTTGGGAAAGAGGATTTGAAAGGTCCATTATAGATTACGTCATTGTAGACTCTAGATTACGGGCGGATACTGTTGATTCAAGGGTCTTCAGGGGAGCCGAACTGGAAACGGATCATTTTTTAGTAGTGGCAAAAGTGATCTTATTCCGGGGATGGCGAACCAGAAGAAGCAAAACAGTAGCCGCACCGACTAGAGTCAAAGTTGAAAAACTGCAAAACAATGACGTAAGAAATAATTTCGTAAGAAAAGTGAAAGATAGATTGAGTGAGCGGGATGTAAGTGAGTTGAGTATTGACGAGACCTGGAAATACTTGAAGGAGAGTTTGTGTGAATCAGCGAAAGAATCGTGTGGTGTGTGTACAAGGAAGAAGGAAAGGGGATGCATGGTGGAATGATGACGTAAAGATTGCTGTTAAAGAGAAGAAAGATGCTTGGTTGAATATGTTGTCGATAAATAAGAATGACAGAGTTAAGTTTGAAAGAGCAAAAGATTTGTATAAGGTATGCAAGAAGAGAGTGAAGTCAGTAGTGAAAGCGCGGAAAGAAAAGCTGAAGGAGGAAGAAGGGCTCAAAATGACAAACAACTTCCAAGCAAATTTAAAAATGTTTTGGAAAGAAGTTAAAAAAGCCCGAAATCCTCCTGATAGTGGATGTGTGAAAGCAATTTTAGACAACGAGGGAAGAATGTTAACGGAGAGTAAGATCATACAAGAAAGATGGATGGAATATTTTAAGGAGATGTATGGTGGTGATACAAGCGTGATCGAAAGTATAACAGCTAGTGCGAGTGCGGGACCTATGAATGATAATATTGAAAAAATAAGTACGAATGAGATGAAAAGATCCGTGAGTGCAATGAAAAGTGGAAAAGCTGTTGGGTTTGATTGTATTGCCATAGACTTTATTAAAAGCGGTGGCGAAGTGGTTTCTACATGGTTATGTAAGTTATTTAACCAGTGCTTGGAGGAGGGATATACGCCGCTAGACTGGAGGAGAGCAGTAATTATGCCCCTGTACAAAGGGAAAGGATCGCGTATGGAATGTGGAAACCACAGAGCTATTAGTCTTTTGAGTGTCGTTGGTAAAGTCTATGGCAGAATTTTAATAGAAAGAGTAAGAAAATTGACGAGTGACAAAGTTTGGGATGTGCAAGGTGCCTTTATGAATGGCAGAGGATGTATGGATCAAATTTTGGACTTCGTACATTGACAGAGAAGTTTCTGGCCAAAAATCGCAAACTTTTCTGTGCATTTGTCGACTTACAAAAAGCATATGATTACGTTAATAGAGAAAAGTTGTGGAAAATATTGTCTGAATATGGAATAAGTACAAAACTGATCACGGCCATTAAGTCGCTATACACGGAAAGCACTGCTAGTGTCAGAGTAAATGGAGATCTTACAGCCTGGTTTGATATCAATAAAGGTGTCAAACAGGGTTGCGTAATGTCCCCGTGGTTATTTAATCTGTATATGGACAATTGTATGAGAGAGCTGAAAGGGTTGGATGTAGGTGCCAAAATGAGCGGAGTGTCAGTAAGCTGTCTCTTGTATGCGGATGACGCTGTCCTACTTGCTGACAACGAGCATGAACTTAAGTCCTGGTGAATTGTATGTATGAGGTATGCATGCGAAATGATCTGATGGTGAATGTTAATAAGTCCAAGGTAATGATTTTTGAAAAGGAAGAAACCACGACAGTGTGCAACATTAGCGTGAATGGTGAAAACTTGGAGCAAGTAGTTGAGTTTGTGTATTTAGGTAGTATGTTTACAAGAGATGGGAGAGTGGAGAGGGATATTGAAAGAAGGGTTGGGGCAGGCAACAGAGTGAATGGTGCACTTAAAGTTGTCATCGCAAACAAAAACCTATCCAAAAAAGCTAGAATGGCAGTGCACAATGGTGTTCTTCTACCGACCCTTATGTATGGAAGCGAAGCATGGAACTGGCAAAATAAGGATGAAAGTAGAATAAATGCAGTAGAAATGAGATCTCTTAGACGAATGTGTGGATACTCTGTGTATGATAGGGTGTCGAATGAAAATATAAGAAGTGAATGCGGTGCGAATGATGGTGTCATGAACAAAATAATGAAAGGATCATTAAGATGGTTTGGACATATGGAAAGATGAATGAAGAAAGAATGGTAAAAAAATATATGTTAATGATGTAAATGGTACCAGAAATAGAGGAAGACCGAGGAAAACGTGGCACGATCAAATAAATCAAATATTGAATGTCGGCCATGTGAGGAGTCAGAAAATCGACGTGCATGACACGATGTATGAATGTTGAGAAGCGAGAAATATGTCAGGAAAGAAAGGTGTGGCAGTCCATTCTTTCTGCCTACCCCTTCGGGGAGACGGCGTGATGGTTAGTTAGTTAGTTAGTTATAATAAGATAAAAATATTGCATATTTATAAATAATTAAATATATTTAAAAACTCACCTTTATAAGGAAGGTGATGAATCTAATTGTATTAAAAAAACGATTTTTTCCATAACTTTAAATATCATTTTGAGAAAAGTTACATTTACAGATTTCGGTAAGTATAATCAAATTCATTAATAATATAGCACCATGACTACGATTGTTGACCAATGGCCCTGAAGACGAAAAATGCAACTACCCCCGAAACGTCAATTGAAGAGGAAACTTTAACATAGATACAATTCACACCTCGAGGAAGAATTATTAAAGTGAAGTTTTTTTTTCCTTGCATACAACAGGTCGTTTTGAATCCAATTACTGTATACAATTTATTTTAAGGTATTATATTGATTCTCATAACATGCGATAGGTAGCCAATCTATCACCATTTTATTGTCACGTGAATTCTACACCAGACCAAAGACAGTGTGACAATCAAACTGTCATCGCCGGGAATCGAACCCGGGACCTTCGGTATGGAAGTCAGAGCTCTTACCACGCTGCCATGAAGTAAGGTGATCTGTGAGATAAAATGTAACACTACGATTTGTAAAAAAAGTATGTGCAATTTATTTATAAAATGTAGATAAAAATGACTGTTTTATTAAGGGCATTATTAAAATAAGTGTTATTCGTTGAGGGATAGGTAACAAATAAAGGAATCCACAATTACTTTTAAAAAACATTGTACATATTAAAACAATACCATATTATACTAAATACATACATGTTTCAGGTGATTTTCTCCCTTCTTTGGTACATAAAATTTAAAATGTGTACAATGAAGGTGGATTTGAACCTTCCGAAATATGTCTATGAATAGTATAATAAGTTTTGTAAAAATACAATTTTGTTTGAAAGATTTTAATTTGTGAATCCATAACACAATATAAAGGCGAAAATATAAAAAAAAATCTATTTATGTTTGGGTTTAAATCTTAAAAAATTATTTCAGATACTGGAAATTTGATACCTGATATCATTAGGAAAAAACCGGTAGCATGGCGGTTGAATTTCCAATTACGGAATCCAAGGAGAGATTGACAGCCCCCCGTGTTCCTATTTCAGAATACTGATGAAAAATTAAATACGAGTAGGAGAGGAAGAGGAAGGGGAGAATGGAGGCACACACTCCGAAGTTTTATTAAATTACCGCACCCTTTTTAAATCCTCCCCAATAAAGAAAGGATCAGAATTTTCCGGGAAGGTATTCTTAAGCCCGTAAGAAATATTTATTTTCAAACGTATTAGAATGGTAAACACCCCCTCCTGCCACCCGCGCCACCCCGCCGCCCTGGATGGCTCAAAGGGAGCACTCGGATAGAAAGAAATTAATCACAAACTTGTTCCTCTTTCAAGTTTTTTCGGCGAGGAGATAATGTAACTAGACCGGGAGAAGTGTGGCGCCCTCACTTCTTTGTCGTGGCTCAATGAAAATATACAGATATTAAATTTATGGGATATAAACTTAGTATATTAGCGTCTACATAAAAGATTAACGGTTTACTTAATGCATTAATACAAGAAATAGATCAAGTATTTTTTTTAATTATATTTCCTGGGATTTTGCGTATACCTGTGATTTGAGGAATTCCATTAAATTAATCCAAATTTAAAACAATAGAATATAATAATAATTAACAGTAGGTAAGAAATCATGAAATGAAATCGAAGTTAAAACTAACACAAACAATGTATTTAAGAGAGTTAAAAGTAATAATTGATCCTATTGACTCTTCGAGCGGTGCATGGCCATCACCGTGGTGATGGCCATGCAATGCTGGAGAATTGATCGAAGTACCTATCCACACCTCCTCGACTTTGGTCTCCCCTGGAAACTATGCGAAATGTTAGAGATCGAGTGTGGATAATATTGATGCATAGGCTAACGTGGAAGGACACCTCGCCAACCCGTCTGGCAAGCGTGGCGTTGTAATGCCAACCACCCCTCGTATTACATGTCATACATTGAGAAGTATGGGGGAGGCCTATGTCCAGCAGTGGACGACAACGGCTTTTAAAGAAGAAGAAAGAATAGTAATAATACTAGTAATATCAGCGAGTATTGAGTTTCTTTGGTCACATTGCCAGGAGGAAGCTTGGCAAACTAGAAAATAGTATTGTCACAGGAAGTGTTCCAGGCAAAGGAAGTAGACGCAATCTCGAGCGCGGTGCTGTGACCAGATTGAAGAGATGACCAGGAGGAACTCCTACTCGGCGGTGCGGACTGCGGAGGACAGAGAGGATTGGAGGGGTTAAAACAAAATTCCATAAATCACGGGTAATTCCATAAATCACGCCCCTTGAGTTATGAGGAAACGAAGAAACAATAATAATAATAATAATAATAATGGAATAAAAAATGTAATGTAAAATTATATTTTATAACATATTTATTTATGATTTTAAAATATATATGATTTCATCAAAATGATTTTGATAGTTCACCATTCAAAATCTCGTCAATTAGTTAACCAATTGGTTTTTAAATAAACAATCCTATTATAATACATTAAACAATTTCCATTATTTTGGCCGAAACACTATGATACCTTAACATTTAAAACTGTTTAATTAAATAACTTTGTTTTATGTATCACAATTTATTTTATTTTACGCGACAGCTGTTTCGATAATATATAATTATTGTAACACCTGATGATGTCAATATAGGTTGACGAAACAGCTGTCGCGTAAATTAAAATAAATTGTAATACTCAAAACTAAGTTATTTAATTTAACAGTTTTAAATTGATTTTTAAATAAACGATCCTACTTCATAAAACAATGTTTCATTCAATGACTATTTTTCATTTGATCTATGAAAAGATTTTTTTACGAATTGGCGCATATAATATTATTATATTATTACAAGGAAGGTATTATTCGTTTATTAACCAGTCCTCAATAGTCTTAAGTGGCGCTTGTTGGAACGCGCGAATTCACTTTCACTGTGGCAATAAGCAAAATTGTGACACAGTTGCACTGTAACACCTTGCAGTTTTGTTATTTATGTTATGTAACGTGATACAATGTGTTACAAACTTCAACATTCGAACATATGGTGGTTAAAATATTGCGATTATAATCAATGAATTAAAGTTGTATTAATATAATACGACTTCGCTGATAATTTCTAAGAAGCATTTTAATAATATATTTTAATTTTTCTATAGTTATAAAAGTATTGAATTAAATATTCAACGCAATCATAATCGATAACAAACTATTGTACATTGCAATCACACAATACAATCATACATAATGTATGTACATTATATAGGTAGAACAAAAAATAACGACCGCGAAAAACGGACAGATAAAAATATACGAATGTATACTTTTTTAACAAATATATCTTCATTATCAATTTTACTTGTTTTTTTTTAAATATTCTATTCATATATTTTTTTTAATAAAACCAAATTGTAAAAATATAAAAGTCTTAAAAAAAATCAAATAATTTTATGTTGCGGATTCTTTGAACTTTTTTTTTAACATTGTTAACGTGAACTTTATAAACACTTATAGGGCGGATGACTTCTGTGTCCGAAACATGTTTGTATTTAAAAAAATTTTTTCTTAAAGTTCGTGTTATTTACAAAGTTTTAAAAACATTCTGAAATGTGTAAATGATTATGTAATAAAAAAAATTACAAAATTTTATCATTTCTTCCACAAGTTCATTATTACCAGACGCTGTCAGCAAAACGAACCTTGTCGCGATTATAGCAACTTGTGGAAATAAATTAATAATAAGTCGATTAATATTACAACTTATAAATCAAGATTAAATTCAAGTCTATAATTTCCATTCTCCGTCTGTTTCTTCGTATCACTGGCATGCTAGGTTTATTGAGATGGTTCTTAAAAGGTTTACTGACTTTGTGTGATTTCCAGGGGCGCCGGGTGTTATATCTATGGTAACACCCCGCGAGGAGGCACCTTCCCTCCCATTCTTCTTTTTTCGTTTCTTAATTACTGAGGGTCGTGATCCATGGAAGTGCCTTGGGCTAAAACAAAACGCATCCAATCCTCTCCCCCAGTCATCTCCTTAATCAGATTACACCACCACGCAGGAGATCTGTCTCTTCTTCTTTTGCCTGGAACACTTCCTGTGACATAACTTTTATCCTGGTTATCTAGCTCTCTACTGGCAACGTGACCAAAGAAACTCAATAATTTTTTTTATTTCAAATTTATTTTGTTGAATCGCTCTTTACATCATGACAGCATGAGGCAAATCGATGTGAAGGGTATTAAAGTTATCATAGTGATTCTCGTGACTTGTGATAGGTAGATTATCTATCGCCATTTTATTGTCACGTGAATTCTACACCAGACCAAAGACAGTGTGACAATTATACTAGACCTCGCCGGGAATCGGACCCAGAACCTTCGGGGTGGCAGTCAATGTACTTACCACTTGGCCACGAACACTCACCGACGGCATATTACAGATAGTATTCCTGTTATATTGAGTTTATTAAAGACCGAGTCGTTAAACATTTTTGAAGTCCACGGTATTCGACGCTAACACCACATTTCCTTTCCCTTAGTTCCAGTTGAAGCGAGTGAATTTAAATGTTGTTTTAAAAAACACTTGTACGTGTTCACATGAATATTTAATGAAATTGATGATTTTGCCATCTTGCTTTTGTATAAAGCTGTTGAAAAAACGGCCCAAATATTTACATTTTCAATTAATTTTAGCGACATTACAAATTACAAGGCTAACCTGCTGTATTAATGTGTTTTGCGAGTCGTGTGATATTTATTCCTTTGTGGTCGTATTATTTATTGCTAGGCAGGTGATACTTGTCCGCCGTACTTACTTTACGGCTTCTGCCCCCATACTAGTGATGGGAGTAATACAGATACTTAATCGATTTAATAAAATTATACATAAAATATATTACAACTTTATTTGGTCCAAAGCTCCAAAAAACTTAAGCTATAATTTAATTTCAAAAAGGCATTTCAAGCAAACACCAGAGACTTCAATTTTTCTAAATATACTATAATATTTTTATAGTCCATTGTTTTGGCCGAAACACTTTAACATTATAAACTGTTAAATTAAAAAAACTTTGTTTTATGTATCACAATTGAATTTATATTTTTCGCGACAGCTGTTTCGTCAACCTATGTTGACATCATCAGGTGTTACAATAATTATATATTATTGTAACACCTGATGATTTTAACATAGTTTGACGAAATAGCTGTCGCGTAAAATAAAAATACAATTGTGATGCATAAAACTTTTTTTTTAAATTTAACAGTTTATATAATATTTTTATATTTATTGATTTTTCATGACTACTATAAATCACAAAATTTTATGATATTTTTAAATTGTACATGATATTTTTTTGGGGGTTTTAGACAATCCATTGTTTTGGGAAAATAATTTGACACTTCAGCATTATTAACTAATGAGTTTAAATCAAAGGTTTTGGAACATTATTATAATATTACTATTTATTTTTACACAACAGTACATTTGCATTTATTGGGATCTTGGAAAAATCAGTGAAACTCATCTTTCTGGACCAACGTTTCGGAGATAGTTGCAGCCTCCATCTTCAGCGTGGTAATAACCATATTACGGTCCAGAATGACATGTTACACGGATTTTCCCAAAAACATATTGCAACCAACCGTTAAATTCATCGCAACAGTACATTTGTTTGTTACACCTGATGATGCCAACATTGGTGGGCGAAACAGTTGTGACCTTAATTTCGTAGATTTAAAATAAATAAATTGTAAAATTATGACAGTGTTCCAAATTAAACAGTGAATATAAATATTCTGATAATGCCCAAGTAAGGTAAATTTAAAAAAATATTATTAAACCATATTTCTTATGCTTTTGTAAGTTAATAAAATATTCATAAATAGAAAATGCTTATTTCGATATAACGCTGCCATTTCAGAAAAATTATTTCTTTCAAATTTGCGAAACATTCGTACGGTCGTATGACCAACACATGTCTGATAACAATTTATTTTTCGATTTTATTTACTATCGTAGAATTAATTTTTTTTCCGATTTTTAAATTCCTAAGAATATCACATCTCTAGTTATACTTGAATATACTCATTATTTGCAATATTGAATACTATAGGTAAGCTGCAAGCATTTTCTTTTTAAAAAGTTTGTATTCAGTCAACGCATATTTCATTTTTTTATATTCCATAATAACCTACATGAATTAAAGTTACTTTAGCTTCAGGTTTTATCAAATATTAATTTATTTTAATTATCAACAAAAATATAACTAAAAAACTAACAAACCATCACGCCATTTCCCCGGAGGGGTAGGCAGATAGGATGTATCGCCACAATGCTCTGTCCTGGCATACCTCTCGGGCTTCCTCTACATTCATACATCGTACCATGCACGCACGTCGATTATTCCGACTTCGAATGTGACCGCCTTTTAGTAATTGATTAAAAAAATAATTATTTATATAAAAATACATAATAAATCATGTATTTCCCATGAGTTATAAAAACTCATTTTGGATCATGATTTGGTCATGCCATGTTTTCCTCGGTCATCCTCGGCTTCTTTTTCCCCGCTACTTGTGTACAACTTTTTAACCATTCTACTCTCATCCATTCGTTCCATATATCCAAACCATCTCAGGGATTCTTTTTTAATTTTATCCACGATGTAGTCATCTGCCTTATATTTCTTTCTTACTTCATCGTTCAGTATTCTATCATACAACGTTTTCCCTCATATTCTTCTTAGTGATCTTATTTCTACGGCATTCATCCTGCTTTCATCCTTCTTTTGCCAGCTTCGAGCTTCACTTCCGCACATGAAGGTTGGCACTAGAACTCCATTTTGTATTGCCATATTTGCTTCTGTGGGGATATTTCTAAATGCAGTAATGACTTTGAGTGCGCCATTAACATTATTCCCAGCACCAACACTTCTTTCAATCTTTTTCTTCATTTTTCCGTCTCTTGTAAACATGCTTCTCAGATACGTAAATTCGGTAACTTGCTCCAATTTCAATATTTACAGTATATATATTTACAGTATATGTGAGCAGAATCAAAAGCAGCATGATAAATCACAACTTTGTGGTTTAATAGCATAAATATGCAACTATTTTATTTTGTTATTCAGTTTAATTTTGATTGCGTAAATCTTATTATATTTCAAAAAATCAATATTTGTTTGTTTGTTCATATTTAATGCATTCATTCTTCAACTTATTACTTGCACTTGCGGGAAGGTTTTATTGTTCGATCGTGAGAGGAGGGTTTCTTGGAGGATGTGATGGGTTGGGTCCGACATTGGTTCTGTTTTTTTTTTACTTGAATTGTGTTTTCTGAATTATTCATATTTTTAAGTATTCAAGGTGTGATCTTTATTTTAAATTATTCTGTATGCGAGTTTAACTAAGTGTGTGTAAATGTGCCTATCTTGTGGTTCCATGGGCTATCTAATTAGCATCCCGACACTCGTCTAACAACTGAGTGAACCATGGAAAACCTCAGTCGGGACGCGGCATACCTGTGGAAAAATATTTTTTTTTTATAATGAATAATTTTATCTCAATAGAGACGAAGATGTTAATTGTTTTCTGGGAACAGAATATGGTGGTCGAGGCGCTTACAGGACTTATGACCTATCATTGGTTGGGTTAAGCGATCGCTTTATGTTAACAACATTTACCATTCCGCCCTTCTTACGACCACTACCTCTGACAAAATTTTGGAAGATATATATATGCTACAATGTTGATTACTGGCTGCGCGCAACCGATCCATCACCGTGGTTGCGAAGTCAGCAAAACTATTTTGAGTGTTTTTGTGGCGGAGGATGGCTGGGAGGTCTGTGATGCGAATGTCACGCCGTTGACATTCCTTCTCCAGTTTCCATCTCTCTCACGTGTAGGTGGGGCAGTGCATGATGATATGTTCTATGGTTTGATGACTTTGTGAGTCACATGAGCAGTGAGATGAGTCTTTGAGTTTGAACCTGTGTAGGTACATTAGATCTGGTTACCCGGGCCTTGGAGGCCGGAGTCTTGGGTAAAGCCCAAGGGATGGTGACAAAGAGTGGTCATGGATGTGGGCCAGTTGGATCTGAGACAGAACCGAGTGGGACAAGAGTGGCCATGGATGTGGGCCAATGGTCTCGGGTTGGAAACATTGAACCATCATTTGGGACCATTTTCCATTTAACCAAACTGAGTCATAGCAACGCTTGGCTGGCTATTTTTTTTTATCCTTTCGATAACATATGTTATTTATGTATCAATTGTGTATTTTTTTTTGCTGTTGTATTGCTATGTGTGTATGGCGGGACATCGAGGGAGAGTAGCGTAGCTTAAATGTAGTCTGGGTCCCCCTTGGTTGCAAATATAAATATATATATATTTTTTAACGTAAGTCCCGCATGGACGGGGGACGGGCCTAGGGAGTGCACGAGTGAAGCTGACGAAAGG
This sequence comes from Lepidostoma basale, assembly GCA_022606425.2. Classification (NCBI taxonomy): domain Eukaryota; kingdom Metazoa; phylum Arthropoda; class Insecta; order Trichoptera; family Lepidostomatidae; genus Lepidostoma; species Lepidostoma basale. The sequence goes on along the minus strand of JAHDVF020000333.1, from coordinate 3,624,290 downwards.
CGCCGCTGCGCCTATAACAGCTTCGGGTAAGCGGAAGGAGCCCTCTATGGTTCGGCCATTTAATAACGCATGGCTGGGTACAACTAGTAATACAATAAAAAAATATGATATCTCCTTTTCACATCGCATCAGAAATCGATTTTTCTGACTAGACCTGTTAATTTATCTTCGGGAAAATTATTCTAAAAAAAACTTCTCTCATTATTTCCGAAGTTCTGCCTTCGGCATTTTCACGGAAAATTAATCTCCCATCATAAACCTCGACTAATGAGCAGAGTAACCTATTAAGGGTCTTAACGGCGAGGAATATTTCAATTTCCTTCTAAAATCCCACAAACGTCCATAGAGATACAAGTACACGCTTATTAAGTCCACTGTTGAATTTCGTATTCCTTTAGTGCAGTGGCTCTCAACTGTAGCGGTATCGCTAATCTTTGGACGCTCTAATAATCTAAGGGGGCGTTTTGGTTTCTGTCAAATTACATTTAATATTTGATTGATTTGATCTTGTCAAGTTTTCCTCGATCTATATCTATTCCTTACATATAAATAAATATATTTATATGCATTTAGTTTCATTTCATTATAGTTGTTAATGCCTTAGCATTCAATAAGATGATGAATATATCCGTCGCCAAAACAAAATATCCAACAATATCCAGACAGCCTCTCAGATGCAAATTGGTTGTAAACGATAAACCCATCGAACATATATAATGAAGTAAAAAAACAGACTGATAAAGCAGCAGTTATCTCCGGATACCTAAGGGATACTGTCTGGGACAATAAGAATATGCTAGTGGAAAGCAAAGTTAGATTTTATAAAACATGCATCAGGCCCATGATGACCTACGGAATCGAAGCAAGAGCAGACACTGTCAGAACCAAACATCTCTTGACAGTAGCATTGATGAGAACATTGGGGCCTATAGTGGGGAGGACTCTTAGAGATAGGATATCCAATTAAGAAATTCCCAAATCCTGCAAAATTGAAGACATAGTGAGATGGAGTAGGCAGAGAAAACGATTCTGGAGAGACCACATCGAAAGAATAGATCCAGCGAGAATTCCTAAGATCATGATGCACGAGACTCCAGAGGGCCGTCGACAACCAGGACGACCACCAAAGAGATGAAGAGAAGGCTAGTCGTCTTTATCACAGGAAGAATGTTGACATCCTGCATAAACAGATCGCAAGATCTACAATCAGAAGAAGAAGAAGAGAAGATTATTTAGTTATTGCATTAAGACATCTAAAAAAATCTAGCGGCACATTGAGATATAAAGTAGATACTTTCATTATTTTGAGTGAGTGGAGCGACATGGTATTACGTCAAAATATATTCGGGGAAGGAGGCTAATGAAATGAAAATGACCCATGAAATTTTCAATTACAGGCTTAATTAGACAACAAAACGACGTGGCTAATGATGAATAAAAAGGCAAGAAGCCTTTATGGGAGTGGGGGGCAGAATTGCTACTCCCGCCGAAAATGCTGAATCATCTGAAAACGTACACTCATGAAAAGGGGATGAAAATCAAACAGATCTGAATTGAGAAAACCAATTAAACGTTTCTCTTTTGGTTCATTCATCATAACTTATGTGTGAATAAAAAAAATATATTTCCGTACATTAAGAGAAATTACAAATAAATTATGACGTCAATCAAGGATGCAACGTCAGGCCTAATCATAAGGGTATTGGTTTGATGTTTAGCAGGGAGAATACTTTCGCAATAAGAGATATAGCCATATAAATATGGTTAAAGGGAAAATTTCATTGTTCGTTCTACCAGCATCACCACAGGTGTATTGATTCTACAATACGCGATATAAACGTCTACTACATAATACCCACGGTAAATGTTTCTCGAGTGGGCACAGTTTTCTGCAATAATCTAGAAGTGTAAAACAGAAAATGAAATTGGTTAAATAATCCTTTATAAAATTTATGACTTTTTTGTTGTCTAATATATTAAAATTAATTAAATAGCTTATTTGTTGTTTCTTGAACAACGATATACTAATACGAGTATACTATGAAATTGTTAACATGGATAAAAACATATGTTTTCTAAAAGTTTTATTATATTTTAAAGGAATAATATTATCGGCTTCTTTTTGATATGCAAAAGTAGTCATTATGATTTAGATGCAGTTCGTGGTCCAGTTTGAAGATCCAGGTTATATATCACAAGAAGTCCTAATATAAATAAAATGAAAGAAAAAGTGTATTATGGGAATGAAATGTTTCACCTGTCTACGGCATTATCAAAGATGATATTTGACAATGCCTTTGACAGGCGACACATGTTATTCGCATAAAATACTTCTAGAAAACAGACGCTTTCATTCGCTTTAATTATGTAATATGATGGTGCACATCATTGTTCAAGAAACAATAAATAAGTCCAAATATATTGAAAAGTAAAGAAACTTTATAACCGTACGCCGTCTCCCCGAAAGGGTAGGCAGAAAGAATGGACTGCCACAATTTTCTTTCCTAACATACTTATTACGATTCCTCAACATTCATACATCGTGTCATGCACATGTCGATTTGTGCTTATGACGACCTGCTTGACCGTGTGGTAAGTGCATTGAAGCATGGAACTGGCAAAAGAAGGATGAAAATAGAATAAATGCAGTAGAAATGAGATCTCCTAGACGAATGTGTGGATACTCTGTGTATGATAGAGTGTCGAATGAAAATATAATAATTGAATGCGGTGTGAATGATGGTGTTATGAACAAAATAATGAAAGGATCATTAAGTTGGTTTGGACGTATGGAAACAATGAATTTAAAAAAAATGGTAAATCAAGTATATGTAAACGATGTAAATGGAACGAGAAAGAGAGTAGGACCGGGAAAAACGAGGCACTACACTCAAATATTGGCCATGTGAGGAGTCAGAGAAATCGACGTGCGTGCATGACACGATGTATGAATGTTGAGGAAGCGAGAGAAATATGTCAGGAAAGAAAAGTGTGGCAGTCCATTCTTTATGCATACCCCTTCGGGGAGACGCGTGATGGTTAGTTAGTTAGTTAGTTTTCTATTTTTCTATTAATTACAATGAACTTCTACGAAGAAATTTCAATAAACAACATTAATATCATAAGTTTAAAAATGACTTATGTCATTACACATTAGTACGAGAGTGTAATTTGTTAAATTTTCCCGAGCTAATTTAAATTTCCGCACCTATGAAAGCTATGCTATATTAACTTAAGCGGGGAGATTTAAATCGTATCTCCGGTGCCTGGAAATCATTTACGATTTGTGTAATTTTCATCAAAATGTTTATGACTCCATCAAGATTATAACCGTTCAGGCTAGAATTTCAATACAAGTTTTTGATTTCACAAATATTGACACGATTTCAGTACAAACACAACAATATTTGAATGTTTCTTTGTAATAAAAAAAACTAACTAACTAACTAACCATCACGCCGTCTCGCCGAAGGGGTAGGCAGAAAGAATGGACTGCCACACTTTTCTTTCCTGACATATTTCTCTTGATTCCTCAACATTCATACATCGTGTCATGCACGCGCGTCGATTTCTCTGACTCCTCACATGGCCGACATTCAATATTTGATTTATTTGATCGTGCCACGTTTTCCTCGGTCTTCCTCTATTTCTGGTTCCATTTACATCGTTAACATATATTTTTTTACCATTCTTTCTTCATTCATTATTTTCATATGTCCAAACCATCTTAAAGATTCTTTCATTATTTTGTTCATAACACCATCATTCGTACCGCATTCACTTCTTATATTTTCATTTGACACTCTATCATACACAGAGTATCCACACATTCGTCTAAGAGATCTCATTTTTACTGCATTTATTTTACTTTCATCCTTCTTTCGCCAGTTCCATGCTTCAATATATTTTTGAATTAGCGAAAGTTCATTAAAACAAAAATAATCAATTGTTTTGGCCAAAACACTTTACTTCAACATAATTAAATCTTTTAATTTTGAAGCACTGTTATTGTACGTATTACAATATAATAATAATTTTTATGAGAGAGCTGTTTCATCAACCTATGTCGGCATCTTCAGATGTTATAAAAAACTCGAGTTGTTTGTAACACCCGATGATATTATTGTATCTTCTTCTTCTTCAAGTGCCCTGTCAGGTCCCCCCAACATTGGCGATCACCTCGGCGAACCTCCATGTCCTGCGCCGCTCGTAACAGCTCCTCCACATTTCGGATGCCGGTCCACTCCCTCACGTTTGCCAGGACATTTGTCTTCTACCGGGCTCTCGGCGTCCCTCAATGTTTTCACAATTTGTATCAAGAAAATCAATAGATTATATTTTAAAACATTTAACATTATGTTATTCTTACTATTCTTGCAATGAACCCGTATTTTTAAGATATCTTGGAACGATTTTAAAAGTAATTGAGCAAAAGTAATTAATTAAGTAAACATCTACCTAAAATACACAAAAAACAAAGTCAATTTGTGTGGTAAACACATTGCATAATATATTATAATTAGGACTCGCTATACAGTAAGACATTTTCAATTTATAGATATAAAACACTTTGTAACCACGGCCATGTGTTTAACCCAAGCTTCATCAAGGCAGTACAATAACTAGTTATAGTACTATCCTGATGAATGAAGCTTGGATCTAAGCGAAACTAGTTGGCATAATGGTTTAAATACGTAGTGTTTCATTATTTTATATCTATAAATTTAAAATATAGAACGAACAATTAAAATTATCACTCTAACCATATTTATACGGCAATATCTCTTAATGCAAAAGTATTCTCCCTGCTAAACATCAAACCTTATGATTAAGATTGACATTGCATCGTTGATTGACGTCATAATTAATTTGTAATGTCTCTTAATGTGTGGAAATAAATATTTTGATTCACAAATAAGTTATGATGAATGAAATATTTATTGAACTAATGCGAAATTAATAATTATGCGCAAGACATAAGACAGGAATACGTGGAGAAATATGGAGGAGGCCTGTAAGTAGGTAAGTATATATAAAATATCTTCATCTTATTCTTCCTTTTGTGGTCTGTTCTCCAGAGTGTTGCTCCTCCTGTGAGGTAGATTCCCAGCTGTCCTTCCATCTTTTAGGAGGTCTTCCACGAGAACGAGTCCCATGAGGCTGATTATGCAATGCAATATAAGGGAGTCTGGTGGGTTCCATTCTTTAAACATGACCGTACCCTTTTTCGCTGTCTGCTCCATCTTATAATATCCTTAACCTCACATATCTCTCCTATTCTGGTGTTCCTCACGCGATCTCTCAGTGTCATTCCTGCTATCGTCCTCAGTAGGTATCTTCATTTTGGAAGTACTTAAAACTTGTTTGCTCCTTACTATGTCTGCCCTTGTTCCGAAGCCATATGTTATTATTGGTCTTACGCATGCTTTATAGATTATCATCTTACTCTTAATGGCCATGTCTTTGTTTTTTCATATTGTGGATTTTAGAGCCCCAGCGATTGCAGCTGCCTTGTTTACTTGGGCTTGTATTTCTTCCCGCAGATTAGCTCTCCCCACCAGGTCTATGCCTAGATACTTGATACTTGAAATAAAATATATATGATTTAAATCAAATACATGCATCTGCATTAAAATAATAAATTACTAAATGAACATATTATGGAAAATATAAATATATTATATGTACATTACAGAACAAATGTTAGCACGTTCACCATATTAAAAAACGAGCCCTTGATGTCCTAATTATAGCCACGAGATCCCGAGTGGTCCTGAGACGAGAATCTGCATTTGATGACATTTTAACACCTAGTTTATCAGAACTCGAAAATAAATTTACACACATTCTGTGCGAAGATTCAATTTAAAATTTAATCTCACTCTAATTTATGGATAGCAATTTTTTTGTACATCTTCTTAAACCAATTTATGTCAATAATAACAACAAACTTTCACGCCGTTTTCCCGGAAGTGTAGATAGACAGAATAGAACGTCACACTACCTATCCTGACATATCTCTCTAGCCTCCTACTTCCGACACGGATTCTTGATTTCTCACTAGATTCTTCCAACTTCCGACACAGCAAATGTTTAAAATTTAAAATTTTGGTCATTCCTTGTCTTCCTCAACTCCATCCTCCATACACATCGTTAACGTATACTTTCCTAAACATCCTTTCTTCATTCATGCGTTCTATGTGTCCAAACCAAAAGTACTGAATCTTTCAGAATTTAAGCATTTGAAATTCTGTCTTCAAAGTACGACGCAATGTCTCCACATACAGTACCGGTCGAACATAAACACAAGTCGAAGTACACTTAATACATAATAATAAAGATTTTTTTTTTTGTTTTCATTATTTTTTAATTGAGTTTTGACGAGCCAAATGCAAACTTATTCGAACTTCTAAGCGAATAAAGTTTAGAAGGGTAAGATTGATAAAGCAAACTTTACAGAAATATTGACTAGTTACAATGTCATTGAGTGTAAAATTAAACTGGGAGATACTGTACTTATCGTGATATAAGATCACGAAATCGCCTCCTGCCTACATCTCGTCAATATTCTATATTACCCTCAATGTAATTGAGAGTAAATAAAATAGAACTGGAAAATTCAGTATATAATGAAAAACGAGATATGGTTACAGCTCTTAATAATAATATAGAAATATAAGTTTCCAGGGGTGATTTTGTAAAACCAATATATTTTTTTTACTTGAGTTAAGAGCCAAATGCAATCTTATTAGCAAATAAAGTTAAGAAGAAACATTGACCTGTTCATTTTATTTCTCAAAAGTGCTTGAAGAGTTAACTTTGCGTTTCTTTTCTTATCCCACGTTAATCTACTCGTGTCGATGGTCACTTGGGACCGTCTCCCGACTAAAGATTAATGCGCAATTTGGTAACAAAAGAGAGGAAATTGAGATTTTCCCTCAGACAGGGGTCCATTGTGTGAGGAGCACCCTCAGGGCTCATTTCTCCGAAGGAAAATGTTAATCAAAAAAGCTCAGACTCCGCGAGTCTCCGGATTTCTACAGATGTTAAATGAGGCTTTCGTGATTCCGCCAATTTGGAGCTCATTAAAAATGTGTAATCGTTTCTGGGATGGTGCATAGAGAGCCGGTATTACTTTTTCAATTCACCTTAAAGGGTTTCCAATACAGTCATTACATTTTTTTTAAGTTTCAATCTTATGGATTGGTTTGCAGCAAAGTCTATTAACTTTTTGTCGGATCTTGAGATGCCACTTGGGCGTTCAATGTGGTAGTTTTCCGCTGATTCCCACGTAAAAAAAATCTGAATAAAATATGTATTTAAAAAAGTCTACATAATTACGAGTATATATAAACTTGGAACAGAATATTATTAAATGAGTAAGTAAGTGCCATTTTTTTAATTACCTGATTAACCCTTTATAGGTCATAAGATAAATACGAATAGTTTTGAGACCAGCAACATTAAGGTCTATATTTCTATAATTTTTCAAGTTATAAAAACCTTAATTGGTTTTAATCATTCTCAGATAACATACAGAGGTCTTGAATCTAACCAATCGCCCTGAAGTTCGCACATATTGAGCAGATGACGAATTATGCGTCCCGGTCACATAACTCAGATAACTGACCGGGACGCATTATTCGTCATCTGCTCAAAATGTGCAAACTTCAGGGCAGTATAAACAAAATGTATAAAAAAAGAAAAAGAGAGTAAAGCAATTACAACACAAAGTATGGCGAATATAGAAGAAATATTATTATTTTATTTAATAATGTCACACGACAAATTAAGTGCTTCATACGAAAGTTTCGAGAATAAATCGATTATTTAAACTCTTATAGTAAGGAGTATCTAAAGATTGTCACAGATTTTTGAAGACACGATGTACTCGTAATTTAAATATATACACAGATATAGAGTTATCTGGGAATGAATCTCAAGATGCCATCTTTATACCCCGACGCTGATTTTCTTTTCATTTTCCTCCATGCAAACCAAAGTTAGCCTTTAAACTTTTATTATTATAATTTCAACGGCGTGGCCTCATTAAAATTCCGGAATATTTCCCCCTTCTTGCGACAGGGGTTACAAACGCACACATTTTGTTATTTTTTCAATCAAATAGTCAATCTGATCTCTTATTTATACTATATATTATAATATTATTTAAAGATTTACAAGGCATGCGTCCACCCCATCATGACGTATTGAATATAGGTCTGAGTCGATACCTATAGAACTGAGAAACTTATTAGAGTAGCAGAAATGCGAACCCTATGCTCCATCGCAGGCAAAACCCTCAGAGATCGGATCAGAAATGAAATAATAAGGTCTGTCTGTGGTATTGAGGACATAGTAAGATGAGGAAGAAGCAGAAGGCGCTTTTGTTGAGAAAACGTGGACCGCATAGAGAATACAAGAAATGAAAAAAAATTTAAAGATGAAAACCCAAGCAGCAAGAGATTACCAGGAAGACCGCCAAAAAGATGGAGAAATGGCTGGACATCATCATCCCAAGATAGCTCACCGTCACAAACAGGTCATTTGACCTAAACTAAGAGGAAGAAGAAGAAGATTATTATTTGCGTAACTAACTTACTAAATAACCATCACGCCATCTCCTCGAAGGGGTAGGTAGTATGAATCAACCCCCACATTGTTCTTTACTGACATTCTTCTCTCGATCCCTCAACATTCATAATTCGTGTCATGTATACACGTCGATTTCTCCGACTCCTCACGTGACCGACATATTTCTTTTGGATCAATTTATACGAAAGAAAACGTCTGTTTTCAAGAAGTGTTATTAAAATTTATGGGAAAGACACGTTTCGACTTTCTAAATCAATGTCAAATGTTGGCCTAAGAAAGGCTTCTTCTTCTTCTTCTCCTTATAGACCTTTGGTCTGTTCCTGAAATCAGGCTGGCCTCTTTTGGGAGGTTGACTCCCAGCTATCTCTCCATCTCTTCGGCGGTCTTCCGGGGGGACGGCAGCCGGCAGGAATCTGATGCGCCACAGCGTGTGGGATTCTGGTGGGATCCATCCTCTGCACGTGCGCATTCCAGTATCTTCTACGTTGTCTGCCCCATCTCACGACATCCTCCACCTTGCAGATCTCGCAGATGGCCGTATTCCTCACCCTATCGCGAATAGTCTTTCCTGCTATCATCCTCAGCGTCCTCATCTCTGCCACCCGTCTGCCTTCGTTCTTGTAGTATCATCTCTGGTCTCAATGCTATATGTCAGTATAGGCCTTACGCAGGTTTTATATATTCTGACCTTACTGTCAGTTCTCATATACTTGTTTTTCCATATTATATCCTTGAGACAACCTGATACCGCCGAAGCCTTGTTGACTTGTCCTATTGTTTCACTGACAAGATCATTTTGAATAAACAGATCCACTCCCAGATATCTAAACTTTGCAACCTGTTCCAGCATTCTGTCATTTAAGGATAACCTGCATCCTAAGGGTTCTTTTGAGAATGCCATGGTTTTTGTTTTTTCAACTGAGATCATCATATTGAAGTTGGCGGCTGATGTCTGAAATCTATTTAAAAGTCTTTGCAGTTCGTCTTCCGACTCTGCTATCAGTGCAGCATCGTCCGCGTAGCATATGACGCTCACTACATCCTTCCCTATGCTTGTGATATCTCCTATTATTTCATCCATAATGAGGTTGAAAAGAAATGGGCTCAAACTGTCTCCTTGTCTTATCCCTGTTTAAGTTTTTACGGGTTTGGACAGTTCTCCGTCTACTCTTATTTTCGTGTTGGTATTTGTATTGAGTTCTCAGGAAGGCAAAACATTTAATTCCCATATAATATAATTATAATAAAACTTCGAGAAAACATATGTTCGTACTTATTATTTAATAAAGAGTTTTACATCGTTTTTCAAGAAACACTAAATTAATTAATCGACATATAGATATTGCTTCCATGTGATGAAATATCAACCGTTATCACAATTTTAAATTTCTTTTGGAACTTCATTTTTTTAAATTAACTGAAATAAATGTTTTTTAACATTTTTTGCAACGTTATTCATAAGTATTATATTATTTAAATTTGACCATATAAATTATTATATTATATAAATACACCGACTTGAAAACCCAAGAGAAAAAGTTCCTCATGCCAGCTTTATTATAAACTGACAAAGAAATCCTGATTCAGTGCGGGAAGTTTGAAGAAGAAGGAAACAGAGATGTGAAGTGAAGCGTAAATTTAAATCAAAATGGGGTGGAAATTATTTAAAAAATCTCGTTCCTTTTCAATAAGGGAAATTAAACGAAAACATCGATGCATGCCCGCGGGAGGAGAACTCTTTTATACGTCTATAATTTATTACAATCAATATTAGAAAATGTATTATTATTTAATCATTTAATCATATTTAATCATATGGTGGTATGGTGGCCGAACGGACAGTGATGTAGAATGAAGGATAAGTGAAGCTTAGCTGAAGTGAGCTTTAAAAGTCTTCTACTTCATCTTATTCTTAGCGTAGGCCTAGTGGCCTGTTTCTTAAGAGGAATTGGCCTCCTGCGAAGTCGACTCCCATCTGTCGATCCATATCTTTGGTGGTCTGCCCGGGGGTCGTCTACCATGGGGCTGGCCGTGTAACACAATGAAGGGGAGTCTGGATGGATCCATTCTCCTCACGTGTGCATACCAGTATCTTCTCCTTTGCCTTCCCCACCTAACGACATCCTCGACCTCGCATATCTCCCTTATCCGTGTATTCCTTATCCTCTTTTGCAGTGTCTTTCCAGATATATATCTGAGCGTCTTCATTTCTGACACTCTAAGCGCGTTTTTTGTGATTGTGATCTCCGCCCTGCACTCGATTCCATATGTCATGATAGGTCGCAAACAAGTTTTATGAATTATCACTTTGCTGCTGATCTTCGTGTCAGGGTTTTTCCAAATTGAATTCTTCAAGCATCCTGAAATGACCGCTTTAAGAGTAATAATTGGAAACAAGAAATTTTTAATAAAATCCAAAACGGCCTTTCATGGCAGAGTTCTAGTTCCAATCTTTATGTACGGAAGCAAAGCATGGAACTGTCAGAAGAAAGATAAGAGCATAATAAATGCATTAGAGATGATTGTGAATGTGAGGAAAATATGTCATAACATTTCAAATGCTGATATCATGAAGTGTAGAGCAGAAGAAAGAATTATGAACAAAATTACGAAAAATTCACTGAGTTAGTTTGGCTATGTGAAACGCATGGATGGAGGAATAATGGTTAAGAAAGTTACATTACTCCGTACTCCATTTAAAATTTAACTATGTGAAGGGAGTACGGAGTCGAGGAAGACTGAAGGAAACAAATATTACGACCAAATTAATCCAATTTTAAAAGTTTGAAATCTAAAGAATTGACATGCGAGTATGAATTGCTGTATAAATGTAGAGGAATCTAGAGAGGTGTGTGGCAAACAGCATAATGATTTTCTGTTGTTATTTTTTAATAATATATAACCTATATTTTCTATATATATATATATATATAAGTATTAATTTAGTAACAATAAACACTATAAACATGTGCAAAGAAGATGCTTACACGTGTAGTGTTACTGTAGCACCTGGCGCCCTTAGAAACGATACAAGTCGACCAAGCCTTCCACCACAATGGCAAGATTATGATCCTTTTCAGGTCCTTCACTTCAAAACTAGCTTGCAATTTACCATACGAAGAAGAAGAACATTTCAAAAACGATTTAAGAACATTTAAGGCCAATAATATATATTTAAGGATAGTCCCACGTGGTTTTTTTGGGAAATTCATGTGACAATAAAATGGCGGTAGATAAGCTACCTATCACATATCATGAGAATCAATTACTTAAATGTTCTGAACAGTAATTAGCTTCAAATAACCTCTTGTTTAGAAAAATTATAAAGCAACGAGAGAATCCAACATTTTTATTTTTTTATATACTATCCCCGAAGATTTAAATCAATGGTTAAAGTATTTACAATCTTCGATATAAGCAGAAAATAGCTTATTATCATGAAGAAGAAATTGAGTCGTGTCCAGGCTCGAAACTGAGTCCCCTGGATCGGGAGCTAAGCATTCTGTTCCCTAAACCACCACCCAAATCAATGGCCAAGTGGCATCCCAAGAACCAGCATAGATCTTACACTTTGCTGTAAACCAATCCCTTTTATTGAAACTAGTGAAGAAGTTATAATTATATACTTAACGGTTCTATATATTTAGGGATTTCATTACATATAGTCGATGTTTACTATATTATTTCTCATTCTTCTTCTTCCTCACCCTATTCCCGTACACTCCTGGACAAAGGCCTCCTCCATTCGTTTCCATGTCACTTTGTCTTGTACAGACTGCATCCAGGTTATTCTGACGTGTCTGTTTAGATCATCATTCCACCGCAGTTACGGTCGCCCTGCACTTCTCTTTGCCATCCACGGTCTCCAAGCCAGCAGTCTTCTTGTCCATTTTTCATCTGTGCTTCTGGCTACGTGACCTGCCCACTGCCATTTTAGAGTCGCCACCTGGGGGTTGATGTCAGTGACCTTTGTTCTTTCTTTCGCCGTATCGTTTCTTACTCTGTCTCTTAGGATTATTCCTTACATAGCTCTTTCCATGGCTCTTTGGGTCACTCGTACTTTCTCGGTGCTTTGTTTGGACGATGTTACAGTTTCAAGACCATAAGTACCAACTGACAGAAAAACTTTTCGTTTCGGATTGATCGGAATTTTCCGGTTTTTAAGGAGGTAACCCATGTTTCCGAAAGCTGCCCAGCTTAGTCCAATTCTTATTTTTAGCTATTATACTATTTAATATTTCTATATATATATAGTACTATTTAACGATAGCCGTATTCAGCTTAAAGTGTGTACCCGTTTTGTTAAAATAAAATGAAATTAAATCAAAAAATCAATTTCTCTGTTGATTCTTCTTAAGCTCAAACACATTCTATGAAGCATCCCCCTTTTTCTAGTTCACCATTTTTCCATTGGCTCCCCCAACCTACCCCCACCCCTAGGAGTGAATTCCCCACCCCCGCGCCATGAAAAGAATGTCTCCATGGTAACCGGCACGAGGGGGTTAAAAGGGGGTGTGATGGGGGATAGGGGGTGAAAGCTCGTAGGATATTTTTATTGCAAAAATAATGTATCGCGTGCATAATGTATTCACTTAGTTAAATTAATGAGATTTTTAATGCGACTAATTAAATATTCAAATCTCATTTCGCATTCACACTTAGTTACACACGATCATGATATAAAAATAGGTTTTTTCTTCAGAAATAATTATTTCTATACATTTAAGTAAAAATTAGAGCTTTTCTAATCATTAGTCTTGAATCGAATCATTATATAATTTTTCTTGAATATTTCATGGTTTGAAATTCAGTATAAATAATATAAGTTTTCATTTGAAGTACTCACTTTGTGGTTAGACAATTTATACTTTTATAAATAATAAAACACTTTGTATTTAACCATGGTATGGTTTGATTGGTTTGGTATAACTTGATTATTTTAGTTATTTGATTGCCTTGATGAAGTTTAGAACCAAGCAAAACCAGTTGGCATCATATATAATGACCATATCGTGATTAAATACAAAGTATATTAATATTTACATCTGTAAGTTTAGTTACATAAGTAGCATAGTTACATATTATGTGAGTGAATCACTACTTTATTTAAAAAAAACATATCTATAATCAAATAAAGTAATGATGGCCATCGTGTGTAATGGCAACAGCTACGACTGCCACATCGAGAGTCCGAGGCCCCGATGACAGTGTGAAAAAAATACACGCTGTCACTGGTCTAGTAGAATTCACATGACAAAAAAATGGCGACGGACCAGCTACCTTTAACATGTCATGAGAATCAATCGCTAAAAAAAATCAAGAGCTTCGTCAGTGTACAAAAACATGTTTGTTTTTGTGACCCTGACTCCGGCGGAACAAGAAAAATTGGTTCTATAAAACAAAATAGGGTGGTGTACAAACAAAACTTACGAGTATAATATTTTTAATAATGCCACACCACAAGTAAGGTGCTTCATATGTATGGGAAATTTTAATTTATTGAATTCGATACATTAGTTAATCGAACGGCTTGAGTTTTGTGAAATATTTCGTACTACTAAAATTACAGTTTTTTTAGAGTGTTAATCCAACCTAAAACCTCTTCTTCTTCCTCAGCCTATTCCCGTCCACTCCTGGACAAAGGCCGCCTCCATTTGCTTCCATGACTGCATCCAGGTTATTCCGACGTGTCTGTTCAGATCATCCTTCCACCGTAGTTGCGGTCGCCCTGCATTTCTCTTCGCCGTCCACGGTCTCCAAGTCAACAGTATTCTTGTCCACTTTTCATCTGAGCTTCTGGCTACGTGACCTGCCCGTTGCCATTTTAGAGTCACCACCCGGTAGATGATGTCAGCGACCTTTGTTTTTTCTATCGTTTCTGACTCTGTCTCTTAGGCTTATTCCTAACGTAGCTCTTTCCATGGCTCTTTGGGTCGCTCGTAGATTTTCGGCACTTTGTTTGGACAATGTAACAGTTTCAAGATCATAAGTACCAACTGGCAGAAGGCAGGCTTCATAGACTTTTCGTTTCAGGTTGGTCGGTATTTTCCGGTTTTTAAGGATGTAACTTATGTTTCCGAATGTTGCCCAGCTTAGTCCAATTCTTCTTTTTAGCTCTGCGGTTTGGTAATCTCGGCCCAATCGAATATTGTGTCCCTGGTATTCTTGGACATTCTCACTTCTGTTGCCGTCCACGTCAATAGAACGTTAAACCTCTACATCTTATTAATGTTGTCGCTATTGTAGCAAAATATATCAAAATGAATACGAATGAAAACGTCTGTTTTCCAGAAGTTTTATTAAATTTATGGAAATGAAATATGGAGTTTATCATCATTGTTCTAGAAACAATAAACAAAGTATATCAATTGCAATGACACGTATTTGACTACACAAACATGTAGGTGTATCGTTAAGACAGCGCGCTGTTTTTTGCACTCAAGCTAGGTATAATCGGGGGCGATAGAGCATGGGGTGTGGGGGCAGACGGGGCGGTAGGCGGCGAGGGGCGCAGCGGGTGGCAGCGGGGACACCACCCCGGGGGCCATTTTAAGCGGGTGGATGCCATTTTTGTGGGAGGGGTCCCGATAGAACATGCGAGGGTGATCGGAGACATGAGTTACGACTCCTTTTATAATTTGGCCATTCATTTAAATGTAATTTCTTAAAAGATCTTAAAAGTTCGAATTTGGCTTATAACATCGTTAAAATATATATATTAACGATGTAAATGGAACCAGAAATAGAGGAAGACCGAGGAAAACGTGGCAAGATCAAATAAATCAAATGTTGAATGTCGGCCATGTGAGGAGTCAGAGAAGTCGACACGCGTGCATGACACGATGTATGAATGTTGAGGAAGCAAGAGAAATATGTCAGGAAAGAAAAGTGTGGCAGTCCATTCTTTCTGCCTACCCCTTCGGGGAGACGGCGTGATGGACAGTTAGTTAGTTAATTACTTAAACTTAGTCACACGAGGATAAGGGAAAGGGAGAGAAAAAACAAAGGTCACTGACACCATCCACCGGGTGGCGACTCTAAAATGGCAATAAGCAGGTCACGTAGCCAGAAGCTCAGATGAAAAGTGGACAAGAAGACTGCTGACTTGGAGATTGGATGCGAGGTCGAGGATGTCATTAGGTTGGGAAGGCAAAGGAGAAGATACTGGTATGCACACGTGATTCTTTCTAATCTCATCATGTACAAAATCGTGTTGGAGATAGCATCTCCTAATCTCGGATATAGGATGGGAGAAAATATCATCAATATGCTGACGATGCAACGATACTAACACAAAGTGAAGACGACTTATTACGAATACTTTATAAGACATTAAATGTTATACTTAAGATTGTCATAGATTGGATCACTGAATCCTTCTCTTAACGGTTTTCGATAAATTAAAACTGTATTCAAAAGGGTGTGTAAACCGACCCTCGCGCGATCATACCCCAGACAGTATGGTGTGGGTACAAGTGGGAGGGCTGGGGGGGGACGCGTAGGGTGGGGGTGTATAATAGAGTAAACGAATTTTTTATTTGATCAAATAGAAGGGCACAGAATTATTATTTGAAATGGATTTATGGCGGGCGGCGTCTCTCAAAATGTAGGCACTGCCTCCCCTCCCGTATGGGGTGTGTGAGCCCAGCTAATGTAAGTAGGCACAAGTGGACATGGTACTTTATTATTCGGATGCAAAGCGAAATCATTTTTGGCATTTTGTTTGAAGAAGGGGATTTTGTTTGCAAAATCTAACATTATGAACATACAACGTGCTCTTGATTATTATTTGCAAGGATTAATTTCATGTTGAACAAAGCTCCCAAATGAATGAAAAATAACGTAAAATATATGTGAAAAATATTTGGCGAGTTTTTCACTTTATTAACATTTTCGTTTTGGGTTTCTTCTTTTTATTCGATGGCTCTACAGCTCATATCAAGCCTTGGTCTCCATCAGTCCTCGTCTCTAAGCACTTCTGTCACCTGCTGCGGCCTTCCAGTCTCTCACTAGCAGTTGTTGTGCAGCATCCTTTCTCACCTCATCCTGTCATCGGAATCTAGGCTTTCCGACCATTCTCTTTCCACTCGGATGTCCCTCAGGGGTTCTCTTTGGTACCAGAACTGACGGCATTCTCAGGTTTAGCTAATCTAAAGTAAAATATCTATTTTGAATAATGTTTCAAATATATTGTATTTTCTAACTAACTAACTAACCATCACATGGACTGCCACACTTTTCTTTCCTGACATATTTCTCTCGCTTCCTCAACATTCATACATCGTGTCATGCACGCGCGTCGATTTCTCTGACTCCTCACATGGCCGACATTTCAATATTTGATTTATTTGATCGTGCCATTTTGTATTTTTTATTATATTTATATTTATATTTCATATTGTATTTTCACAACACCTATTTAGACTTTTTACAAATACGTTTCGGGTCACAGGCGTCCTTCCTCCGTGAAAAATTCTAGCAACAAAGTAAATGGGAAATATATAATTGATTACATAACTCGACATTGTGTTTACATTTCATTATAAAAGTAAAAGTGTTAATTTTTTGTGAGTTCTTACTTTGCTAATAATAAGAGAGATAAAATGGCACCTATACATAATCGGAAGCTCATGTCCGGGCACCTGAATGCGAATAAAACAGCTGTAAAGTTGTAATTGGTGTTTGATTAAAATCTCTTATGGCTAAGAGTAAATTAAGAAAATGTCGGCACTCGAAAGAGACTTACATAGATTGACTAACATCTGTAATTTAAATTGCAGAAGTTTAGCTTGGCTGTACTACTGCAGAGTAATTACTTCTACCAACCTTTACATAGTATTAACTCCTTAACCCCTATAGTGTAGCTGGCTTAATTTGCAATCAAAAGAAATTGATTTCTAACTGCGGTAGTCTACATTTGCAGCTCATATTTGAATGTATATTATAAACCTTTGTTCTTCAGTTCCTTACTACTAAAATGTACGTAATAACATGATGATCTGGAACTATCTGAGCTGCAAATGTAGTCAACCGTAGTTCGAGATATATAATATAAATAAACAGCCGCACAATAGGGAAATAATATATTTTTTATAATTCTTCTACTTCTTCCCCGGCGTTACAACCCTTGGTGGGTCTTAACCTCCTCCATTCCGTCCTGTTTCTGGCCACCACACCCCAGTCTTGCTGCTCCAGTACCAAAGAGTTTTTTTAAATAAGTATCATGAAGTATTTTTAAATTATTACAGATAATTTAATCGTAATTTGAATAATTTTTAACATCTAAATTAATAATAATAAAAAATGAACAAGGGTGCCATAAAGTAATTATTCCACTATTGTCTGACCAATGACGTGAAATTCTAAATAGTCAGATATGGTAATAATCAATTTATAATTCTGTAAATATTAGTTACACATTAAAACAATCATCTATTGATGGTTAAATCGTGGTTAAAATACTTTGGAATTCAATTGTAATAACCTTGATATTGAATTAACAACGCTCTTTTATTTCTTTTATTTCACTTTTATAAAAGTGGAATAAAAACAGCGTTGTTAATTCAACTCAAAGACTAAGGTTTTAATAGAAAAGTTTTATTTTTGTTTAGCCACAATATGAATAATTGAAACAAAATATAAAATATAATGTATTGTCACATTCATTAACGGTTTTATCAAATAGAGATTGTCATTCTAAAAAATAATAATTCTCTGTTCGTTACTCGAATAAATTTATTTAAAAACACGAAATACTAAAGTATAACGAAAACAATTATTTTAATATTTTTTTTTTTTTTAATTTCTGAAGCTAATTGACCTGGACTCTCAAAGTAATACAATAAACCGTATAGAAACACTTGAAATGTGGCTCCATCGCAGAATTTTGTGAATCTCATGGACTGGTATGGTCACCAACAATGAGGTGCTACATAGAGCCAGAGTAGGAAGAGAATTGTTGTCTGATGTGAAGTCTAGTAACATGGCATATTTGGGACACATTCTTAGCAACGAGAAATACGATCTGCTGCACCTCATCATAAAAGGGAAGAACGAGGGTAGCCGCGGTGTGAGAAGACCCCAGATGTCCTGGCTTGAGAATATCAAGGAATAGAGTCCGGGGGGGAGGAGGAGTTGTTCCGTCTGGCACAGGACAGAGAGGCCTACGCCAGGGTGATAGCAGAACGATAGAAGAACGTTTGAAATTTTAAATAATTATACGAACAGATGTCTTCATTGTATCATTTTTTTATATAATATAAATCAATCAAGTCAATTATTGTTATTATAATTATCCATCACGCCGTCTCCGAATGGGTAGGCAGAAATAATGAACTGCCACACATTTCTTTCCTGTTTTCCTGATTCCTCAACATTCATACATCGTTTCATTCACGCACGTCGATTTCTCCGACTCCTCACGTGGCCCACATTCAATATTTGAGTGTAGAGCCACGTTTTTCCCGGTCTTTTTCTCTTTCTAGTTCCAGTTACATCGTTAACATATACTTTTTTACCATTTTTTCTTCATTCATTCTTTCCATGGGTCCAAACCACCTAAGTGTTCCTTTCGTTATTTTGTTCACAACACTTTCATTCGCACTACATTCACTCCTTATATTTTCATTCAGTACTCTATTATTATTTTACTGTTAAAATTTAAAACACTATTATATATCACAATTTCTTTTTATTTACCGAGTGTCGCGACAGCTGTTTTGCCAACCGATGTTGGCATCATCGGGTGTTACAATAAACTTTGTTTATTGTATTTTTGTTAATTGTTACTCACTCAGTCAGACACTCAGTAAATAAAAAGAAATTGTGATATATAATAGTGTTTTAAATTTTAAGAGTAATAATGTTGAAGTATCATGGTGTTTCGGCCAAAACAATGGACTATTTAATTAACACATATTTTTAACATATTCGTCTAAGAGATCTCAATGTATTGCATTTATTCTACTATCATCCTTATTTTGCCAGTTCCATACATAGGGGTCAGTACAAGAACACCATTATATATAATTATATAAATAAAACAACTTTGTATTTAACCATGGTAACAATTGATGGCAGTCACATATGACTCCCACGGCATGATACGTGTTAAACTAGGGGCAAGAAGAGCTAGGAAGCAATACAAGTGATACTTACATCTGATAAAGCTACCTACCGTGGTTAAATACAAAGTTGTTTTATTTATATAATTATTTAAAATGTGTAACCACAATGTGAGTTCTTAATATGAAGAACCATTATATATGTTAATAATTTGTCATATTTTATAGAAACGTTTTTATTACTTAAAAATCAAATAAAACCATTTTATTGTTTTTTGAACAATGATGTAAAACTCCATATTAAATAATTAATACGAATGAAAAAACTTATGTTTTTCTAGAAGTTTTATTATATTGTTTTATTATATTATGACATGTTTCGCCCTTCTAAGGCATTATCAAATGTGAAAAAAAACATTTGATAATGCCTTAGAAGGGCGAAACATGTCATAATATAATAAAACAATATAATAAAACTTCTAGAAAAACATAAGTTTTTTCATTCGTATTAATTAAATAAAACCATGTTTTTTAACTACTTCTGCTCCTGTCTTTATTTCGACAGCGACCGGTTTTGCCAGATCCGCTGACATCCGTAATTAAAAAACATCGTTTTACGAGCATTTCATGATTATTTAAAATGAACTTCCGCCAAGAGATTTCAGTAAAATCATTCGATATTATAACTGTTTGTTTATTCATTGGGGAAGCCAAGGGTCATATCAGAATTATCCACCCCGTATTCACCGCACTCTCTCTTCATACTTCTGGATGATCATTATTATTCCACTTTCGGCCGGACCCTCTAGCTACAGGAAGGGTTAAAAGTATGCCAACGGAACATCTGTTCGGACACGGCGGGTATTTGTGATATCGTGCTTGCGAATTAAGTTTTAGTACGTAGGCCCCTCTAATTGTAAGCTAATCATACAAATGCAAAACTAAATAATATCAAGAAAAAATGTTATTAAAACATTTTTTTTTTTTAATTATTGTATGTTATTTTTTATTTTTTTTTGTATACAAACACTTGTAGACCAATACTGGATTTTTACCCATTGCGGGATAATCATTTTTAAAGGATTAATTTCAAAAAATTGTCAAATGTGGTGTCGTAAGAAGGGCGGAATGGGGAATGTTGTTAACATAAAGTGTCCTGTAAACGCCTCGACTACCATATTCTGTTTCCAAATAATTTACATCTTCGTCTCTATTGAGTTACAATAAATCCTTTATCGTATGTTAAATTAAACTAAAAATAATAAAGTGTATGGAGTAACATTGTACCACATTGATTAATTTATTTTAATTAACTAACTAACTAACCATCACGCCGTCTCTCCGAAGGGGTAGGCAGAAAGAATGGACTGCCACACTTTTCTATCTTGAAATATTTTTCTCGCTTCCTCAACATTCATACATCGTGTCATGCACGCTCGTCGATTTCTCTGACTCCTCACATGGCCGACATTCAATATTTGATTTATTTGATCGTGCCACGTTTTACTTGGTCTTCCTCTATTTCTAGTTCCATTTACATCATTAACATATACATTTTTTAACCATTCTTTCTTCATTCATTCTTTGCATATGTCCAAACCATCTTAATGATCCTCTCATTCTTTTGTTCATGACACCATCATTCGTACCGCATTCACTTCTTATATTTTCATTCGACACTCTATCATACACAGAGTATCCACACATTCGTCTAAGAGATCTCATTTTTACTGCATTTATTCTACTTTCATCCTTCTTTCGCCAGTTCCATGCTTCGATATGTTTTTATTATTATCGTATGTTAAATTAAACTAAAAATAATAAAGTGTATGGAGTTAAATTGAAACACATTGATTAGTTTATATTAATATTGCCAAATTCCATATAAAATTATTAATACGAATAAAATATATGCAAATACGAGGACATTGATGATCAATTAAATCTTTTCCATTTAAATATTATAATTAAGACGCATATTTGTTTCCTTAACATTGATTAACGCGTGCCATGATATTATTTAAAAAAAAAAACTAACTAACCATCACGCCGTCTCCCCTAAAGGGTAGCAGAAAGAATGGACTGCCACACTTTTACCGATGCCCCACTCCATCCTTCTCTTTTCACCCCCGCGAGAGATGCGGCGTGATGGGTTGCGAACCTCATCGCTCCCAATAGGCATCTCTACTATTTTTATAAATCTAAGTTTTTTTTCTTCTTTTCTTTACTAACCTTAAAAAAAGTATAACAAATATTTCAGATTGATTTAACTTAATATATTACATTGTAAGAGTTGATAAAATAATATTAATTAATCTCATCAAACGATAAATAAGTTATCAAAATTCTTAGATGGAACAGTTATAAATGGTACATTAAAAAGTTCTACGAATTACTTCGAGTATAGCCTCTTTGATTATGTTCTTCCAAGCTCAGAACCATGTCTCATCACTGGTATATTATATGAATATCAAATAACGATAATACAAATAAATAATTATATTCGGATTGGAATATACTGATAATAGATTAAATCAAAATGTGTTATAATTATTAAACGAAATAGTAAAAAAAAAAATAATAATAATAACGCCATCAGTGTAATATATTCCGAAGCTCTTAAACGATGATCGTAACAAAACGAACATTGCAATGGTTGTGATCTAGGCTAAAATGGATTTGCTATGTGTTTAGAGACATCTATTGTTGACGTCTAGAATTAATTCGTTTTGTAGTTTATATTTGTGGAATTAAAAAATATTGAATATGGTTATACCATATTTCACTAGATGGCAGGATACGCATTAAATAATTAAAAAAAACAATAATACAGTCCACCTTAATTGAAATAGACACTTCGAACCTTAACCAAATGTGAATAAGATCAATAAAAAATAATGAAAATTTATTTACTTGAGAATTATTATCTAATTTTCAAAATTATAATTCTATTCTTTTTTTTACAAACGGTAATATTTTAAAACCACAAAGCAACTAATGTCTATACCTAATATAGACATACTAATGTCTATACCTATACCTAATATAGATAATATTTGCGTTTCCGCATATTCGCATGTACTTTGCATTGTACATATTTTATTTATTTAAACATACAATATGAATTGTAGCATACTCATGAGTTTAAGTCATTTAAATACAATGGGAGAACCTTTATATTAACATAAGATTTTATTTTAAAAAAAAAGCATATTTCAAGTCTAATCATATTAATATTAATAATACTGATCGAACCTTTTAACACTATTGGATTATTCAAAATCGTTACACTTCTACCCTCATCATTTTCATTTCATACATTCTTCTTCTTCTTCAAGTGCCCTGTCGGGTCCCCCCAACGTTGGCGATCACCTCGGCGAACCTGTCCCTGTCCTGCGCCGCTCGGAACAGCTCCTCCACACTTCGGATGCCGGTCCACTCCCTCACGTTTCTCAGCCAAGACTTCTGTCTCCTACCGGGCCCTCAGCGTCCCTCAATTCTCTCAACTTTATTAGCAGACATGTTTCGGTTGTAAGCCATCCTTTTAACGTACATTTTTTTTTAAATAAGTATGTTGAAGTATTTTTAAATTATCAATCTAACTCATCAATGGGAAGGAGTAACAGAGTCTCCGACTCTCACTCCAATAAGTCTCACGATCCAAGTCCACTCCCTCACTACAACTACGTACAACTTTTTAACCATTCTACTCTTATCCATTCGTTCCATACGTCCAAACCATCTCAGGGATCCTTTTTTAATTTTATCCATGATACAGTCATCTGCCTTACATTTCTTTCTTATTTCATCGTTCGATATTCTATCATACAACGTTTTCCCGCACATTCTTCTTACTGATCTCATTTCTACGGCGATTATCCTGCTTTTATCCTTCTTTTGCCAGCTCCAAGCTTCACTTCCGTTCATGAGGGTTTCCATACATGTTCTGTTTAGTTTGTTTTATATTACCCTGGGGATATATTCTTGGAAAGAAACCGGTTGGTAGTATTTATTAAAGACGAAATAAAATACTGCTAAAAGAAAATATGTAATTTTTTCATTTATTTACACTTATTATTTTTTTATTATATTTACAAAATATATAGTTTTTACACACGCAAACGTCGGAAAACTGGCAATTTGAGAAAATATTATAAGGATACAGTATCCCGTTGGGAACCTATGCTTAGAGCTAAACAAGGTGACAAGTTAATCCACTATAGTCACGTATAATGGTACGAATCGTGCAGTGTATAGTTTATTCACTTCTGGGAGATGATTTGCAGTAGGTGTGTGTGTGTGTGTGTGTGTGTGTGTGTGTGTTAAAACATCTCTAAAATTTGATATAGAACGCTATCTGATTGGTTCCTTGGTCTTAGTAGGCGGAGTGTATGGCATTAGCTTCTTAATCAATCGGTGATTACAAAATTGCTACTTTTTGGTAATTAGAAAAATATATTAATTTTAACGGCGGAATGACATGTTTGTATTTGTGGTAACGTTTTTGTATTACCAATAACAACACAAATGTTGCAGAAATATACGAATTTCCAGACACGATTAGCCAGGACAACAGATATTTGAAATATTTAAATAAATAAAAAGTAATTCCTTTACATTCATTATACAGTATCATTATTAATTTTATTCACATCCTTAATTGTTTTTCCAAGAGAAATCAGTCAACAACATTAAACATTTAATGGACATTATTTTTGTGATTATTACAATTGAACCTGATTATTAAAAAAAACATGTTTGTTCATATCAATGTTTGAATTTTTTTTAAATTTGTGTTTATAAAATATGTAATATAAACACAAGTCACTCACATTATTGCAAACAATCTCTCTGAACGAACTCTAGTGATTGTTCGAAAAGATTAACCCTTAGACCTCTACACAAACATAACTCTGTCATCGCTACGTCGATATTAAAAACGTTGTTTTATGACAAAATTGATTATTACAGTATCTTCCTCGAATATCACAATATCATTAAACACACACTCGCGTCCTTATTTATTCCTAATTTCGACATGGTAGTAATTTTCTAATCAGTGAGTATTTTAGGAGCAAATTCTGTGGGCTCCGCTTACTTAGACCCAGGAACTAATCAGATAGCTTTTTTAAAACCAATTTAAGGGGTGTTACTCACACTATTGTAAATATTTTCCCTGGATTGAATTAACTGTTCACAGATGTAGTATGTTATGCATTTGTGAATAAAAAGTTAACACCCTGTACGTAAGAACTATCCACATGAACTACAGTCAATATATTTAATAACATATTATTAATAAAACAGATCTCAAGTTCTATAAATACATTTATATTACTTCCATTATAAACTTTAATGTTCGACATGATGAATAAACGGTTTATGAAAGTGCGTTATTTTTCAAGAGTGCTCTCTTGCTTCCTCCACATTCATACATCATAACATGCATGTTTGTCGATTTTTCAGACTTCGAATGTGGCCGCCTTTCAGTATTTGATTAATTTGGTCATGCCATGCTCTCCTTGGTCTTCCAGGACTTCTCTTTCCACACACACTGTTTGTATTCAACATTTTAACCATTTTTCTATCGTCCATTCATTTCATAGAACCAAACCATTTGCGGGATATTTTTTTAATTTTACTTTACGATGCAATCATCTGTCTTACATTTCTTCCGTATTTCATTGTTCGGTATTCTATCCCACACATTCTTCTCAGTGATCTCATTTCTACGGCATTTATCCTACTTTGATCATTTTTTGCCAGCTCCAGGCTTTCCATACATAAGAGTTGGCTTCAACTGATATTGATGGGCAAAGTGCAGAGACATCGGGGAGTTGGTAGAAGGCAGCCTTTCCTGGCTGCGGAACATCAAAGAGTGGACAGGAATAACAAGAGTTCAGAACCTGTTCCAAGTGGCGCAGGATAGAGAGATGCCTTTGCTGCAGTGATCGCCAACGTTAGGGGGGGCCTGACATGGCACCGAAAGAAGAAGAAGAATATTGTTATCTACATATTTGTATAATATGTTATATTAATAATATGATGGAGTTCATGTTCCCACCCTTATGTATGGAAGCGAAGCATGGAACTGACCTAAGAGGGACGAGAGCAGAATAAATGCGGTAGAGATGAGACCCCTTAGACGCATGTGTGGTAAAACCATGTACGACAGAGTTTCAAATGCTGATATTATGAAGGAATGTACTGCGGAAGAAAGTATTATGAACAAAACTATGAAAGGATCGCTGCGCTCGTTTAGTCACATCAAACACATGGATGAAGAAATAATGCTTCATGGCGAAAAACATTGAATGACAAAATCAATCAAATGTTAATGGGTTTGCCATGTAGGTAAGTGCCGGTAGGCAGAAAGATGGAACGCCACATTGTTCTGTCCTGACATACTTCTCTCGATTCTTCTACATTCATACACCTTGTCATGCATGCACGTTGATTTCTCCGACTCCTCACGTGACCGACATTCAATATTTGATTGATTTGATCGTGCCACGTTTTCCTCGGCCTTCCTCTATTTCTAGCTCTGTTCACGTTGATTACATAAACCTTCTTTACCATTCTGTCTTCACTCATTCTTTCCATCTTTTTTGTTCATATCACTTTCATTCGCACCACATTGACTTCTTATACTTGCATTTGTCACTCTATCATACGAGGTCTGTTCAAAAAGTATCGCGAATTTTGAATTTCCGCTGGCTACGTATATTTGATTTTTGATTTTTTTGTAGCGTTATGTTGGTACTCATGTCCCTTACTTATGCTGACAAGGTCGGCCATTTTGAATGTTTAGTTAATTTTTGACAGCTGTTTTGCTTGGATGTGTTTTGGCTCGTCTTCGATTTTTGCCTATTCCAAAAAATGGATCAAAGAATCTGTATCAAATTTTGTGTGAAAAACAAAATAAAGTGCGCGGACGCATTTCGAATGTTGACTGTGGCATATGGTGAAGCTACCTTGGACCAAAGCAACGTTTATCGGTGGTACAAAATGTTCTCAGAGGGCCGAGAAGATATGAACGACGAAGAGCGTGCCGGACGCCCGAGCACGTCAACAACTGACGAAAACATTGATAAAGTGAAGAAAATAGTATTAGCCAATCGTCGAATCACCGTTAGAGAAGTTGCTGAGGACCTAAACATATCGATTGGCTCGTGCCATTCGATTTTAACCAATGATTTGGGCATGAGTCGGGTCGTCGCGAAATTCGTGCCAAATTTGCTCAATTTCGACCAAAAACAGCATCGCGTTAACATTGCTCAGGAGATGTTGGACTCGGTCCGTGACGACCCAAATGTGCTCCAGAGGGTCATAACTGGTGACGAATCATGGGTTTATGGTTATGACGTGGAAACCAAAGCTCAATCATCCCAATGGAAGCTGCCGCATGAGCCAAGACCAAAAAAAGCGCGCCAAGTTCGGTCGAACGTGAAGGTTTTGCTCACAGTTTTCTTCGATTGCAGGGGCGTGGTGCATCATGAGTTCTTGCCACAGGGTAGTACGGTCAATAAAGAATATTACCTGCAAGTTATGCGCAATTTGCGCGAAGCAATCCGCCAGAAACGCCCGGATTTGTGGAAGAACAAAAACTGGCTTTTGCACCATGATAACGCCCCTGCTCACACATCGTTGCTTGTGCGTGAATATTTGGCCAAAAACAACACAGTAATGGTGCCGCAGCCACCGTATTCCCCAGACCTGGCCCCCTGTGACTTTTCCTGTTTCCAAAACTGAAGAGGCCCATTAAAGGACGACGCTACGCCACGATTGAGGAGATAAAGACGGCATCGAAGGAGGAGCTGAACAAGATCACAAAAATGATTTTTTTAAGTGCTTCGAGGATTGGAAAAAACGTTGGCATAAATGTATTATATCCGAGGGGAATTACTTTGAAGGGGACAAAATAGATATTCATGAATAAATAAATACTTTTTGAAAAAATATAAAATTCGCGATACTTTTTGAACAGACCTCGTATACAGATTTGCTACACATTCATCATAGAGATCTCATTTCTTCTGCATTTATTCAACTTTCATCCTTCTTTTGCCAGTTCCATGATTCACTTCCATACATAAGAGTCACAATGACTCGCTGTATAAATGTCGAGGAATCTAGAGAAGTGTGTCAGTATATAGTAGTGTGGCGGTCCATTCTCTCTGCCTACCCTATTGGGGAAACGGCGTGATGGTTTGTTGTTGTTAGTCTAATAAACATTTTTTATCTCACGTTAAATTATAAAAGATCTGATATCAAATTATAATACTTTTTTATATTTATTTTCAAATTCAATCGAATCTCATACACACATTCATATACTTCACAGATGTAAAATACATGGAAGAGTGTGCATTTTTTTATTTTAAATAAAAATAAATTTCATTTCAATGTCATTTTCACAACAAGAAAAATCCTAGGTTACCGACAGAATCCTCACATTGCAAATAGCTACCTTGATATGTTAAACTAAAGTCTCGTGACTAGCAAAATAGAGAAACAAAAGGTAGTACACTAGCAATGTTATGCTTAAATTAATTACTACAAATAGAATTATACTTTTTTGCGAAATGCCCCATAAAATACACACCTCTGTCAGGTGTTCAAGTCATAGAGCTTGAGGTAGGTACTTGCAATCAGTCAGCCGACCGTTGCGCGGGAAGGTGATCGTGTCCCGCCGCGCATGCGTCCAGTGCGTTCGAATTATTCGAAACTCGAATTTAATCAAAACAAACGAATCCGAATTCCGAAATGTGTTTTATTTTACTTTGACGTATGGACAATGCTATGTTTCTGATAACAGTGAATAGTGAAATAACCTTATTATAATATATGTTTTGTTTTGACAGTTTGTTGACTGTGTTTTTGTTGTTGACATGTGTTTTTTCCGTTAATTTTCCGAAACGTGCGTTATTGAGTTACACATATTGAAACTTGACTTGGAAATTGGTAAGCAACATATTAAAAAATTTATATTAATATTTCATTAGTTAATTAAGACGTCACTACAGAATAAATTATAATATTTTTTAATTATGTACAATGTTATGCGTTATATATTAATATTAAAAATATTTACGTCTAAAGTACTTACCTACTGTGGAATAAAATATTTTTTGCACAATAAAATACAATATACTCGTATATTTATTATATTGAAATTAAAATACAATAGACATTAAAATACAATATATATTATTTGATCGTGTCACGTTTTCCTCGGTCTTCCTCTATTTCTAGTTCTATTTACATCGTTAACATACGTTTTTTTTACCATTCTTTCTTCATTCATTCTTTCCATGTGTCCAAACCATCTTAATGATCCTTTCATTACTTTGTTCATAACACCATTATTCGCACCGCATTCACTTCTTATATTTTCATTGGACACTATCACACACGGAGTATCCACACATTCGTCTAAGAGATCTCATTTCTAATGCATTTATTCTTCTTTCATCCTTCCTTTTGCTAGTTCCAGATCTCAATAAAAAAAAAATATGCAAATATAGCAAATTTCATGTGACCTTGAGATTAACATCTTATTAATAATTCTTCTTAATTACATTTAAATATTTATCACCCATACACTACTACAATACACACCTATACATATTAACGTATTCACTTAAAAAATATGTGTATGATGTTTGTTATGATAAATTTACGCATGTATTAATTTTAAATAGACTTTGGTTACGACTTAAAACAACCTTCAAAATAAAAAAAATTCTTAGGAAAGTTTATTTACTAATAGAAATCTCATGATTATACGTATTACTTATTTTTTTAAAGATAATTTAACGAATTAATTGAACGTTAAGGCATTTACACTGTGGAATTCCATTATAATATACTAAGGAAATTGAAAATAACTTTATTTAATCCATTAATTATTTTTTAAATATTTAAAAAAAACCGACACGTTTCGAAGGATACCTCCATCTTCAGGTGTAAAAATATAACTAACTAACTAACTAACTTACCATCACGCCGTCTCCCCGGAGGGGTTGGCAGAAAGAATGGAACGCCACACTGTTCTATCCTGACATACTTCTCTCGCTTCCTCTACATTCATACATCTTGTCATGCACGTACGTCGATTTCTCCGACTCCTCACGTGACCGACATTCAATATTTGATTGATTTGATCGTGCCACGTTTTCCTCGGCCTTCCTCTAACTATTTCTAGCTCCGTTCACGCCGTTTACATATACTTTCTTTACCATTCTGTCTTCACTCATTCTTTCCATGTGTCCAAACCATCTTAATGACCCTTTCCTTATTTTGTTCATATACCTTTTATTCGCACCACATTCACTTCTTTTACTTGCATTTGTCACTCTATCATATACAGATTTGACACACATTCTCTGACTCCTCACATGGCCGACCTTCAATATTTGATTTATTTGATCGTGCCACGTTTTCCTCGGCCTTACTATTTCTGGTTCCATTTACATCGTTAACATATAATTATTTTACCATTCTGTCTTCATTCATTCTCTCCATACGTCTAAGCCATCTTAAAGATCCTTTCATTATTTTGTTTATAACACCATCATTCGCACCGCATTCACTTCTTGTATTTTCATTCGACACTCTATAATACACAGAGTATCCATACATTCGTCTAAGAGATCTCATTTCTACTGCACTTATTATACTTTCATCCTTCTTTTGCCAGTTCCATGCTTCACTTCCATACATAAGGGTCGGCACAAAAACACCATTGTGCACTGCCATCTTAGCTTAAATAATAATAGCTGTAAAAATATAATAAAAACTAAACAAAGAAAGACTAATATAAAAAGGAAAATAAAATTCGATACAATAATTTAAATTTAAAAATTATTTTTTAGTGGATTAAACAAAGTTATTTTCAATTTCCTAAATATATTACTATGGAATTCCAAAATGTTAATGCCGTAAAGTATATAATTTAACGATTTTACTGAAATTTCTTGATGGAATTTCATTTTTAATACATACCCTGGCGAAACCGGTCGCCGTCGGAATAAAGACAATAATTGGAAGAAGTTAAATAATAAATAATAAAAACATCGTTATATAATTGTTAGCAAACTAACTAACTAACCATCAAGCCGTCTCTAGACAGAAAGAATGGACTGCTACACTTTTCTTTCCCGACATATTTCTCTCGCTTCCTCAACATTAATACATCGTGTCATGCACGCGGGTCGATTTCTCCCACTCCACACGTGGCCGACATTCAATATTTGATTTATTTGGTTATTACACATAACTTATTGTTTTTGTAATGAAAGTCCTCAAATTAAATGTCTTATAATAATGAAAAATATTTTTTCTACATAGATGTTTTTTTTAAATATTTTATGATAGTGGGATGTTTCGCTTTACTATGTCAATATTTTGTAACATATACAATTGTAGCATACCCAAATTCATATTTTATTTTGCCCTAGCAAGGCGAAATGTTGTGTACCAATGTGATAGTTTCCAGTAGCTCTGTTTTTTTTGTATTATGTTTATTAAATTAATTTATATTTCGGTGGGACATAGAGGAAACGGGTAGTTTAAATGTGGCCTAGGTCCCTTTTGATTTTCTTTAATCACAACCCCAGTAACGTAAGTCCCGCATGGACAATGGACGGGCCTAGGGATTGACAGAACGAAGCTGACAAAAGAAGACGTCCGCCTATAACAGCTTTGCGAAAGCGGTGGGACTCCTTTAAGTCCATATGAATTTAAAAAAAATGCATAATAAATTTGAATCCCATTTAAATCCTCGGTATAAATAATAATATATTTTATATATTTTCGTAAAGTATATGCGTGTATTGAAAGTTCTATATAAAATCTTTCAAACGCCAGTATTGGTAGGATACAAAATATATTTTTACTATATATTATATTATATATATGTAATTATTGCTGGTCATGATTGATAATATTATACCTATACAAAAAATGGATCATGCTCAGTAAATCATATGCTAATATTATTGTGTTACAATTAAATACTCGTAATCATGACACCCTCCTAATCTTCTAGATCTAAATCCTTTGTGATACAAATTGCTTAATAGATCTCCGATTGAGCGTAATAAAATGCGACTCTAATAGATCTTTTATTGTATGCCCTCCGCACACTCATAGCCATTACCCGCTCTTTAATGGGCATCTAATTGAATTGAGATCCGAGCCCACAGATAAATGATGATGTCCGAACGCGGGCTGTTACCAGTTCGGCGTATCCTTTATCCCCAATAAATAATAATTCAATATCATCCCAGCCGAGCGCACAATGACCGCTGGGCGGGACGCGCCAATAAATATGATACATCTGGACACAATATCTTATTCACCGCAATCTGCTCTGCCCGCTTTATCACAATTATTGTTGGTGCCAGAAACTTCAAACCTCGCTGCCGATAGTGCTATTCCGCTTCCATATTCGGCCCGACCTTCGCCATGGAATATATCGGGTTATTATTCTTTATACTACACGATAAAACAAACTATACCATTTCAACCGAGAGTTCCACAAATCTGTGCATTAGGATGTCCCTTATATGGGCAAAAAAAAAAATTTAGATTATTGAAACGCATACCCCCTAATTGTGTTTAATAGTCTACTAGTTACCCAAATACAGAATTTCAACTTCCTACGTTAATTCTAACCCGTGCCGACTTGCTCTCAAAGTTTTAGAAAATAGCTGCTTTAAGTGTCTCTTAAATGTAGTTGTAGATGATCACTTAAAACCATTATGTTAGATAAATATGGATGAAAACATATATTTATATAATGTTTTTCTTGTAATTATCAAAAAAGATCCAAATTTATATTTATTTACTTGGATATTTTTTCTAAGTCTTTTTTTTACAGTCTGATCCAATTTATCAGCTTTTCTGTAATTTTGGGCAATTTTGTACCTGCCTCTGACATTCTCATTTCTAATATATCCGTATGACGCCCCCTGCTCATCTTGGCACGTTTATAGCACTATCTCAAGCTTAATAAGTGGTAATTGTTTTCTTTACTGAGTGAAATAACCATCAATTACGTGTCTTAAAAATATAAATGAATAATTATTTTACTTAACAATCTTATACGTTTAAATACAATACACTTAATTTTAAAATCTTACTGTAATCTGACCCCTAGTGAAATAAATAATCTACAAATGCTCACCCAACAAAACGGGAAAAAAGTACTTCTATGAATTATGCATATAATATTAATTATGGTTCATCTTATATTTTGTCCCACTTTGATTCTATGTAATATTTTCTGTTTGGAATAAACTTATAATAATTAATTCGATCTCCCGATGACGAATGTATATTTTATCTAATACCTATGTAAAAAAACAGCGATGAAATCAATACAAAATCAAAATTAGAAGTCAATTTACACTGTTTGCAATGCCACACATCATTTTGTTGTAGAAATGTTTTTTAACCGAATAATTTTATACAAGATATCCCCTTTATCTAAAATCTATAATTCAATTATCAAAACCATTTCCTATGTGCTTGATTATTATTAGTATTAAACTATTATTTTGGGTGTTTTTCATCGTCGCTAAATTTCATTAGTCATTATGACCTGTAATTTTGTACAAATCTATTTTATTCTAAATATTTGACATGTGAACATGTGATTGAAGATGAATGTTGAGGATTTCGATGTCATTGTCGTGTGTGATTATAAATGTTATTATACATCGATTAGAAGAAAGTGTGAACTTTGGAAATTTGTTATTTTTTTGATATTCGCAGTATTTTAATGATTGCTACCAACGAGGTTTTTAGAGCAACAGAAATAAACGTTTTCGTGATAACCATTTTGCATACTGTTTCACGAAACTCTCAAAAATTGCGAACAACCATACGTACGTGAGCTCATTAAGACTTCCATTTTCTATTGCATTGTTTAAAACCATGTTGCCATAACAGAAAAGAAAAATTGAACCGACAGTCCCTGAACTAACTAGATGAAACCATGACGAAATATTCTGATTGGATTGAGAAAGCGAGATAGAGGAAAGTAAAGAAATTGTGAAAATGTTTTGAAATCTGGGAGAATTCAATTAGTTCATCGCCTTGGTCATTTATTTATTTACTCTATTCTTTTATGGTATTTGAACTGTTTAAAATATATTGTGGAAAATAAAACTACGCGTATTTTATATTCCTGAAATAACTGCAACAGTGTTTCTTTGGGTGGAAATGAATGCATACCTAGGACTTTAATTCGTTACCTAGACTAAACCTATGGCGGTTAAGAAGTATCGAATAATTTTATTTGAACTTATTTTTGAATATTAGGAAGGATAGTCAAGTTGGTAAAGTTTTTGCAAACAACAAAATGGCTAACAATTCTTATTTACCCAAAAAACATTAAATATTTGAAAAATTATAAAAATATAATTAAACCTTTAGTGACATGTGTTTTTCCTTTTTGTTTACTGCGATAAGATCAAACACATAACTCAAAAACAGACCATACCCTTTTTTCGTTCTTTGAAAATATTACGTATTTACATTTCTCAACCTTGCTGGGATATACGAGAAAATTTACCGAAATAAAATACGTGTTATTTGGGTATGTCAAATAGATGTTTTTTAAGAGCATTTAATTCTTTGGAAATCGCAAGATTTCTAGAAGATTTTTTGTAGTTTTGGAAGCGACCAGTTATATTGTGAAATATTTAAACTATTGATAATGGCATGAACAACGCAAAACATTTCATTTCCATATATTTTAGAAAAATCTTGATAACGAGGGTATTCATCAAAATATGCTTATTTATTTAGACATACAATAGTAAAACTGTATTCCCGTGAGTATAAAAGGCGGGCCATACTGTTTTAAACAAGCTCTCCACATCGGTCTCCACCGGCGGTTTAAAACTGTGTAGACACTTGTTTGAAACCAAA
Source organism: Lepidostoma basale (assembly GCA_022606425.2). Lineage (NCBI taxonomy): Eukaryota > Metazoa > Arthropoda > Insecta > Trichoptera > Lepidostomatidae > Lepidostoma > Lepidostoma basale. Next base: position 3,589,689 of record JAHDVF020000333.1, on the reverse strand, counting down.
ATTCGTTTGACCTTCAACAAAATTTGTGGACGGACGCGCGTTTAAACACGCATTCCACGTGTGGAGAGCTTGTTTACAACAGTGTGTGGACGCTACACCAACCGTGGGCTCCACAGCTCTCCACCAAGGTCACCCCTATGGAGAGTTTGTTTCAAACAGTGTGGCACGGCCTTTATACTCTTTATGGGACCAATTTAAATCAAATTGTTTTAACAATGTTGTGAAACTCCAAATTAAAGATGTAAAATTTGGTTGGATGGTGCTATTAAGATTTTTTGTTAAATTTTTTTATGTTCTCTGTTCAAATTATTTTTGTGAATGACATTTAAAATAAGAATACTGCAGACTTATTCGACGAAACAACTAGCTTAACGGCTTTGTCGAATTTCGTCGGCGAATTTTCCCCAATTCTTCCCAGAATTTTCCTAGTATTTTTCCCGCACCTTCGAAACCTCTGTGAAGATAGCACTTCCCTACACGCGGACAAGGCTTGCGCCCCGAGCGGCCGATATCTGGGCGGCATTCGAAGGAAGTTGGGATAATTCCTATTACTTTTTATGGTCCCATTATGATAGATGTTTACTTATCGAGTGGTTCGCTATTTGCATCCTACGTATGGTAATATCGGTAATACCCAATAATCTCCCGAGGCCCGCGGCGTAGTTCCCGATCGCGAATATCGGAGATCCGTTATAATTTATTAATTAGCCAGGCATGATATGACCCACATAACATATATTGTGTTAAATTATTTTTATTGTGTTATTTCATTTTATATCAGTGTATTTTATATTATTTGTTTTAGATTTATTTTGTAGATGTTTAACTATCGATGTGTGCCCGGGAGATGCCTATTGGTGGCGATGAGGTTCGCAAATCATCACACCGTGTCTCCCGCGGGGCGAAAAGAGAAGGATGGAGTGCCGCTTCGGTTAAAGTGTGACAGTCCATTCTTTCTGCCTACCCTTTCGGGGAGACGGCGTGATGGTTAGTTAGTTTGTTAGTTAACATAATATTGTTTATAATGATAAATATTTTTATAGAAATGTATTATAAACCTAAACAAATTCTGGTTGTTCTTAACCAATTTTCATGGATTATTACTTAAGCGCTTATTACGATATTCATGGCAGAATGGCTGACTACCACACCGAAGGACCCGAGTTCGAATCCCGGCGTTGATAAAAAAAACTCTCACACTGTCTTTAGTCTAATGTAGAATTACGAATATCGTATTTGTCATTGAAATGGCGAAAGATTAGCTACATATCATTTGTCATGAGAAACAATGGCTAATTCTACACAGTAATTAGGTTCAAATTCCCGTTGTAAATATAAAATAACGAATTTTGAAGTACCTACTTAAAGTTACAAAAAGAGTTTTCATCAATCGTACGTCAATTTCATTCGACGATTATAATGCAGAAACCCCCTTATATATTAAATATAATTATATTTTATTTTATAAATTTGAAAACTAGGGACATACTCGTACATCTATTATATTATTTTATAAAGATAAGCATAAAAATACAATCCATTGATTGTATATGTAACATGGGTCCAAATGACTTTTTTGCATCCATGATATTATAGCTACGTGATTGCAAACTCTCATATGCATAATTTGATAGAGCATGTGTTCATATTTATAAAAGTAAATCTATATATCTGAGTCACCAGGTAGCAATTTTTTTTAATTTTTTTTTTTATGTCCTCTGTTCAAATTATTTTCGTGAATGACATTTAAAATAAGAATGTTGCAGGCTTATACAATGAAACAACTAGTTTAACGGTAATAGGGTCAAAGCACCAATGAATGACCGTTTAAGGTTCAGCTTGTACTGAAATCCACATTAAAGGCATTAATTTCATTACTTCAGTGTACACAATAAAAGAAAACAATAAAAAACACATTGACTTCTCTAAATTCTTATTACTATTAAAATTAATATTTCTCTAAAAAAATAGCACAATCACCAGTAATTGACCACTTCAGGTTATATTGATACAATACATAGATTTTGTTACATTGTCACATTATGAAACCCCCTAACATATAAAAATATGTAAATATTCAAAGAATTGCATAAGAAATACCACACTTTTCCTTATAAAAAACTACTAACAATCTCAAAACAACAACGGGAAGACGCACTTTTAACGTTTTACAAGGCACAGTTCAAAACTGATAGTTTTGTTTCTTACCAACAGTTGTCTCTGCCTTCCTCTTTTGTCATAGTTTCTTGGGATTAAGGTTTTTTGACTGGACACATAGCAATTCTTATTATATTTTGTTTTATTAACCAACGGTCATTTACTGAGGGGCAGTCAAATACTGGTGCTTCGACCCTATTACTATTTACATTTGCGAGAAGTCTTAACTTCGACGTATTATATAATATATTCACATGCATCCATAATACATGTCATTGCGGTTCGCAGAAGTCGCCGTGTTTTGGACTAAAGCTGCATTATTTTATTCAAATCTGCAAAAACCTCTTTATTTGCCATTTCAATGTTGAGTCGTGACTAGCCTATTAGATTTTTTTGTATAGGTTATTATTCTGTCCGCGTTGTCACTCAGGCGACAAAGGCCGGAAAATTGTGTATGACAAATATTTCTTAAATTATGGAAGTCTTGTTGCGAACAAAGAATGAACAACTTTTTTATATCGTTTACGCTCCAAATAAAGATGACATTAAGATAAAGTTAATTTACGTATCTCGCCAAAACATTACATAAAATTTAAAAAACATCACAAACTTCAACAAAGATTCTTAGGATATTGTATTATGTCTTGTGATTGTCTCTTCGAAACGTCGATCGGAGAGATAACCACAAGACACGGACATAACCCAAGATTCCAAGAATATTTCCATAACCACGACAATATAAGCAAATCTTTAACAATAGATTAATAATATCAATTGTAACGTATTTGTAAAGTAACTCTGATATATACGCAAGGGCAGTTTATTATACGTAATATTTGGTTAATAACATCTTTCAATTTTCTTGCTTTCAGCATCTTAGACATGTATAATAAAATGTTACTATGATTTCTTTCTTATTATGATGCATATGAAATGAAATGGATTTTAATAAAATAATTTATTAATTTGTTTTTTTTTTCTAGTTCGTAAAGCAATAAAATAAAACTTCAAAAAGGACCAACTTTTGAAAAAAAATAATATTGCTCTAGTAAGGAAAAACAAAAAAAAAATGTTTGCGTTATAAATAAAACTTTTGATTTCCTCCTGATTATCAAAACTTAACATATTTATCTAAAATATTCCAAGAACGTATATATTTGGCTTTTTTAATGCTTTGATTACAATTATTAATTACAATTGATAATATTGGTTCGCAACCCATCACACCGCGTCTCCCGCGGAGCGAAAAGAGAAGGATGGAGTGCCGCATCAGTAAAAGTGTGACAGTCCATTCTTTCTGCCTACCCTTTCAGGGAGATGGCGTGATGATTAGTTAGTTAGTTAGTTAATGCTTTGATAAATGTCTTCAAAATAACAAGACATCAGTTTGAGTGTTTTCTTTTTCTTCAATTTGGCATGTAAATTCATTTTTAGATATAGTTAAAAAAACGTATCATCGCAACACTTTATTTATCTTTAAAATAAACTAATTAGTCTAAAAAATAAATAATATAGATGGATATATGTAACCAAGTCTTTGTTTTAATAAAATGGGTTTATAATTCATTCGGCCTTCGTGGCCGAGTGGTAAGTGCATTGACTGCCACTCCGAAGGTTCCGATTCGATTCCCGGCGAGGACAGTGTGATTGTCACACTGTCTTTGGTCTGGTGTGGAATTCACGTGAAAATAAAATGGCGATAGATTAGCTACATATGTCACGAGAATCACTAAGATAGCTATAATACCCTTTACATCGATTTGGCTCATGCTTTAATGATGTAAAGAGCGATTTAACAAAATAGTAATAATAATAATAATAATAATAATAATAATGATATTTAAAAATAATGTTTTAACCACTCTCTCACTAAATAAATTAAATATGGCGGCTTAACTATGTTTGATCAATTAATAATTAATGGGTTTTTTCTCTTTTTCTTGAGTATTATGTACTTGTCGTGAAACCTTCTTCATAATTATTTTATGTATTTTTTACGTAAAAAAATACATATCATGGGTGCGTAAAACATGAAATGTACGTGAATTTGAGTTTATAGTTAGCTACGTTCATAAATCATTGATAACTTACCTTGCATATGACATCAACCTCTCGGCTATATCTCACGACCATCTGTGAACTTGCAGGAATACGCGTCTTGGCGGATTGACAGTCTGACTTTCATACTCGGTTACCGCCTTTGTCAGAATATCTCGATGAGAGACAACATCTAAACCGATTTGATAAGTGTACCTAATGGCTGAATAATTGATAATGCACATTCCACAACATATACAGGTTGTGTTAAACCTTAACATATAATAAAATCATTTTAGCAGTAATACAATATAAATACCTAATTTATTTTAATATGCTGCAATTGTACAATAGTGATATTGTATTTAAATGGCTTGTAAAATAGATGTAGGCACTCATATATAAATAAATAAAAAGTTTTCAGTTCTTTCTGCTTTCGCTGAATAGCCTTATCCAGACCCTTTTCAAAATGCGTTTTTTGTTGTTGTTTTGTATGAGAATTTCTCAATTAAGTTATAATATTTGCTTATTTCTATATTAAAAAGCACCGAATTCGGAATAGGCGAAAAAGTCAGTTTCAAGCGTTGTAATTAAAAAATAGTATTTAAAGAAAGCTATTATTATTTATGTATTTATAACATGTTATGCATCGCGTCTGATTGTTCAAAGTTATCAAATTTAAGTATTTATTCTTACACAAAATGTCGAATGAAAATATAATAAGTGAATGCGGTGCGAATGATGGTGTCATGAACAAAATAATGAAAGGATCATTAAGATGGTTTGGACATATGGAAAGAATGAATGAAGAAAGAATGGTAAAAATTATATGTTAATGATGTAAATGGAACCAGAAATAGAGGAAGACCGAGGAAAACGTGGCACGATCAAATAAATCAAATATTGAACGTCGGCCATGTGAGGAGTCAGAGAAATCGACGCGCGTGCATGACACGATGTATGAATGTTGAGGAAGCGAGAGAAATATGTCAGGAAAGAAAGGTGTGGCAGTCCATTCTTTCTGCGTACCCCTTCGGGGAGACGGCGTGATGGTTAGTTAGTTAGTTTCAAAATGTTTTCTCTCACTTCAATAATTAAAAAATGTGCTTTTTTACCTTATTTTTAAACAGTTGTGACATATATTATTTTAAATGTTAATTTAACGATTTTTCGATTACAATACTCTACATAAAAAAAACACAAAAATTAACAAATTACAATAAATCATTCAATAGTAAAAGAAAAATGATTAATTAGTTATAATCCAAATTAAAACATTTCTTTTTAATTCTTTAGGGAAAAAGCGATGACAATGTTTTTAATTCATTTTTATTAACCGTACAAAATGCCTTAATAAAATATAGAATTTCTTTCCTATCTATACTAGTGAATATTTATTTGTCAGCCCTGATGAAGTTTTAGTTGTTTACAAAGCATGGAATAACTTGAAAATGAAAAGACCGGATGTAACGGACCGACAGAGTTAAAATATTATGAAAAGGATTTTATAAAAGTGCACGACGCACCAGGAATCGAACCAGTTTAAAAGGATATCGAGTCTAATAAGTATCCCGTAAATTTCGCTAGCCCTTTAAAATAACATGACCCTCGCATCCTGTATAAGAATTTAATTCTTCGACATAATATTATTCTCTTCTGAAAACTTATGGCAAATAAATGTTTCCGAGTGAAAAACTTCTGTCATTCTCGGCATACCTGATATAAAATTATTTATGTATCGCTGGTCTTAAAGATTAACACTGTTATGGTATGGAACCATCGTAGAGAGATACGTATTTCAATATTCTATAAATACAATGTGTAGTAATGTAATTTGGTAAAGTGAAATATTCAATAGCCAAGAATGCTATTTGTTTAGTTACCGAGAAGAGACTTTTCGATAAACTATCCGTGTGTTAGCTTGGGAGGACGGAGAAGCAGGGAAAGGGGACAGAGGGATGAAATTTACGAGCGAGGCCGGGGAGTTGTAGGCCGAGATCGAGACAGTAAGGGTTGTTGCACGGCGAGGAAAACAATTTATCCCGTGCATTTTGAGTCAGATTATTTTATTGAATTGACATCATCCCTTAGTGGGAATAAAAGTACATGATACGATGTATGAGTGTAGAGGAAGCTCGAGAGGTATGTCAGGACAGAGCAGTATCGCGGTCCATCCTCTCTGCCTACCCCTTCGGGGGGAACTGCGTGATGGTTAGTTAGTTAGTTAGTTAATGACATTTTTCGATCATTTCTGAGGTTACGTTGTATAAAAAGATATTATTATTATTATTCTGATGACTTGTATTTTAAGTGCGCCGTTTTGAAAAATCAATTACTCCAAGGGCGCACTAAGAAATGACTGACCGAACAGTGCAGTCTTTAGAAGTTTCTTAAATTTAACGTCACTATCCTCATAATTAATACTAACATGGAGGCTATTCCACGCCAACGAACCCGCAACTCTGAAAGTACGATCATAGAAACTTGCTTTATTGGCTCTGACTGGAATTGTTATGTTGTTTGCACTTGTTTCTACTGAACGTTGCCTTTCCGTTGGCATGGGTGTCACGCAGAGATCCAATATACTCGTATACGCTGGCGCTCTCTGGTGTCGAACCTTAAACACTGTCAAACACAATTTATATTTTACTCGCTCTCGGATTTTAGGCCATTGAAGGTCCTTCAGGAGCGGCGTGATATGACAGTATTTTCGTTGCCCCATAATCACGGACACAAAAAGATATGTTATATCAGTGAAGACACGCCGGGCTCGTTATATTCTCGCTCTATTTTTCTTTTTAGTATTTTTTTTAAATTGATTTGCTTATCTTATGATTTTATTCAGAATTGAGGCAGCAAGAGCTACGTTTAATAAAATGAAATCACGCTTCTGCAATGATAACGTAAACTTGAAACTCCGCCAGAGAATGATCAAATGCTATGTGTCATCTGTTTTATTGTACGGGTGTAAGACCTGGACCTTGAAAGGTAACTCAATGATAAGCCTGGAAGCATTTGAAATGTGGCTCCATCGCCGAATGATCAGAGTTCCCTGGACAGACATGGTTACCAATACCGAAGTCCCGAGGCGAGCTAGAGTTGACAGGGAACTGTTATCAACTATCAAGGTTCGAAAGATCTCACATCTGGGTCATATACTGCGTGGGGAAAAGTACCACCTTCTCCAACTGTTATTGGAGGGGAAAATTGAGGTACGCCGAGGGCCCGGAAGGAGACAAATGTCCTGGCTGCGAAACGTGAGGGAGTGAACTGGCATCCGAAGTGTGGAGCAGCTGTTCCGAGCGGCGCAAGACAGGGATTGGTTCGCCGAGGTGATCGCCAACGCTGGGGGGACCCGACAGGGCACTTGAAGAAGAAGAATAATGATTTTATATCGGGGTTGATGAAGTTCATTTTCCTCCTGCATACGAAACGAGACGTGATGGTTAGTTAAATGTTTTTTTTTCATGTGGAATACTTTGTATGATGATGCAGTATACAGTATATCATGTACAATTTTTGGCGAATCTTTCGCTGCCCAGGCATGCGGTTAAGGCCCGCGATACCAAGAGGAAGAGATCGCTAAAAAACTCGATATTTGGAACAAACCGATCCAGTTTTATTTGTCATTCCGCCGTGCGCGCTCACCTTGGACCGCGGCCCGCCGTCCCGCTGAACAAATAGACCGCGCCGCGCACGATATGCTTTGGGAAACAGCCTCATTAAAGATGCGCCGTGCTCCCTGATCATATTGGCGGTACCTACAATGGACGAAGGATCACGCTGACGGGAGCATATCGCACTTTTCTTTGAAAGACTTCGAAGCTGGTTTTAAAAAATATGCACGAAAATATTTTTTGAAATCTTCCATTAAATGCACAGATTTTCACGGTTGGTAGCAATATCTTTTTGGGATCTACGAAACGTCGGTGGAGAAAGATTTGTTACGCGGATATTCCCAAGATCCAATAAACCGTTTGGATTCTCCGCTTAAATTTGTCTAATTGTATCAATTGTGATATTATCTTGAGTTTCTCTAATTTTAAGCTCGCGAGTTCAAATCTGAATGCAATCCCAGGTTTTAGAAATGATATATAATTTCAACATGCATTGGGGATTAGTAAATATCGTTTGCTTTTATGATGTGATTGCTCTTTTCAGTAATGGATCTCCTATTTGCGTTTCACTATTCCTTTCAGCCGACGGTATGTATTTCATAATAAGTTATATTTGCAATACTCACACAGGTGGCGCATGTCTCAGGTATTGCGAAGTGTGATGCGTGATTACTCAACCTCCAGTGCGTGAGTGTCTGCTGAGAAGTGTCCCCGCTCGCGCACACACGCACACGCACCCATCTGCGCACACCTCCATGCGCAATACGCATCAGCATGAACCTCAAAACACATAAGATTTAAATATTAGGTGTTTAGATTATAATATCACTAGCAAAAAGAAAATAAATTTTACAAATATAAAGTATTTCACACGTCATAATATACGCGTTTTTAATAAATTAAAACACTGTATTTCCACTTTAAAATAAAAAAAATTCACCATGTTTCGAATCTTTTACACCTTCATCATCGGGTGAATGATATAAAATAAACGTTTATATAAATTTATAAAAAAAATATGTCTTTCTTAAAATATTGTTTTTGAAAATAAGTTTAATGCCTTCTGATACTTTACCAGCCTACGTATTTGAACGTACGTGATACGTTCACTTTGACTGAACTATTCTGGGCTATCCCGTATCACGTGCACGCTTGAGAAAAAGTAATGTACTTAAAATGTACAAACTGTTAGGGATACGCGCGTGTGCCAACAACACTTGAGTACAAGTCTTTATAAATATGATAGTTTTACAAGGGGCAGGCGAAGTGTGCGTCCGAGTATTTAACGTTTCGTAATTTAAAAAAAATAAAAGAACAAATAATTAAATTTCATTAATAAAAAAACTGCTCTTTGCACGTTTCTCGGAAAATAACCTGAAGGTAGGGCGGTTAAAAGGCGGTGGTTTAGGAAATGGAAAATATAACTTCTGATTCAGGGAACTTGGGTTCAAACCATTTGGCCAGACTTGTGTTTTTTTTTGTAACAAAGGAACACGCGGAGTGTGAAATAAGTTTATGTACAGAAAAATATCCGGATCGTCCAGCTGAGAACAAGTGCACCATTTAAAAAAACATTATATGTTAAATTATTTTTATTTTATATCATTGCATTTTATATAATTTGTTTTAGATTTATTTTGTGGACGTTGGACGATCGAAGTGTGCGCGGGAGATGCCTATTGGTGTCGATGAGGTTCGCAACCCATTACACCGCGTCTCTCGCGGGGGCGAAAAGAGAAGGATGGAGTGCCGCATCGAGTGTGCAAGTGTGACAGTCCATTCTTTCTGCCTCTACTTTCGGGGAAACAGCATGATGGTTAGTTAGTTAGTTAGTTATATAGTTTTGGATACCATCAACTTCTTAAATACTAACAGACAGACATGTTTGAAGTCGTCAAAATCGATGAGCGTGCGTGTTATAATGTACAAATATAGAAGATGCTCGAGAGATATGCCATACGAGAAGTGTCGTGGTCCATCTTGTTTGCCTATCTCCCCGAGAAAGGACTTGATAATTAGAAATGTTAATTAAACACATTTTTTCGGATTTTTTATTATACGTTAAATAATGCTGCTATTTTCGAAACAATCTGTATTTAAGTAATGCCATTAAACGTAGTAATAAGCAGGGGGCTACTTTGTACTTAAAGTTATTCGAGGTCGGTAAAGTTAAGAGCCTAAAAGAGACAAACGTGAATCAGAGCCAGTAATTTATCGTATACTCGTATACTTAAGTAGATGTGTCCGTGATAGTATGTAAATAATAAAACAAACAACGACTTATATATTTCCTGCATTACCTTAGATAAAGGTACTACAATAAATAAAAAAAGGTTATTGTGTGGTTTATGTATAAAGTAGTAATAAATCTTATATCATACCTATACACTATTGACACAATCTTTACCAATTTAACTAAACTGAACACAACTCCATATAGCATAATGTTTCCAGTTAATTTGTATATTTTAAACGATTCCATACATTTTTTTAAATAAAATTATTATTATTATTTTGTTGAACAGCTCTTTGAATTATTACAGCGCGAGACAAATCGATGTAAATTGGTTATTAAATTGAAGCTCATGTTAAGTAAGTTAATATATCGCCATTTTATTATCACGCGAATTCTACACCAGAACTAACACAGTGTGAGAATCATCGTGAATCGACCCGGTACCTTCGGTGTGGCAGTCATAGCTGTTGTCACCACCACAAAGGTCTTCATCATGCTCGAATAAGTTTTTATGAAAAAAATAATTGTTTTTTTCCAAACACTTTATTTCCCTCTTCACATACATATTTTGAATGGTTCTCATCCTTCTTCGGTGAACAAATTTTGAAACTTCCATGTTTGATAAGTCTTTATCTTTAGTTAAAACTTGTTGACCAAAGGAGAGAACAAAGATGAGACGCACCCAAAACATGTAAAGAGTGTAATGATGTGGGTGTAATGTTTTTATAAGTTATTCATATTTGAATCCACAAAACAAAGTGAAAACGAATATAAAATCATTACATTACATTTTTTTTATTGAAATTTAAAACTAAAAATATGGTTGATTCAAAATATTGACAGCATGTATGATTACAAATAAAATTATTGTATCATCAAATATAAGTACCTAAATAAATTTTTAAAAATATTGTATTATCTTTTTGGCACTTTACACAAAATGTTTAACACTGAAGAAGGACATCAGGGATCCGAAACTTGTTCGTGAAAAATACAAAAAACGCGTTTTGAAACCAAATAAACTTACTAACCATTACGCCGTCTCCCCGAAGGGACATGCAGAAAGAGTGGACTGTCACATTTTTTTCTGACATATTTCTCTTGCTTTCTCAACATTCATTCATCGTGTCAAGCACGCGCGTCGATTTCTCTGACTCCTCACGTGGCCGACATTCAATATTTGATTTATTTTATCATGCCACGTTTTGAAAATATTATAATACATAATTTAAAAATAACTTTAAAATGCGAATTACAGTACATCTAAATATGTTTAATAATTGTAGATCGAAATTTTTCTTTTTAAATCAATATATTATAAATAATTAATTAAGGTCTATTTTAACTTCAACGAGCCTATACCACTTGTGAACTCGATTCGATAATATATATTATAACTTACAAGATAAGTAAGCTTAAGACAATGTATTATAGAAGATAAACGCAGGCTTTGAAGATAACTAAAGTCTTAATTCTAAGACCTTAATAGTATGTTTCTCGCCCCTTAGTGCATTAAAATCTGAGACAATTCACGACTAGCTTTGCAAAGGAATTCCGTTTACTGTAAAATGGTACTGGCTGGTACAGTGTCGCACCTGAAAATCTTAAATTACCACTGAAATCGTCTGTTTTCTAGAAGTTTTATTATATTTTATGCTAATGACATGTTTCGCCTTACTGAGGCATTATTAAATGTCGTTTGGTAATGTTTCACCAAGGCGAAACATATTATCCCCATAAATGTAATCAAATTCTAGAAAACAGACGCGTAACTCTCCGATAGCCCACTACGTACATACTCCACCAAACAAAATTGTCTCACGCAGGATGCTATCTCCTACCACAACTCCATCCAGCGACTTCTCCTCTTATCTTCCTCTCGGGAACAGACTTTTTTTATAAATACAATCCCAACTGGTCTTCCATTCCTCGACAATAATGTTAGACTTTATCATAAACCCTAAATCCCCCCTCGCCCTCTTTCGGAGGGACACTCCGGGCCATACATCTAGCCCCATCATAAAACAACTACCAAATCACATTCCAACAATGTTTCCTACAGACGTAAGAGGAATAGCCATTAGAGCTGAACCTCTGTAAAGTCAGAAGATCCAAGTCCAATTATTTAATATGGAGTTTTAAATCATTGTTTAAGATACAATAAATACTATTTTTCACAAATCTTCAATCGAGTTGTATTATATTATCTAGAAATATTCATTAGGAAGCTCTCGTTCCCCTATGAAAGATTCCTGTTCATATAATTTTCCTCTCACAACAAGCATACATGCAGTATCCGATTACACCAGTGGATAGTTTCGTTTCGCCACCGCCTCAGAGGTTATTGTATAACACCGCCGCTAATGCGGATACACACTCCAGTTTACTTGTATCCTATTCATTATTTATAAGACTAGATTTACAGAATCCCACCGCAGACAATCTAGCCATAAACTTGGTGTTTTAGAGCCCCGCTCGCCGGCTGATTGTCGTCTCGTGATTCGATCTTTCGGAATGGGATTGTTTTTCGTACTCAAATGGCCGATTGTTTGAAATGTAAAGGTTTACTAATGACGGGACGTCTGAAATTCCTCGTTATTCTTTTGTTAACGCGGACAAACTTATTCAAATATCCGTTGGCGATAAAAAAAATCGAATCTCGTTGCGTATTATAACTAAAAACTTATACCAAACCAATGTAAAAAGATATACCAGAATAAAAACTATTTTTAAACGTTCGTATGAAGCACTTAATTTGTGGTGTAGCATTATTAAAAATATTTTTTTATATTTATGAATGGAGAAAGAATGGTAAAAAAATTATATGTTTATGATGTAAATGGAACCAGAAATAGAGGAAGATCGAGGAAAACGTGGCACGATCAAATAAATCAAATATTGAATGTCGGCCATGTGAGGAGTCAGAGAAATCGACGCGCGTGCATGACACGATGTATGAATGTTGAGGAAGCGAGAGTAATATGTCAGGAAAGAAAAGTTTGGCAGTCTATTCTTTCTGCCTACCCCTTCGGGGAGACGGCGTGATGGTTAGTTAGTTAGTTAGTTTATTGAAATACTTTATTCGTTTTAACGAACCAACCGGTTTCGCTCGCGCTCGTAAGCTTCGTCAGGGTTACATAAACTTTAATTTTTGAAACTGCCTAAATGTCCACTTGAACACATTTTTTGACTATCAATTAGAAAGTTTATGTTACATTGGTGAAGCTCCGGCGGGAGCGAAACCGGTTGCTACGTTAAAACAAATATAGTGGCGTGAAAACAAAATAAATTATGTTTTTAAATTATTTCAAAAAACTTATTTCTTTATAATCCATTGTTTTGGCCGAAATACTATGATACTTCAGCATAATTAACTGTTTTAATTTAAACACACTCGTAAAATACGTATTAAAATTTATTTATTAATTTCTATGAAAGTGTCACGACTGCTATTTTGTGTTCCAGTTGTTTATAATATCTAATGATCCCAACGTATGTTGGCGAAACAGCTATCGCGTCAATTTCATAAAAATTAATTTTAAAAATATGGTACGTTTTATAACAAGGTTTTTAAAATTAAAACTCTTAATGATCTTTACCGTATGTATGGAAGTGAAGCTAGGAACTGGAAAAAGATGAAAGAAAGTAGAATAATCGCTGTAGAAATAACATCTCTTAGACAATAATATCAATAATTGTTTAACACATCGATTGCAATAAATAAATACATTTTTCATAAGAAGCACTTACTTAGTGTAAAGTTTTTTTTTACTCTATAGTTATAAAATAATAAAACACTTTGTATATAACCACGGTGTGGTTATTATAATTGATGCCAACTATAATAGATTCATTTGCACCCAGGCTTCATCAAGGCGATATAATAACTGATGAAGCCTAGGTACAAGCGAAACTAGTTGGCATCATTATATAATAATAACCAACCTCGGCCTCCATTCAGTAACCTTCTGGCTCCATATTTCATCATCCTGTCGGCAAAGCATGTCCAGTCCATTGCCACTTCATATTCGCAATGCGTATCCATATATCGGTAACCCTGGTGCATCTTCTAATCTCCATGTTGGTTATACGATCTCATGTTTGGGTTGGAGAAATGTCGGAAGACAGCCCACCAGGTGGAGCGACGATATTGTGCGGATGGCAGGAAGAGCTTGGTAAACACTGGCGAGAGACCGAATGGATTGCGTGGAGATGGAGAGAATAACGTTCAGCAGTGGATGAAGAGAGGCTGACGAAATAATAACTATACCGTGGTAAATTAAATAAATAAATAAATTACGTAAATTAAGTTTGGAAAATTACGTCATGTACTCACCTCTAAAATACCACAATGCCTCAAAACTAAAGTCTTCAACCAGTGCGTCTTGCCAGTCATGACGTACGGAGCCGAGACGTGGACACTGATAAAAGGTCTAGTCTACAGATTCAAGGTCGCCCAGCGCGCCATGGAGAGAGCCATGCTTGGAATAACCTTGAGGGACAGATTAAGAACGAATTCATTTGTCAACAAACCAAGGTGACTGAGGTGGCTCTGCGGATGGGCGGGCTGAAGTGGCGATGGGCTGGACATATCTGTCGCAGAACCGACGGTCGATGGGGGAGACGGGTTCTGGATTGGAGACCGCGTACAGGATTCCGCAGAGTTGGACGTCCCCCTGCCCGGTGGACCGATAATCTGAAGAGGATTGCTGAACATAGATGGATGGGAGCGGCAATGGACAGCGGGCGGTGGCGGGCTTTGGGAGAGGCCTACATTCAGCAGTGGATGGCAGACGGTTGATGATGATGATGATGGTTTAATACAAACTCTTTTTTTTATTTTATATCTATAAAAATAAATAAAATATATATTCATAAAAGAAACATTTTAAAATATGCATTTTGCAAAATAAATAGACGTGATTGTAAGGTAGCAGAAGATTTTTCAAAACACCTGCCTGTGGGCGTTTCTCCCTGTGAACGCTTCATGAGCCATCAACGCCGGCCATTCGAGAGTAATTGCTCGTCTATCGCACTTGGGATGGCATTCTCCGTTTTCTACCGCACACTTTTTATTATCAAGCCTCCATTCGCTTGTTTTATAATAAAAATATATACTAATTTGATAATCAAATCAAATCAGTATGTTCATTTTATTTCATAAAGACATTACAGACGTAATTTTAGTTTAAGGCATATATTTTATTAATTTTAAAGATGTCGATATCCGAGGTAATCATGTTCTGCAGCCTGGTTGTACTTCTCATTGACATCAGAAAATAAAACAATATTTTCAAAAGAAAATTTTGTAGGATAGAATCACAGGTGGGTATTCACCATACCCATGAATGTGGAGATGCCATAGTTTTTTTTCTGCTCCCTTGGTAGCATAAGATAAGATGTAATATTTAAATTTCTCTTTTTCTTTTTTTATGCTTTGTATATACAGAACTAAGATTAAAAAAAATACATAAACATGTTTCGGACAACCAGTTCTTCTTCGGTGATACATATTATAAAGATAGACATGTTTACATGATCTGACAGATGTCATAAAGATTTATTTTGGAACGTTTATGTTATTGTTATACCAAATATTATTCGATTTAAAATTTAAAATAATAATTTTAAGTTCTTATTGGGGTTCAGGTAATTACATACTACAAAGAAAATAAATCAAAGATTGGACTTGGCGTTAAATTTATTTGATTATTTATGATATTTTAATTGCTTTTTTAATTTCTAAAATTTCGAGATTGCTCAAAGCTATATTTCTATTATTAACTGTAAAGTTATATTTATATTATTAATTGAACTATATATTTACATATTATACTTAATTTTTTACAGTAGTTGTTTCTTTATTATATGCGTTTCTATATTTTTATTACTAGATCTTATGAATCGAGTCTTTTAGTGGCGGAAGATTGGAAAATTATCGATCTTATAACGAACTTCTTATTCTACGATCAACATTTCATGATGCGTATTAAACTTTGCCATATTTACTGCTTTTTATCGCACTTTAGTGCGTCCTTTACGTAATTACGTTCGTAGCGCATACGATTTTATGTTCCAGGTAGGTATTTCCGACAGACGTGCAATCTTTATATCCCCTTCCCTAAGTCCTATCCAAAGTCTTTATTGTATGGTAACATAGGGACTCGATAGTCGAGTTTTTAAAACTCTTCACGGGTTTCCTGGACATCAAGAACAATTTTGCGTGAATCATAAAATTCTTGCTTCATAAAATGCTCTACGAATTCCACGAATATAACGATTTTCTTCAGGAAAACTAAGTGTCTAATGTCATTAAAAGAGACACTCAGATGCAAATTGAGCATCGATAACATACCTATGAATTGCCATTTTATAGATAATACTAGCATATTAAATTATTAGTGTCATTTTTTAAATAGTTGGATGAAATACATATTAGAATACTTCTGTAATGATACATTAAAATGTTATCATTATTTGGGATATATAATTGATTTTCAATAATAAAACTTTTTTATTATTTCTCGATCAATGATCGTACGTCTTGATCAATGTGAAAACGTACGTGTCCTAGAATTTTTATTATAATTTATGTGAATGACATGTTTCGCATTTTATAAGACATCGAATATCTTAATTTGATATCTGTAATGCTTTAGTAAAGCGAAACATGTTAATCCCATAAATTATAATAAAACTTCTAGAAAACAGACGTTTTCATTCGTATTAATTAACTTGTTTTATATAAAAAATGAATATGCGAAAGTTTCATTTGACACAGAGCGAAATTTTCGTTTTAAAATAACTAATGCAATTCTACTGTGTTAACCGCCTTAAGCTTAAATATATAATAGTTAAAATTATTCCTGTAACAAGTTAGAAGATCATTAAAATATATATATATGTAATAAATAACATCAATTTAGCACGTGTAACATAGTGAGCGGAACCACTTTGTTATTTAGCGAGATCGTATTCGCAATCTGTCTTCATAAACGCTTCGGTAATACTTGATATCGAATTACCTCACTCTCTTGATGAACGATGCGTCAATAATATTCCAAATCTAGTTTCACAACACGTTACTTTATGATACACTTTTGCATCATCCGCAAATATGTGTTCCTCCTGAAAAAACCCATTTAACAACTTTTAAAAGTAGTTTACTACTCGTACATTTTAATAATAATAAAAGTAACCAACTAACCATGCCGTAAAACTACAAATGACCCAAAGAGCCATGGAAAGAGCCATGTTAGGAATAAGCCTAAGAGACAGAGTCAGAAACGATACGATGAGAGAAAAAACAAAGGTCACTGACGTCATCCACCGAATAGCGACTCTAAAATGGCAATGGGTAGGTCACGTAGCCAGAAACTCGGACGAAAAATGGACAAGAAGATTACTGACTTGGAGACCATGGACGGCAAAGAGAAGTGAAGGATGATAAATGATAAGTAAAAGGCAAATAATGTACCAACAGGGAATAGACCTCCAGGAAGACCACCCAAAAGATGGCAAGACAGTTGGACATCTACATCCCAAGAACAGGCTCCGAAAAATATCACGACACAGTCCTAAATAAAGCAGATGAAGGAGTTTTGTAGAATCGCATTTCGTCTAAGAGATCTCATTTCTACTGCATGAATTATAATTTCATCCTTCTTTGGCCGATGAAAGTATTTAATATAATACGTTATTAATGTCTCTCAGATGTAAGCTGGTCATCGATAACACACCTTCAATGAGTAAGTCATGCGATTCACTTACCTAGGCATAGAGATCGGTAGCTACAGTGACCTATACGACGAGGTGCGAGCACAAACCAGCAAAGCGACAGCCGTGGCTGGCTGCTTGCGCGACACTATATGGAGGAACAAACACATGCTAACCGAAAGTAAAGTCAGGATATACAAGGCATGCGTTCGCCCCATCGTGACGTATGGAATAGAGGTCAGAGCCGATACCAATAGAACTAAGAACCTTCTTAGAGTAGCAGAAATGGGAACCCTATGCTCCATCGCAGGCAAAACCCTCAGAGATCGGATCAGAAATGAAACGATAAGATCTGTTTGTGGTGTTAAAGACAGTGAGATGGGGAAGAAGCAGATGGCGCTTTTGGAGAAACTACGTGGACCGCATGGAGAATACAATAATTGTTAAAGATGAAAATCCAAGCAGCAAGAGATTACCAGGAAGGCCGCCGAAGAGATGGAAAGATGGCTGGACATCATCATCCCAGGACAGTCCACCGTCACAAACAGGTCATACGACCTAATGTAAGAGGAAGAAGAAGAAGTTATTAATGTTTATAGCTTAACGTATTCGAAAACATAAATGTCATACTCATCATCGTAAACGCGATAATTTTAGTAAGGTCGCGTCCAAAACAATCTTCTAGTCTAAACAATGTGACAGCCTTCAAATCAAATTAACTTGATGGTGTGGCAATCGCTACTAAAAGTAAAAAAAAAAGCTAAATAAAGATCTAACATTATATTTTGTCTCCTGTTTTACCTGTATTCTTCTGATTTACAATGCTTTTTTGCTCACTTTGTGACTCGATCAGTGTTGTCTAAGAAGTATTTTTTCAATCAGACTACCATAGCTACTTGTTATTGTACGAGTATATTTATCCACGTCTCAATAACTCAGGTGTCATACTACAGAAGTGTATCATTTAGTACCGGATATTTCACAGTTAATTTATGAGTATTTTTGGGTTTTAATGGAGTAAACAATAAAAAAAAAAATTAAATATGATAAATTCGGAGATTTCATATTCATATTCGATTCCGCTTGGAAGGTCGGCCATTAAATACACAAGTGTCAACGCGCTCCGCTTCTTCAGTCTTTCTCAAATATTACTGAATTTCCTGTGTTTAATTGCGTGTTTTTTCGTCGTTTTGTGTTTCAAATAAAAAAGTGCTCAAAAATATTACTTACCAGTGGTTTCCGAACTGTGGTCGCCATCTTGTCGGACAACTTGTTTACGTGTGGGTGCTGGCTTAACCGACCGCTCGGGCGCCATCTTGGTGGCCATCTTGAAATCTTTCACATGCCGTGTTCTTGTTTGTTCAGTTAATTTCTTATTATTTGTGATAAATATTTTTAACGTGTTGTTACGCAACACCTCCGACTTTGCCTGGATTGTCGGGCAGGAGCATGGACGTCTGCCACGTAAGTCTCTGGCAAGATCTTCTCTGCGGACGCTGTTTTGCACCTCAATGCCTAACCTCCAGGTTACGGATAACGATTTGGTGCCGCTGGCTGCAGCCCCGATGAGGGTGGATTCACCGCTCTGCGTAGTGGTGAATCTTCGGCTCCCCCAAGAAAAGGTGGACAAGCTTTATCTTACACGGTATTTATAAAACGTCTAAATACATCTAATCAATTAATGTCAAGCAAAGTATATTTTATCTGATTTTATCATATAATTATAAAAATTCATCCTTCATAAACTGAAATCCTCTCGAACTATGTTCTACATATAATATATTATTTTTTTTGTAATATCCTATTACAACCCTACAATTATCTATATCTACTTTAGCAGAAATTACACGTTAAAACCCTTCCCTAATTAATATACATATTTATTTAAAATATTTCTGTACTCGTTTTGAATTCATATTCCCGCAAGTTAAAAACTCATTATGGGATGTAATTATTTGGGAACAAATTAGTCACAATTAAAAGACGTTTAAAACTACTTGTTTTTCAACTTAGAACAACGCATATCACCCAAGAGCGCGTTTTCAGAAGAAACCTTTGAATTGCATTGCTTATTCATAAAACAATTCTATGGTTTATCGCTAGTATAATTTTGTATGTTGTCATATTTAATAACTATCGTACTTTATTTGTTTATGTGCTTACGTATGTATGATATAATAAATATTTAGTTTGTATATTAAAAATTAAAACAATTTTATGATGAAAATTTCAAAGTAAAAAAAATAATTCTGTTATTGATCAACATACTACATAACAGAAATAAACATTTTTTTCTAAATTATCTGACAATAATAATAATTCATTGACGCACGGTAAAGAAGGAAACCCAATAATCTTTAAAAACCAGTTTTTTTTTCAAATCTATAAATATATATACATATTTTATTGACTAACGTATATTTATAGATTCTCCGTATAAAACACCCATCAACACATCTAGCAAAACTCTACTCCTCAACCAATTGCTTGCGGAGCGATTGTTATATGCGCTGATTATGGAAAAGGTGTCCATGTTTGCAAAGCATTATCAATTATTGTGAATAGATTTTACGATGTCACACAATGTTTTTTAATTCAAATCCGGGTTCAAATGCTGCTGATAGCGTATGTGAGTAATTTTATATTTTATTTTTAGATTTAAGACATTCAATTTCTTACATGTTTTTCATGTATATAAAATCGATTTGATTTATTTAATCTTTAATCCTTTTGAGAATACTTGAACTCAAAACTAACTAACTAACCATCACGCCGTCTCTCACAATCAGAAATAATGAAACACCACACTGTTCTTTCCTTGCATATTTATCTCGTTTCTTTAACATTCATACAACGTGTCATGCAAGCACGTCGATTTCTTAGGATGGAACAATACGTGGATTCAACCATTGAAAAAAAAGTTGAGTCATTTCTAAATTTGAAATTCGAAAAACAAAATGGAAATCTTTTCAAATTCCAATGCTTAATAACGTTCACATTAATGTATGTACACACGTTTAGCTTAATTGGCATTTGTTTATTCGTATCAGTCGTGACCCCCTTCAAATTGATGCACAGGTGTGATGTTCAATCATTAATAATATTATTGATTTTCTTTGCCAGATCTGTATAATTAATTATTATTGAATAACCCGCTGATTGGCTTAAGACTCAAAACTCATAGTCCGTTTTTTTTTAATTATAACTGTTATATTCTTTGTATTAACCGTTAATATGTAGATATCGATATAACGAAGATTTTTTTATTTATTTAAACAATAGTTAATTTCGACACGTCCAATGGAACCATTAAACATATACTATTTAAAATATGATATATTAAATATAAATTTATATTTGGACAAAATATTTGGATCTAAACTCTAAATATGGCTTTAAACTTGAACTTGGCTAGAACTTGAATGCTATAGATCAGAAGTCGAGCTTTCGTTTTTTTTAAACCATGTTTTATCCATTTTTTAATGTAACTACAAATAATCATAATCTCAACTAGAAGAAGTAACTTGAAATAAATTAGGTATTGTACATAAATTATTGAATACACAATTTTGATATATCGTTGAGCTTTTCAATTGTTAAATAATTTATCTGACTATCAATTTTGCAGTAATTATAATGGGTAAAAGTTCGTTTTTATATGTGGGGGTTAAAAATAAACTTCACTTGTATAATGAGACTAAATAAATTATAATAATGTTTAAAGTATTAGAAGTATGCGCAAACAATTATTTTGGTAATTTGTACTTAGATAATAACTCCATTCCATCTTATTATTTCACGATTTAGATTTTACAAATCAAACAAATCACCGATCTTGCGCCATTGCTCTAATATTTAGTATCAAATAAAATATTAAGATATTTTTAATATGATATGTTTTAGAAGAAAAAAACTGGATCATTTGAATAACCTAATTTACAGATAAGAAACGTAATTTCATCAATTTTTTTTGTTTGCAATATAAATATAATCTTAAACTAGTTTTCAATACTTTTAAAATACACTTCCTTATTGCTCTATAAAAATGATATTTCTTTATGAACGTTATTCATAAATTACATTTGTAATTGAGTAAAAAATATATTAGTATTTCATTACTTAGTGTGTTGTTTGTATATATGAGTCATTATGTTAATTACTGTTAAAATAATACATTCCAAATTCTATAACGATTTAAAATATGCTTTATGGAAACATTGTGATATTATATAATAATATAATGGTACATTTCGTCTTGCTGGATCAATGTAAAATAACGCTTTCCTAAATATTCCTTAAACCATTCATTCACTCGATTTAATGTGAGTACATATTTATTAACTTGTTCAATTTGTAAAATCTTAATCTTTACTAGGACATTTTTTTATGAATTGAAACACCGTTTTTCCACTTTTAAATGTTATTATTCTGTTGAATAAAATTAAGAAAAAAAGTTTAAAAAAAACAATATTTAATTTACAAAAATAAAAAAGTTAGAGAATTCCACGCGGTTAACCCTTTTAGTTTACTATAAACTAACTAAAAACACGTTTAATTGAGCCCTTGCAATGCAGAATTTGTGTCAATCTTACTACTTTTTCACGTTTTTCTTATTAATAAATAAAGTAAAAATCAATTTGCATGTTTTTAAACGCGTGGTATGAAGGTGTAACTTATTGTGTATAGGTATTATAACATTTTTGGACAGAGTTGTAAGAAACTTACGAACAAAACCGCCTTTGTAGTTTTAAACACAATGTTTGACACAAATCCGTTTACCATTTCGCCAATGAGAGAACATTTTAAAAACAGTTGACCCTGAGAGCGAAACAAAACTTGTTTCTTTTGAGACCTTTTAGGTTAAGGTTACTGTTGCTACGATTGTCAAATTAGTAAGCAGACAAATGAATAGGCATGTTAATGTTGGACACTCGGTTGCTCTGTACATATAAGGACATTAGATTTTTTAACGACATGTGTTGGTGTTATCTTTAATCTAACCTTACATAACCTGCCAATATCGTAAAGTTGGGATGCCATATTGTTTAATATTTAAGTACATACCGAATTATAAGCCTTTCAGAAAATAAAAACAACTTTAACTATCTAACCATCACGCTGTTTCCCCTGAGAAGTAAGCAGAGACGATGGACCGCCAACCTGTTCTAACATGACATTACTCTCGTGCCTCTTCTCCATTCACACACCGTGACACGCAGGTTCGTCGATTGTTCCGTCTTAGAACATGTCTGCTTTTCAGTAGTTATTTGATTTTGGTCATGCCATGTATTCCTTAGCCTTCCTTCACTACTTTTTCCATTCACACTGCTTGTATATATACAACTTTTTAATAATTCTTCCCTCATCCAATCGATCCATATCTCCAAACTATATAAAGCTTACATTTTGGATAAATAAGTTATGAAACTTAATAAACATTTTAATAGTTTTCTTCATATTGTAGATCTTTCGATCTGTTTGTGCAGGATATCGACTTTCTTCATCTGATGAAGACGACTAGTTTTCTCTCCATCTCTTTGGTGGTCGTCCTAGCGATGGCCTTCTGGAGTCTCGTGCATCACGTTCGCTGGATCCATCCTCTCAATATTATGAAAAATTTTCCAATCAAAAATTTGATTTTTATAATATGTTACCTAACTACATATACTTTTTTAATTTTGTAATTAATATATATGGAAACAAAATTAGATCAATTAAAATATGTATTTTTACCAAGCCTTAGTAAGAAAGGATAGATGTTTCTTTAAAATGTTATATATATGAAAGAAATTACAATAAAATTAACTTTTAATAAACAAAATATCGATGACATTTTTCGTAACAAGCTTTTGATGTTGAAAGTGTTGTTCATTTATAATTGTAAACACAATTTATTAGTAGTTTTACTTGGATATATATAGATTTTACTTGGATATATCTAAGTAAAACCACTACACAATCGTGTTTACTATTATAAATTAATAATGGAGTTTTACAAAACTAGTACCTCAACCATCAATGAAAGTGTTGTCTTATTTTTTTTTTCGCTAATGCATAAAGCAGAAGCAGTTTCAAAAATCTGTATTAATCAAAACGAATGATAAGAAGATAAGATAAGAAAGAAATGTATGGCAGATGACTGCATCATAAATAAAATTAACAAATGATCCCTGAGATGGTTTGGACATATCGAACGAATGGATGAGAGTAAAATGGTTAAAAAGTTGTACACAAGCAGCGTGAGTGGGAAAATAAGGCATGATCAAATTAATCAATTACTAAAAGGCGGCCACATTCGAAGTCGGAATAATCGACGTGCGTGCATGGTACGATGTATGATTGTAGAGTATTGTGACAGGGTATTGTGGCGATCCATCCTCTCTGCCTACCCCTCCGAGGAAATGTCATGATGGTTAGTTAGTTAATGATTAAAATCGGATGTTTTGCCATAAAGCTAATTCAATTATATCAAAATCCAATCACGTAACCATTAGAAACATTTTGAAAGTTGTTTGAATGTGGAGCAGATGCATATTGTATTAGAATCCGAGATTTTAGATACAGAAATGGAACTTAGTACTGTCGCGATTGTTGTTATTTATCTGTGTGAACCGAGCAAAATTTCCCTTCACGAGCGAATAAACCTTGTGCCCGAACGGCCGACAGATACACTAAAGATTGCGTATCAAGGGACATCTGGCGGCGATCTAACGACATGGATGTTCTCACGTGTTCAGGAGTTCTATTCTCATTTCCCGGATTCATTCTCGCTCGCAATATTACAGGATCGGATTCGAATTCAGTTTTTTATTTATTTAACTTACTTACTAAAATCTGACTGCCTTCGTGACAGAGTGCCACACCGGTTCGATTCCCGGCGATGATAATGTGAAAAAAATCTCAATGGTCTGGTTGAATTCTTCTTCTTTTTTTCCTTTTAAACACTTGTTTTTTTCCTCACGTGGTTGAATTCACGTGACAATAAATTTAGTTTTAAACTTAAAGAAATATTCAGTAATTGAGAATTTTAATAAACTGTCTTATGCAAACATGTGGAAAGCAACGGAAAACTACCACATAAAAATACCGAAGTGGTATCACAAGAATTAGCAAAAATGTTACAATTTGCTGCAAACCAATCCCTAAGTATACTTAGAAAAAACGAAATCTTTACATTACAACACAACGAATCCAAAATAATAAAGATTATAAACCGGATGGAAGACCCAAACTAAGGCGGACCTCAGGGCGATTGATATTGCAAGAATCATGTGTAGCAGTTTTTTTTTGTTTATTTGGTTTCTTTTCTTTATGATCGTATATATACCTGTGCAAGATGTGAAAGTCTTCTTTTTCTTCTCCTTTGCTGTAGACCTATGTAGTCTGTTCTCCAGAGGGTTGCTCCTCCTGTAAGGTGGATTCCCAGCTCCCTTTCCATATTTTAAGAGGACTTCCACGAGGACGAGTTCCGTGGGACCGATTATGTAGCACTTGTTATATGAATGTAAATATTACTTGGAAATTACTTAAATATTTGGTGATATTTTTTAAGCAATACATATTTTAGAAAGTGCTGGAAGGAGATCTTAAGTAAAGTGTTCCTTAGAATAACGTGTTTTGCAAATAGCAAACATTTATTACAAGTGATTTAAATTTTTGAAATATCGCAAATAATGCATTCAAATATTTTTCTTTTCCGTTTCTTAAAATCAATTAATTATATATTTCTTGTCTACGATAAACTACTGGAAAAAAACGTTTTTATTCATTTTTAACAGGTAAATGAATTAATATCAGGTTAGTTGTATGTTTATACGCGTGTTATGAATACAAACATATTTGAACTAATTTTGAATATTTATATAACCACATTCCGAACGACGGAGTATTTCGTTTAAATTATGAATCACCTTGCTTTAATGAGTATTTGCGCAGTTCATTCTCTCTGTGCAGATACCCTATGGTATGGTACTTACTTTACTGATTTTATAAAGAAAAATCTTTGTGTTTTTTTTAATTGCTCTTTAGACTTAACATATATGTAAAATTCGACCCTGGCAAAAATACTTGCAAACGCTCAAAGTCATAAAGTGTCTTATTTTGTAGACAAATTTTATCACCCTTAAAGCACTAAGTATATTTTGGTATGATTTTCTAAATTATCCGTTAGTTTATATAACGTAGTCCTAAGCCTCAGACCAACGACATTGTGGTTCAACTCAAATTCACTAAAAAAAAAAAAGTAACTAACTAACCATCACGCCGTCTCCCCGAAGGGGTAGGCAGAAAGAATGGACTGCCACACATTTCTTTCCTGACATATTTCTCTCGCTTCCTCAACATTCATACATCGTGTCATGCACGCGCGTCGATTTCTCTGACTCCTCACGTGGCCGACATTCAATATTTGATTTATTTGATCGTGCCATGTTCTCCTCGGTCTTCCTCTATTTCTGGTTCCATTTACATCGTTAACATATACTTTTTTTACCATTTTTTCTTTCATTATTTTGTTCATAACACCATCATTCGCACCGCATTCACTTCTTATATTTTCATTCGACACTCTATCATACACAGAATATCCACACATTCGTCTAAGAGATCTCATTTCTACTGCATAATCAAAGTAGTCGAATGAGAATCAAAGTAGTCGAAACAACTCTGATGTGACGCATATATTCGTTTACAAATACTGCAGTAGACGAGGGAAACGATTTTATCACTAACTCGATTAATATTTTTTCTTATTGATTTGTTTATAAATCTATATTTCAATAAAAAAATTATTATATTTGAAATCTGAAAAGAATTTTGTACAACTGCTTACATAAAAACATTTTTTTCTTATGTGTTTCTAATAAGTTTCGATATAGTGCATTTCATTTACAATTAGTTTGACAATTAGAGTACTGATTAAAATTCACATATTGACAGTATCAAAACTGAAAGGTTAAAGAAATTAGTGATTTATTAACTTTGAATATATACCCGTAAAACAATGTTAAATATTCTTATTTAAGTATTTTTAATTGAAGGTTTCTGTATAAGTATACAGACCAAATTATATACTCGTATGTTTTTTTTAAATTAGCTTAAAAAAAATTATTTCTGAAAAAAATAAGAATTTTTCTTGCGATGATCCTTTGAAATCTCCAAAAGCTATTAAAGTAATGAAATTAAAAATCGACCTGTATTTGCTTAAAGCTTAATCGTTTTAGTTGATTAATTATATATTTTTACTTATTTGAGCAGTCCATATATGATGAATGCACATTTCAAAATCAGTTGAATCTTTACAATTTAAACAATTTCTAACTTATAGACAAAAAGTTTCATTCTAGAAGGTACAGTAGCGTCTGTATTCGGGGTTCGAGCAACGCAATCATATCCGAGTCGCTTCCAAGTATTGTTTTCGGTTATATTACGCGACTGTTGAGAAGACGCTAGAATTCCCGCCAAAGCCATCAATGGCGGCAGATGAAAATTATTGTGTGAACGTAATTACCGCGGCCGGTCTGCTCGGCTGCGGGAGTTATTATTTTGCCACAACGCGAAAATTGATGTAATCATACGCGGGTCGCTACTGTTAATGGAAAAGTTCTTGCCGGGCCGAGGAGTTGCATAATGGCGGTTCCTCCGCGCCATTAGCCGGAGTCGGATCGTTGTGCCGGTTAATGGCAGCGCTCAAGGTCGCAGATGCCTTTCTTCCTCGTTTATAACCTCTTGGGAACGTCTTCATTTGTCACACAACATTTAAGAGATACATTGTATGTACTTTCGATACGAACACACGGTATAATATGCTTTGTAACGTATCATAAATTCTTTATTAAAACCAACCACGCTAACAAATTCTATACGCGTATATTATATATGAATATAAGAGTAGTATATCACACCATCAAACCAAAGGTATCATAAGCCAAGACCAAACGACCTCCAGGAAAACCTCCCAAAAGATGGCGGACATCTCGAGAAGTAACAGGACACAGTCCTAAACAAAGCAGAAAAAGAACAATAACAAAAACAAACCATCACGACGTTTCCCCGAAGGGGTAGGCATATCGAATGGACCGCCACACCACTCTATCCTGACACACCTCTCTAGCTTCCTCTACATTCATACAGCGAGTCATACAAGCACGTTGATTTTTCTATCCGATCCAACGAAAGACAAAATACAATCATAATCTATGCTATAAAATAGATAATTAATTTATCATACTCTATGTCACAAGAAATCCTCACAAACAATGGCGATGTTACATTGTTCCATCGCTGATCAACAAGAGACTAAGATTGTTTTGTATGGACAAGTATTGAAATAATTATTTATTAACCGGATGAATAGTAACAATTAGAAGTATGAGTAAATAATTCAATTGAATCTATTCTGAGCTAGGCCGGATTATGTATGAACCATTTGCATATATAAACTATATGTAGATCTATCAACTAAAAAATATTCTGGAACAATATCTCTAGCAGAGAACCGTTCCATTGGGTTTGAATTTAAATATTATGTAATAGCGGGTAGCATCCCCGAGGTTCATTTGTGAACCCTCCAAGTAAGATGCTAACAGCAAATACCTCAAATATTATACAGTATTCTGCATTCTTAGCTATGAATATTCTTATGCTTTCCTGATTTGAAGAATTGTTCCTTATTATCCCTTACATACATTATTATCATTATGGATTTATATAGATTGAAAATATTCACTTCCCAAATACGGTCAAATTATCTAATAACTCATTTTCTTTTTTGTCTACTATTTCTACTTGCAGTCACCACAATAATATAATTCATATATTTAACTCACTAACTAACTAACCATCATGCCATTTCCCCGGAGAGGTAGGCATAGAGGATAGATTATTCCGACTTCGAATGTGGCCGCCTTTTAGTAATTGATTAATTTGGTCATGCCATATTTTCCTCGATCGTCCTCGGCTTCTTTTTCCACTCACGCTCCACAACACTCCTTTTTTAATTTTATTCATGATGCAGTCATCTGCCTTACATTTCTCTCTTATTTCATCGTTCGGTATTCTATCATACAACGTTTTCCCGCACATTCTTCTCAGTGATCTCATTTCTACGGCGTTTATCCTACTTTCATCCTTCTTTTGCCAGCTCCAAGCTTCGCTTTCATACATGAGGGTTGGCACTAGAACTCCATTGTGTACTGCCATCTTTGATTCTGTGGATATATTTCTGAAATGAATAGTTTAGAGTTCTTAGAATCAATGCAGATATTAACTTACAATCAGTGACTTATGAATTGTTTGAATAACTCTCATAATTCAACTATCATTAACATTCAAAAACTTGTAAACTTTTTTTTAAATTAGAAAAATCTTGCAGTATCTTTAATATATAAAATGATAAAATAATAAACTTATGTTTTCTTCATAAAAGTAATATTCAATAAAGAATATGTTTATTCTTCTTTAAAAAACTAATTTATCATCACCATATTTTTACTTGGGAGTGCAGAGAGAAGGACCTAGTTTAAGAAATCCCAGTTTCTGAAAAAAGTACTTAAGAGCAATAAATGAATAAATAAACGTAAAGATCCATCAACTTTATTATAATAATATAGATCACAGTCACTACAACTCCATATATTATATAATATACATGCACGCCTTAGGATTTTTATACTGCAATAAATAATACTTACGATACGATATAATAATACTATAGTTTATTAAGGATACGTAAACGAATAATCCTCAATAAATTATTATTAACAGCACATTCATAAATAACGATCTCTGAAACAATTGAGTCATCCTATTCTTAGATATTTTGGAATGCTGACCTTACCCGATTTCCTGAGTGCTTACTTTAGTATCTCGAATAGGATGCTCGTTTATTAATATAGCTTTCAATCACGCAACAATAAGCGTAATTTTTAACATACTTATTGATAGACGGAAGTTTCCCTTCCATATTATAAACACAAGCGTAAATTTAAAAACGCATTTCATGGATTCGTCGTTGTTTAAACATAATCGTTCGCTTCCGTTGTGAAAGTAAATATAAAAATAATTGAACATGCATCTAATTTAAAACACTATGCAGTAATAAAAATTACAGTAAAATTATTATTACTTATTTTATGTTAGTTTACGCGTAATTCAGAGCTATAAATAAGAAACTCCTGTAAATTTTAATTGTATAAGATAATCTAATGATTTTACTGAAATCTAATGATGGGTGTTTTTCTTCTTCCTCAGCCTATTCCCGTCCACTGAACAAAGGCCTCCTCCATTCGCTTCCATGTCACTCTGCCCTCTGCAGACTGCATCCAGGTTGATTGTATCTCAATAGAGACGTCTGTTTCCAAAAAAACAATTTACATCTTCGTCTCTATTGAGGTACAATCAATCCTTAAAAATGATGAACCCGCAATGGCTAAAATCCAGTATTTGTCTACAAATATTGGTAATATTCATGCATCCAGGTTATTCCGACGTGTCTGTTCAGATCATTCTTCCACCGTAGTTGAGGTCGCCCTGCACTTCTCTTCGCCGTCCACGGTCTCCAAGTCATCAGTCTTCTTGTCCACTTTTCATCATGGGATGGATGTTCATTTTAAATAAAACTATTTTTAATTTTAATCTTAAAGTCGATGTTTTTTTTATTCCAACGCAATTAAAAATATATAATGTGTAACTGTAGCGCTAAAATTAGAAGAAGAAAATGCTTTCTATGCAATGAAACGGAGCAATTCACAATAAAACCAAATATCATCGAAAATTTGTTTACTTTTATATGAAGTACTTAATTTATGATGTGGCATCGACAGACCAGTCTAACGAGCCGGGCGAAACCGGTCGCTATCGAAATAAAGACAAAAATAGAAGAAGTTTAAAAAAACATCGTTTTATTTAATTATTATTTAAAATGAACTTTCAGTAAAATCATTTGATTATATACTCCACCAAACCATCACGCCATTTCTCCGCAGGGGTAGGCAGAGAGAATGGACCGCTACACTACTCTATCCTGGCAAACCTCTCTAGATTCCACATTCATACAACGAGTCATACACGCACGTCGATTCCTCCGACTTTACCAACCTTTAAAATTTTATTCATTTGTTCATGCCATGTTTTACTCGATCTGCCTCGACTCCGTACTCCATTAACATCATTAACGTATACTTTCTTAACCATTTTTTCTCCATCCATGCGTTTAATATGTCCGAACCATCGCAGCGATCCTTTCATATTTTTGTTCATAATACCTTTTTCCGCTCTACATTCCTTTCTAAATCAGCATTTGAGATTCTGTCGTATATTGTTCTACCACACATACGTCTTAGGGACCTCATTTCTACCGCATTTATTCTGATTTATTCCTTCTTCTGACAGTTCCATGCCTCGCTTAATACATTAGTGATGGGACCAGAACTCCATTGTGAACGGCCGTTTTCGCTTTCATTTTAAAAATTAAACGTCTACACACGAAAACTATGAAATAATACATTTCAAGAAAATTTGAATTGTTTTTAATTCTAGAATTACTCCTAGGAGAACGTAGAATAATGCAAATCAGGAAAGTTCTTGGGTTCACTAGAATATTCTAGAATTAGGTAGGTCTTTCGGATTACATCGTGTCTCGTTTCACCTCTTCTTTTCCGAAATGAGAGTACGGAAGACGAGACCAGTGCTATTAAAACCAATGCAATCACAAAACAAAATAACGTGCAACTGATTATATTGATTTGTTGCTTGTTTTTTTTATTTTCTTTAATTATTATTTTTTTATTCAGTTTCAGTTTCAGGTATATTTTAAATTGAGTTGTAGTGAGACTCCTTGTGTCTTTTGGTAGTTCATTGTCAAGTTTCAGTACGTTGTTAAATATCCTTGGTTGTCCTGTCTTAGTTCGTGCATTCAGTAAGTGATATCTGTCACAGTTCCTGGTCCAGTGTCTGTGTATGTCTAAATTTTTAGTTAATTTGTAGCTGCTGTTTATTGTCTCTTCCATGGTCAGTCTGTGTACAATTTTCAAGGTCTCAAATTTGGTCAGGTTTGATATGTTCATTTGTTTTGTTTGTCTGTATACTTGTATGGTTGGGGTAAGATGGTTAATATTTTAAGCTAATTTTAATATTTTATTTTGTTAACTTTGGAGTCTGGAGATGTCCTTTTGGTTTCCTGTCCCCCCGAAGGGAATCATATATGTATTTCAATCGGCTTTTAACATACGCTTCGTAGGTATATCATAACTTTTTATTTTCTTGGTATATAATTTTGTATTTTGTAGAAGGAGAGTATAGCGACAGCTTTCAGCAACAGTATCCAAAAAACACCATTTTTAAAACTGTTATCAACCTTTACAAATCAAATCTATTATTATAAATGCAATCCAATAAGAATGTGAAAATTATTTAACTGTTTTTTTTATCGTGTTACTAACTTAAAAATAAAATGTCATACCGTTTCACCCTGGAAAGATAAATGATCGGTTTTATTGATTTATCCCAGATTTATTAAGACACACATCATATCATCCTTGCACGACAATTTTATGACTCACGTGGCGGACATTTTAAATTGAATTAAATTTATGGTCCCGCATTTTGGACCGTATACGTGAATAACATCGATTTTTGTCCCTAGATATCTCCGAGAGCGACTGCATAGATTGTTTAACCTTCCGGCCGCCAGAACTTACCTGCCTCTGGTGACGCCGGTGGGAAAAGCAATCAATCTGTTGAACGCGTTCTCCTCGGAGATCGACGTCTTTCATGTTACTGAAAGTACGTTCAGAAGGCAAATACTCTTGATTTTGGAGAGTATCTTGTTTTCCTAATGTCGAAACATCTCTCATGCTTTTCTGGTTTTTGATTAAAGTGTGGCAGTCCATTCTTTCTGTCAACCCTTTCGGGGAGACGGCGTGATGATTAGTTAGTTACTCTATACTATATATTATTTTACCTGCTCTCAATCTTAATTTTGTAATGTCCATTGATGAAATAAACTGATGTAATTTGATTTCATTTGAACATACTCTATCTTTTTAAAAATCTGTGGATGTCATTCCCATGAAGTAGAATAAAACTTCTAGAAAACTGGCGTCTTTATTCGCATTAATTGTTTTATATGGAGTTTTACATCGTTGTTCAAGAAACAATAAATACATCTTAATGATACTTTCAATATTTTATTTTTTACACATTTTTTTCTCTCTTTTTATTTCAACTGTACAAAATAAGTAAAACAAATACACATTTTATAAATACATAAAAACAAGTAATTTCTGAATATGCAGGGTCACATAAGTTCATAGGAATGTTTTAATATTCTGATATAAATTGTTCTCACGGCGTTTTTCAATGATATCTTAATCTTTGAGGAACGCCAAGTAGGCATATTGTCACTATCTATCTCACCGTTACCTTATACCGTTTTTCAGATGTGAAGTCTTCACTGAACTCTTCTCGGTGGTTTGCAGTTCAACACCTCATGAGATCAAACGTAAGTTTACCTTCTGTATTTAATTCGATTACGACTTAAAACCACTGTTTTAATGTACAAAAGTTTTGTATTTATTGTTTAAAAAAATACAACAAAACTCCATAATAAATCTGTGATATTGTTGAAAACATTAGTTTTCTTGAAATAATATTGCATTTTTTTGGAGTGACATAATATATTGCTTTTTAAATATATTATCAAATGTTAACATCGATTATTGCATTTCTAAAGTTATGTAATGATACATTCTAACACTATTACACATTTATCAAAATATATAGGTATAAATTCTAAAAAAATAATTCATAATTATTGATAACTAGCACCAATGGATTCCAAAATTCAGATTTTTATATTGAAATGCTCTTTTTATCGCTCTATCGATTACGAACTTATAAAATATTTTTAAAACAAAATATCTTTGTTTTTTATTTTAATTAAAGGGATTTACACCGTGTTTCAAAATTGTTGATGTTTTTATAAAAATTGTAGTTTTTAATCGTTTTTTCAAAGATGAATGAATAATATTGAAATATGTAAAAAAAAATCGAAAATACTTTTTGATAATCTTAAGGCGAACACTGTTTTTTCTACATTAGAGTTTATTTAATAGACATGTTTAAAATAAAATCTAAAGTGGAAATATTTATAAGTACTAATTAATAGTAGATATAGAAGTGTTTTCTTTTTTGATTTTTTTAAAAACCCAAAAACAAATAATATATATTTTCGTATGCTGCGGAATCGCTCTCATAGATAAGGGCTCCCTCAGAGTTCCCTAAATACGAAATCGCTCTCATCGCCGGCGGAATCTTGTCTAATGACTGCCATTTTGTCCAAATTATCTCGACCATTCATCCATGTAGCGGCCGGCCACGAAGCCGCGAACAGATTTTCATATTTTTTTGTCTTAGAATTATATTTAACCTTGAATTTTGCTCGACATCAAGCAGTTTGTAGGAACGTGGCTCTGTTTTTTGTATTATTTCGCACTTCGCGATCTTATTACGAAATATGTAGTATTATAATATCGAAATTGTGGGCGATTAAATGTGACAGGCGATATTTTATAAACAGCTGGTTTTGTCTTATACGTTATTCCATAATATATTGTATATGGTATACGTTCGTCTATAAATAAAGCGGACTTTGCTTATTCTGTCTGTACTCTTTGATCTTAACTTATCGATACATATATTTACATTATAATATACCGCGTTTTGTATATTATTTTTGAATTACTTCTTCTTCTTCGTCCTTTTTTAATAGATCTGTGGATCTGTTTTTATGGCGTCGAGGTCTCCTGGGACACAGGACTCCAACTGTCTCGCCATCTTTTCGCAGGTCTTCCTGGTTGGCGAGTTCCCATTGGCACGTTGTTTGTGGCTGCTTGGGGTAATCTATCGTCGCTTATTCGTTCTACGTGGTCGCGCCAGAAGCGTCTTCTTTTCCTGCCCCATCTGACAATATCTTCGGTATCGCAGGTCTCACGTATTACTGTGTTTCTGATTCTGTCCCTCAGTGTTTTGCCCAGAATAGCGCGGAGTATCTTTGTAATAGTACTTTGGTTCTATTTGTGTCAGCCCTCGATTCTATACCATAAGTCATTATGGGTCTGACACATGTCTTATACGTATATATTCGCACTTTGCTTTCCACTCGCATATGCTTGTTTTTCCACACAAAATCTTTCAAGCATCCAGATATTGCAGCCGCTTTGGTGGTTTGCTCGCGAATTTCATTATAGAAATATAGTATAAAAATTAAAATTTTATTTAAAAACCGAGTATTTAAATTTGAGTCTACATCATTCTAAATATAAATTTTGATTACAATATATAGCCTATAGCTGCAACTATTACAAAAAAATCTTAAACATGTATAATATGTAAAACTCAATATTAAATAATTAATATCAATGAAAACTTATGTTTTCATGAACAACAAACAAACAAAACCATCACGCCGTTTCCCCACAGGGGTAGGCAGAGAGAATGGACCGCCACACTACTCTATCCTGGCACACCTCTCTAGCTTCCTCCACATTCATACATCGAGTCATACACGCACGTCGATTCTTCCGGCTTCTGACATGACCAACTTTTAATATTTGATTAATTTGGTCATGCCATGTTTTCCTCGGTCTACCTCGACTCCTTACTCCATTTACATTGTTAACGTATACTTTTTTAACCATTCTTTCTTCACCCATGCGCTCCATATGTCCGAACCAACGAAGCGAACCTTTCATAATTTTGTTCATAATACCTTCTTTCGCTCTACACTCCTTCCTAATATCAGCATTTGAGATTCTGTCGTACATCGTTCTACCGCACATACGTCTTAGGGACCTCATCTCTACCGCATTTATTCTGCTCTCATCTTTCTTCTGCCAGTTCCATGCTTCGCTTCCATACATAAGGGTTGGAACCAGAACTCCATTGTGAACGGCCATTTTCGCTTTCATTGATAAATTCTTGTTTCCAATAACTACTTTTAAAGCTCCATTCACTTTGTTACCCGCACCAACCCTTCTTTCAATATCACTGTCCGTTCGGCCATCCGCTGTGAACATGCTACCTAAATACACAAATTCCTCACCTGTTCCAAGTTCTCTTCATTTACACTTATATTACAAACTGTCATTTGCTCTTCCCTTTCAAAAACTAACACCTTTGACTTTCCGACATTCATCATTAAATCGTTCGACTTGCATACCTCATACATTCTCGACACCAAGACTTGTAATTCGTCCGCACTATCCGCAACGAGAACGGCGTCGTCCGCGTAAAGCAGACAGTTTACAGACAGATCACTCATCTTAGCACCAGCATTTATACCTTTAAGTTCTTTCATACACTTGTCCATATACAGATTGAACAACCAAGGGGACATCACGCAGCCCTGCTTAACACCCTTCGTGATATCAAACCAGAGCGTGATGTCCCCATTTACCCTAACACTGGCAGTGCTCCCTTCGTAGAGAGAAGCAACCGCCCGTATCAGTTTTGTGCTCACTCCGTATTCGGACAAGATTGACCACAGTTTTTCTCTGTTCACTCGATCATAGGCTTTTTGCAAATCGACAAACGCACAGAAAAGCTTACGGTTTTTGGCCATAAACTTCTCCGCAAGCGTTCGAAGTGCAAAAATCTGATCCATACAACCTCTTCCGGTCATAAAAGCGCCTTGCACATCCCATACTCTTTCAGTCGTCGTCTTTTATACTCTTTCTATTAAAATTCGACCGTAGAGTTTACCAACGGCGCTTAATAGGCTTATTGCCCGGTAATTTCCACAGTCCATACGAGACCCCTTTCCCTTATAAAGAGGCATGATAACAGCCCTCCTCCAGTCGAGCGGCGTATATCCCTCCTCTAAACACTGGTTAAAGAGTCTATATAACCATGCTGAAACCACCGGCCCACCGTTTTTGATAAACTCTAAGGCTACACAGTCATATCCGACAGCTTTTCCACCTTTCATACATCTTACAGCACTTACTATCTCGTTCAAATTTATTTCAGTAATTTCACTTCCGCTGTTCGTGCAACTCTCATTTGTAAAGCTCATTCTTATTGAATCTTCAGTCATTTCACTGCCATACATATCTTTAAAGTACTCCATCCATCTTCCTTGTATACTTTTGAAATCAGTAATCATTCTTCCCTCACTACTTAAAATTGCTTTCGCACAACCACTTTCGGGAGGATTTCGGGCTTTTTGACTTCCTTCCAGAACATTTTTATGTTGCTCTGGAAGTGATTTGTCATCTTAAGTCCGTCATCCTCCTTCATTTTATTCTTTTTCGCTCTCACTTTCAACTTGACGTTCATCTTGCAAACTTTGTACGCTTCTTTCGCTCTTTGATATTTCACACAATCACTTTTATCCACAGACAACATATTTAACCATGCATCCTTCTTTTCTTTAACAAGATTTTTTATACAGTCATCCCACCAAGCATCTCCATTTCTCCTCCCTTGCACACATGTACCACATACCTCTTTCGCTGCTTCACATAGACTTTCTTTCAGTTTCTTCCAGGTCTCATCTATGCTTATACATTCCGATTCTCGATCACTAAGCCTATCATTCACTTTCATCATAAAACTCTCTTTTACGCCATCGTTTTGTAGTTTTTCAACTTTTACTCTAGACGGGGCGGTCACTGTCTTGTTCCTCTTGGTGCGCCAGCCTCGGAACAAATTTACCTTTGTTACCACCAAAAAGTGGTCTGTTCCGAGTTCGGCCCCTCTGAACACTCTGGTATCTACAGTGTCCGCCCGTAATCTAGAGTCCACGATGACGTAATCGATCGTCGTCCTTTCATTTCCTCTCTCCCATGTATATTGGTGGATCCTCTTATGGTCAAACATCGTGTTTGACACAAAGAGGCTCCACTCCAGGCACACACCAAGCAATCTCTTTCCATTATCATTCGTTCTACTATCACCATACTTTATGTTTTCATGAAGTTTAATAAAAAAATTTGAGCATGTCATATTTTGCCATTCTATGGCATTATCAAATATTTTATTGCGTCTTAGCAAGACTAAATATGCCATTCTTATATAATATAATAAAACTTCTAGAAAACCAATGTTTTCGTTAATATTAATGACTATAACTAATTAATACGAATGAAAACGTCTATTTTCTAGAAGATTTAATAGGAATTGGACGTTTTTCCTTGTTAAGGAATTATCAAATGTTCTTTCTTATTAACTATTTGAAATAGAGTTTTACATCACTGTTCAAGAAACAATAAATGACTTTAATTTTGGATTGATTGTATCTCAATAAAGACGAAGATGTATTTTTTTTGGAAACAGAAAGCAGTGTGATAATTGCGTAAGCCTATCACATTGCATTAATAAAGATTTTATGCGTAATGCTTACAAATAATCTTAATAGATGGCCCTAGTGTAGATTGACCTAAAAAATGTGAAGTTATTTAACATAGTAGCATATATACAAGTTCCAAAAAAATTGTCAGACGTGGTGGTCGTAAGAAGGTCGAAATGTGGAATGTTGTTAACATAAAGTAATCGCTTAACCCAACCAATGGCAGGTCATAAGTCCTGTAAACACCTCGACTACCGTATTCTTTTAAAAAAAAAAATTACGTCTTCGTCTCTATTGAGATGCGAAAATTTTCATATTACGACATGGGTATATTGTATCGTTCATGAATGAACCTACAATGTATAACGTTGCTGCACTCCTATATCTAATTAGAAATAATTAATATGCTTTTTAATACCGATCACTTACACTTTTATAAAGTAAGGTCTCGAAGACCGTGGGAAGAGTCTAGGCGATGTTTAGTAATTGGCGTAAATTACGGGATTTTTTTGTTCATTTTGGTTTGGCGTGCCCAATGGCCAATTACAGTGGTGCTCCGAGATTCTTATTAGAACTCGCTCAAGTCGTTTTACTTTCATCGTCTCCAACTCCAATGTATCAAATGAGAACGTCTGTTTTCTAGAAGTTTTGTTATATTTTATGAAAATGACATTTTTCGCATTTCTTATGCATTATCTAATGTACATCATCGTTGAAGAAACAATAAATACAGTACGTTTTTTTAAACTCATTTCAAAAGATTCAGATCTTCGATACCATGCTGTTCAAGCTTACCTTTTCAAAATATCCATATTCATATATTTTCTTATTCAAATATAATTTGTTTTCATAATTAATATGAACGAAAATTTTCTAGAAGTTTTATAATAAATATGATGAGAATTACATGTTTCGCACTGCCAAGGCATTATCAAACATTTGATAATGCCTTAACAAGGCGAAACATATCTTTTCCATAAAATATAATAAAAGTAATACAAAACAGACATTGTCGTTCGCATGAATTATTTCTTCTTCTTCTTAAAGTGACCTGTCAGGTCCTCCCGACGTTAGCGATCACTCTGGTAAACTCTTCCTTATCCTGCGCTGTCCGGAACAGCTCCTCCACAGTTCCGATTCCCGTCCGTTCCCTCACGTTGCGTTTGCCTTCTCCCTGCTCCCCTGCGGCCCTCTATTTATCCCTTCAAAATTAGATGTAGCAGGCGATATTTAGATTATTTTATTATGAATTATTTACACATATTAATTATTTACGTGAATGATACGATGAATGGATGTTGAAGAAGCGAGAGAAGTATATCAGGAAAGAAAAATATGGCAGTCCATTCTTTCAGGCTACACATTCGGAGAGACGGCGTTTGGTTAATTAGTTATTTAAATTATTTAATACGCAGATTGACTTCATTGTTCAAGAAACATTAAATATTTTGGTGATATTTGTTTTTATAGTTACATATAGTCCGGATAACGTTTTAGTTACAGATAATATGTTAAAATTGCTCTAAATTACTTAATTGACTATCATTCAAGTGTATACTACATGGATTCTATATGCCAATAAAATATTTTTTATTTTAATGATTATTTTCAAATTTTTAAAAACCTTCATGGATTACATATAAAATATTATTAAAATCAACACTAAATCTTTTGTATACGCAAGAATCTGGCTGGTACCTATTTAACAAAATGTAGGACTCCAGTTTTAAGGGAACGTAATATTAATTTTATTTAGCCAAAGCTGTAATGAAAGCATCTTAGAAAGAAAAGCACTATTTTTTGTTGTTCTTTGAAACTGCAACCTTATTGAAAATACAAGTTTGATTCACATGTTTTATTCAAATATTGACGAACCGCCAATGGTATTTAAGTACCAACACTGGGCAGCCTCCTGAGCGGGGGTCCTATTCGAGGAATCGTGACCGATTTATTTTTTACTTCCATTTAGAAAAATTAGATAAATCTGCTAAGAACAAAACGTACTTTAAAACAACTTAATCTGTTCTCATCTGTATCTGTAGCTTTGGGCAATTATTCTTGAAATAGAGTAATATAGGGCTGCTGGAGAAATGAATTAAATCTTTCAATTAAATATTTAATAGAGTATTCCATAAATGTTGTTTGCAGATACGAGTACATGAAGGATTTTTTTTAAGGATTTAAATTTATTTTTCTACTTTGTGAATATTTTATTTCAACTACTATCCAGTTTTTCTTCCTAGTACATTATTATTGAAACCGATCAGCAGTAAAATCAATTATTACCAGAATCCTCGTTATCGTGTATTACTAAAACAAAGACTTAAATAAATAAGGATAAAAGATTAGGTACTTGTAAATTTAAAATTCTTAAAATAAAACTAATTTGATATACGTATCTTAACATGTGAATATGAAAGAACAAAGGAAATGTTTCAACATAAATATAATAATATAATTTGTTAATGGATGATTCCTATTACACGTACATATAAAATAATTTGTTCATCCTTTAAATTCAATTAAAGACTATGAATAAAGTTTCATACAAGTGCTGAAGATAATTAAGTATAGTTATATTTTTGTTAAAAGGTAAGCCAAGAGGATGGACTGCCATACTGCTCTGTACTGATATACCTTTCTAGATTCCTCTACATTCATACATCGTAACATGCACGATCGTCGATTTTTTTCGACTTCGAATGTAGCCGCCTTTTAGAATTTGATTGATTTTATCATGGTAT
Organism: Lepidostoma basale; assembly: GCA_022606425.2. NCBI lineage: Eukaryota > Metazoa > Arthropoda > Insecta > Trichoptera > Lepidostomatidae > Lepidostoma > Lepidostoma basale. The sequence continues at coordinate 3,548,835 of JAHDVF020000333.1, read as the reverse complement.
GTCTTCCTTGGTTTTCCACGGCTTCTCATTCCACTCACACTGCTTGCATACATCATTGAAACTCTTCTTCTCTCGTTCAAACCATTGCAGGTATGATTTTTAAATTGTACTAGGTATCATACTTAAATTGTAATTGCAATCACCTACCTTACAATTGTTCTTTATTTCGTCGTTAGGTATTCTATCATATATATTTTTCCTGCTCATTTTTCTCATTGATCTTGTTTCATGGCATTTATCATGCTTTCATCCATCTTTCCAGCTCCAAGCTTCATTTCCATATATAAGGGTAAGCACTAGAATTCCATTATGCACGGCCATCTTTACTTAAGTGGAAGTATTTCTATTTGCAGGTTTAAAACTATTAATGTTCTTATATATTTTATTCACAGTTCATTATATGTAATAATACATTACATATATCAGCGAATAGTTTTTATTAATATTTGTTTGTAATGGTAAACAACAATAATATGCGAGAGTATTTAATATTTAATTGCACAATCGTATGTGCGATGTTACCACAAGAAATCCATAATCTATGCCTAGTCATATATAAATAAATATCCAGTATCTCCTCATAAGAATATATTTAAATTTACAGGTATTAACGAGGAGGTATCAAAAGTATTACGGAATCAAAAAGTTACTTCCGTATTTTTTAAACTAACAAACCAACTAACTTACCATCACGCCGTCTCCCCGGAGGGGTAGGCAGAAAAAATGGAACGTCACACTGTTCTGTCCTGACATATTTCTCTCGATTCCTTAACATTCGTACGTGTCATGCGTGTCATGCACGCACGTCGATTTTTCCGACTCCTCACGTGACCGACATTCAATATTTTATTGATTTGATCGTGCCACATTTTCCTCGGCCTTCCTCTATTTCTAGCTCCGTTCACGCCGTTTACATATACCTTCTTTACCATTCTGTCTTCATTCATTCTTTCCATGTGTCCAAACCATCTTAATGACCCTTTCCTTATTTTGTTCATAACACTTTCATTCGCACCACATTCACTTCTTATACTTGCATTTGTCACTATATCATATACAGATTTGCCACACATTTGTCTTAGAGATCTCATTTCTACTGCATTTATTCTACTTTCATCCTTCTTTTGCCAGTTCCATGCTTCACTTCCAAACAGAAGGGTCGGTCCGTATTTTCTGGTATTCTATATTTCCGTTTTGATTGAACGGAATTATAGAATACTAGAAACGTTGAAAATTTAATTGAACCCTGTTGTTTTAATGAATGTAACTAACTTACCATCACGCCGTTTCCAAGGAGGGTAGGCAGAAAGAATGGACTCACACGCTTCTCTTTCCTGACATGCTTCTCTCGTTCCTCGACATTCATTCATCGTGTCATGTACGCACATCGACTCCTAACGTGCCCATGTTCAATCTTTAATTAATTTTATTATGCCACGTTTTCCTCTGTCTTTTTCTTTCCTTTTTTCATGTGTCCAAACTATACAAATGTTCATTTCATTATTAGTGTATTTATATCTAAATTATCGAGGATATTTGATTTTAATTTACTGATGTGAATGATTAAAAAAATAACGTTAACGCTTTTAAATGTATGCTTTTTATATTTTCTTATTTGAAATTTGTGTTTACAATTGATAAACTTATTTAAATATTGAAAATTATAATTCGGTAAAATGACCGCCAGTATCGCAATTACACGCTCTCTGTACTTTATTCAAGGCGTTTTATGATATAATTTTATTAACATCGATTTCGTTTATTTTTATGTTTCCAATTTAGCTATATTCAAAATTTATGACAATTTTAGCGTTAGCTTAAAAAAGAAGTTAAATCGTTATTTATGGTTTCTTAAAAAAATATGCAGAACTCCATATCAAATAATTAATATAAATTTGAACGTCTGTTTTTTAGAAGTTTTATTGTATTTGATAGAAATAGCATGTTTCGCCTTGTTAAGGCATTATAAAATCATTTATGACACCATAGCAAGGCGAAATAAGTCATTCCCATAAAATGTAATAAAACTTCTAGACAACAGACGTATCATTTATTTAATTAATGTTCAATCAATCATTTAAATAAATAAAGCATAAGATTATGGTGTACTTTCATTTGCTTATTGTTTTTTAAAACCAATTCGTTTATTAATATAAAGAAAAAATGTATATAGTAAATGAGGCTACATACGAATATATTAAATAATATAGAGATTTTACTGAAATATCTTGAAATACCGTCGTCAAAGATAACACAAATTGTTTGAGTTGCCACATTGCAGAACCTAACTGCCAATGGTTATGCCTGTGGGTAGAGCAATCTCATTGTCAGTGTGAGTTGCCTCAGGGATGCAATTTCAATGTTGTGATTGTTGTCTCTGGTGGGTAGTCTTAATGCCATTTTTTATGTTATCTTAAAAATTATTTTTATTATGTAATTGTAAAGTTGGAATGAAACATCTGTCGTGTTTTCAATCGTTGTTTAAATATTTGAATAAATCTAATTATACTTTGTATTACAACACTTTTTATTTTCACTGAACTCAGACTTATTTCGGTTACAACTGTTTCAAGTAACCTTTATCAATGTATACAATTTTAACAATTTTAAAATTGTGATAAAGGTTACTTGTAACTGAAACATGTCTGAGTTCAGTAAAAATAAAAAGTGTTGTAATACAAAGTATAATGATATACAACACAAATTGAAGGCAAACATAGAAGAGATTCTTGGTTATGTAAATAAATGACAGTTAATCTTGATGTAAGTTCATTTTAAATAATAATAAAATAAAACTGTTGACACCGCCAGCCTGGTGAAACCGGTCACCGTTGAAATAAATACAAAAGTGAATGTAGTTATTATAAAACGTCGTTTTCTTTAATTATTACATACTCGTATCTTCTTCTTAAAGTGCCCTGACAGGTCCCCCCGACGTTGGCGATTACTCTGGTAAACTCTTCCCTATCCTGCACTGCCCGGAATAGCTCCTCCTCAGTTCTGATTCCCGTCCATTCCCTCACATTGCGCAGCCAAGAAATCTGCCTTCTCCCTGCCCCCCTGTGGCCCTCTATTTTGCCCTTCAAAATTAGATGCAGCAGGCGATATTTTTTTCCTCGTAGAACGTGACCCAGATATGAAATCTTGCGGACTTTGATCAATGTCAGCAGCTCTCTATTTACTCCTGTACGATTTAGGACTTCTGTGTTCGTCACTCTGTCTGTCCATGGGATCCTGAACATTCTTCGGTGAAGCCACATTTCAAATGCCTCTAACCGGTTCATTGTATTTACTTTTAATGTGATTTTGGGTAAAGGAAAGTTATTCATAACGATTATATAATAACAAAAATAAAAAAAATTATTCACTTTAATAATATGATTCACTATTAATTTGGGTGCCTTTTTAAAACATTCTCGTATAACATATTTAAAATCTTGGTTTTTTGGAGAGCACCTTGAATCATTACCATGTTCCATCGAGACTTGAACGTCGACCCGTTGAACAAGTTTTTAACTTCAATTCATAATTTTTGTTGCCCGAACTAATGCAGACATTTCGTACGGATCTTATTAGCAAACATGTTTTTGTAGCTCTTCCCTCGAGTGGTTATTTAGGAATCGACGACCATTCGTTCACCCCGCGAAGAGCTTCTCGGAATTTTGTCAACAATTATCGCATATCGGCTCTGGGTCCATTCGGAGATTTGTTTCGTTTTCCAGATTTGTTTCGATTAAACAATAATTAAGGATGCGAGAAGACTCACGGATTGCTTCCAGGTAATTAACAAGTCGTAACTAAATACCATCATCGCGGTCAGTCAACCAATGGCAATCCTTTGTTTCTTTTCTACGTAAGTAGGTACCTACCTTTATAATCCATTTGTAAGTAGTACGATCCAAAAAATTCCGCCTAATGGCATTAAAGTCGTTACAGAACTAAGCGTTTCGGAGGTTTGTAGTATTGTGTGTGCTTTATACATTTAATTTAATTTAATACGAATGAAAACGTCAGTTTTCTAGAAGTTTTAATATATTTTATGTTTCGCCTTTCTAAGGCATTATCAAATGTCGTTCGTATTAATTATTCAATATGGAGTTTTACATCATTGTCTAAGAAACAATAAATAAATAAAATACATTTTTGAATTTATTTTTAATACTCTGTATTTTCACAAAAATTAATCGGGCTCTGCATGTCCTTCTTCTGTGTAAAAAAAATAACAATTAAATAAAACATATAAAATGAAGTTATCCTTGAAGAGGTCGTGGACAGTCCGAAAAACGTTTGTGAAAAGTGCAAAAAATTATTGTGAAAATATAATATTATTCAAATGTGAATCCAATATACAATATACCGCAAATATAAAAGAGAAGCATTTTATTTTAACTTATAGAAAATTGGATAAATCAATGCAGTACGTTTGGTTTGTTTAATATTATTTGATTAGATATTTTGGGTAGGGGAAAGTTTTTCATAACGATTATGTAATAACAAAAATGAAAAAATAATATTCATTCAAATATGATTCATTTTTATAACAGTTATCTTTGCTTCCTTCAAAGCTAAATATATCTGATTTAAATAAAATTAAAAAAACATCAAAATAAAATCATAAAAAAGTCACTTACATCTTACATTAAGAGATAGATTTTTGCAACGTAGATTTAATTTTTTCCATCCAAGTATTTAAATCTCTCGTGTCGACCATCAAAATCTTTTGATCATCTCAAAAGTATCTTTCGGACCATACTGCATTGCTCTCTATTATTAATTGCGGCGTAGATACTTTTAATTGAGTACTACTCTTGATCTGTTATTATACACTATAACCATAGGGGCTTGTAGAATAAAGTAATTATAGAAAAAAATATTTATCTCCTTAGTTAATATTAAAACATTCAATATTCTTAACATTACACTAGTAGCATCTCCCAAGATGTGTAATCAAAATAGTCATTCTCATCAAAAGTTCTAAGTAATTTTAAGAGAATCGAATGATTTTATGCTCTTGTTAAAAAAATTTTTTTTTTTCGTTTAAAAAAGACTAACTCCAAGGATTTAAATCAATGATATTAGATTATATTTTACAAACTTCAATATGAGCAGAAAATAGCTCGTTATTATGAAGAAGGAATCTGGTCGTGTCCAGGCTTGGAACGAAGTCCCTTTGAATAAGGAGCCAAACGTTCTATACTATAGACAAGTGCTTCGCAACCGGTGTGCCGCGGCACACTGTTGTGCCGTGAATTGGATGCAGGTGTGCCGTGGTCAAATACTCGTACATAATGAAAAAAATATTTAGTTATAGTCGGAAGTCGTGAATTGCGAAAGAGTCGACTCTTTCGTAAATCAGCCCAGGACACGTTGGTGACCTTTTTTTTATTTTTGTTTTTTTAGCTCATTCAGCTTTTTAATGAAAATCTGACGGGATATCTTTTGTTGGCGACCTTATTATTTTAGGCCATTCGTGAAAAATCGAACATTCGATTTTCCCGAATGAGCTAAAAAAAATTCACCAACATCTCTGCTGAGCTGATTAACGCCCACGCCCAGACCGAATTTTAGCTTTAGATGTGCCGCGGAATTCTAGGAAGTACTTAGGTGTGCCGTAGGTGAGAAAAGGTAGCAGAGCACTGCTATAGACCACCACCCGAATATTATTATTATTAGATTTCTTCAATATGATATTTTATTATATAATGTCAACATTAAAAAAAGTCGAGAAATATTATAATATATTATACAAATTTAATAGATTTTATTATAGAATTACAACCATTTTTCATAATAATGAATGCACTCACATTTAAATATAACCATCAATCACTTGTATTGTGAACACAATGACCTTTCTTGTAGTCCCACTTCAGTGCTGGTGATAGGTGATGGGTGTCAATAATAAATCCTCCTTGATCCGTGACTGCATATTCTTAAGAATTCTTCCTGTCTATACTTGTATGTACGTATTTCAACTCTGGTCTAAATTTTGCTTAAACATTTTTAAAATAAATAAAAAAATTTATATAAACATTGCTTTCAGAAAAAAAATTTATAACGCATATAAAGCTGAACATGTACTATTTATATGTTGATTGTTTCTTGGAGAATGATTAAAAACTCCATATTAAATAATTAAAACGAATGAAAACATCAGTTTTATAGATGTTTTATAATATTTTATGAGAATGGCATGTTTCACATTGTTAAGGCATAATTAAATGTTATTATGCATTACATTCCATAATGTCTTAATAAGGCGAAACATGTCATTCCTATAAAATATTTAAAAACTTCTGGAAAACATACGTTTTCATTCATATTTATTATTTATTAGTTGAAACTTCAACTTCCTTATGGAACTTCCTTATGTATGGAAGTGAAGCATGGAACTGGCAAAAGAAGGATGAAAGTAGAATAAATGCAGTAGAAATGAGATCTCTTAGACGAATGTGTAGATACTCTGTGTATGATAGAATGTCGAATGAAAATATAAGAAGTGAATGCGGTGCGAATGATGGTGTCATGAACAAAATAATGAAAGGGTCATTAAGATGGTTTGGACATATGGAAAGAATGAATGAAGAAAGAATGGTAAAAAAATTATATGTTAATAATGTAAATGGAACCAGAAAAAGAGGAAGACTGAGGAAAACCTGGCACGATCAAATAAATCAAATATTGAATGTCGGCCATGTGAGGAGTCAGAGAAATCGATGCGCGTGCATGACACGATTTATGAGTGTTGAGGAATCGAGAGAAGTATGTCAGGAAAAAAAAGTGTGGCAGTCTATTCTTTCTGCCTACTCCTTCGGGGAGACGGCGTGATGGTTAGTTAGTTAGTTAGTTAACTTCAAATGCAGAAATTATATAAATAAATATACGTATTCCTATTCATCAAAACGTTCGGGATTCAAATTTCGAAGCAATATGTAAAGGCTACAGTTAAAAAACTGGATTCTCAAGACACCTTTGGTAACTTGACAAAGGTGGACATGAAGGTCGCGCGATGACGCCTTTGACTAAATATAGTCATGCCTTAGTCGACCACGCAGCTCTTGAATTTTCCCGTGGATTCCGAGGGCACCATAATTAGAAGTGCATTTCTCTGAAACATCTGGCCGGTTGCATTTGTTTTTTCGGAATGATTTGTTCAAATATTTAACGCGTTTTAAATATAATCAGTGACCTCAGAAAGAAAAAACAACGTTACATATACGAACACTCATTTCATAATTGAAATTTTATGAACTATTTTCCATTACGACCTTCGTGGCCGAGTGGTAAGTGCATTGAGTGCCACCCCGAAGGTTCCGGGTTAGATTCCCGGCGAGGGCAGTGTGATTGTCACATTGTATATGGTCTGGTGTAGAATTCACGTGACAATAAAATGGCGATAGTTTAGCTACCTATCACATGTCACGAGAATCACTCTAAAAGCTATAATAATAGCCTTTATATCGATTTGGCTCATGCTGTCATGATGTAAAGAGCGATTTAAAAAAATAATAATAACAATAATAATCAGTAAAATGTGTCATGTCCGTTAACACGTGAATAAAGTTTATTTTCTTTTAATACATATTATTTGTATTAATCCGAATAATACTTTAATTTATCATACTTTGATGAAAATCTCGCCTTTCGTTAAAATAAATCAAAACATGACTTATCTTAACATAAAATATCAAAAAACTTGCTACGTTTGTTATTTGATAGAAACTTATACGAACATATTATTTTTCTTCGTCAAAAAATTAAAGTAGAAAATATAATAAATTTTGATTAGCTTTAAAATTTCAGTACATTTTAAAAGCAAACATATTTTAAAGTTTTTTTATTATCAAAAAAAGAAATCAGCTAAATGTAAAAATAAAAATATTTAAAATGTATCCAATTGAATAAAAATATCTCAAATCTTTGTCTAAATATTTTATATATAACCCCATGAAAATGTATGACTTAATTCATATGAAAATGCTGTGAATAACAAACGATTTTTTTCAACACCGCTTATTATTAGAGGACGACACGTTTTGAATATGAGAGTATTCTATTCAATCCTTACAACAACAACAACAACTTTTAATTTCTGGTTTACAATAACCGTTTTTAAACCTCGATTCACTTTGTTACCCGCACCAACCCTCCTTTCGACATCACTGTCCATTCGGCCATTCGACACCCAAACTTACACACTAATAATTTGTACTCAATATTTTCTTATTAAAATAAACTTTATGTAAGGAAGCAAAGCGTGGAACTGGCAAAAGAAGGATGAAAATAGAATAAATGCAGTAGAAATGTGATCTCTTAGACGAATGTGTGGATACTCTGTGTATGGTAGAGTGTCTAATGAAAATATAAGAAGTGAATGCGGTGCAAATGATGGTGTTATAAACTAAATAATTAAAGGATCATTAAGATGGTTTGGACATATGGAAAGAATGAATGTAGAAAGAATGGTAAAAAAAATCTATATTAACGATGTAAATGGAACCAGAAATAGAGGAAGACCAAGGAAAACGTGGCACGATCAAATAAATCAAATAATGAATGTCGGCCATGTGAGGAGTCAGAGAAATCGACGCGCGTGCATGACACGATGTATAAATGTTGAGGAATCGAGAGAAATATGTCGGGAAAGAAAAGTATGGCAGTCCATTCTTTCTGCCTACCCCTTCGGAGAGACGGCGTGATGGTTAGTTAGTTAGTTAGTTTGTTTATAAACGTTTGTGATTTTATAAAAGAGTATTTTGTTGTTAACGAAAAATTATAAAAGTTATATTATTTTATTTAGAAGATATCTAGTGACTTAAAGATTTCACGTTTAAAACAAGAATTGATTTATTTTAAGCTTTCGTATGTGAGCATATTTACTATCATGGACAGCGCGTTTGTGTGTGCGCTGCTAACGCGAGTGGGTTTGCTTATACTCGTATATTGCGTACACAGTCACCAACTGCCATTTGCGCGTATATTTATGGCAATATTTGTCTTATAATAATAACAACACTAACGAGTACGTTACGAGACCCGAGCTTGACGTTTTGGCGAATATGTGAATAACTAATTCTAAGTAGGTGTTTACAAAACACCAACGTAATTATATTTTAAATTATCTAAACAAACTAGCATGATTATACAATAAGGCCAAAACTTTTGTTCGCATACAATAGAATTGAATCAGATATTTTGTACAATCAATATTCAAACGAATTTAATGTATAAACTCGCCTTAAAAAAATAATAAACGAATACCTTAATATATTATGCACTGCAGAACTATTCTATCCTATCATACCTCAATATTTAAAATTAACTCTTTAAATTAATCAGGGGATATTTCGAGAACTCGGCCGTGCTAGAGGGTGTTGGTATTTTTGTCCCTCATAGATTTCTCCGACAGCGACAGCACAGATTGTTTTACCAACCGGCCACCAGAACCAATCTGCATCTGGTGACACCGGTGGGAAGAGCAATTAGTCTGCTGAACGCGGTCTCCTCGGAGATCGACGTCTTTAATATTAGTGAAGGTACGTTCAGGGGACAAATACTCTTGACTTTAAAAAGTATCTTGTCTTCCTAATATCCAACCATTTCTAATGCGTTCCTGGTACTTTGTTGTATTTTTATAATATTTTACCTGTACTCAATAGATGCCTTAAACATTTTCCTGTTTGGAATGTCTTTTGAGTTAATAAACTGATTTGATTTGAATATTCTCCAGATTCTCCATATTCGTACATCGTGATCGTCTATTTCAAACTTATGTAAAAGTATGAACTATGTTTTATTTATTTCTCTTTTTCTTTTTTATATACTTTGTATATACAACACTTATATTAAAATAATAAAACGTGTTTCGGACAACCAGTCCTTCTTCAGTGATACATATTTAAAACATGTAATTTTATTTTTTTAATAGTGTTGTATATACAAAGTATATAAAAAAGTAAAGAGAAATAAAGCGTCCTAACAACACAAAAAATGGCGAATATAGAAGAAATATAATATTTTTATTCTTCTTCTATTTAGAAGAAGATTTAGAAGAGATTGGCTTCTTCTATTTAGAAGAAGATTTAGAAGAGATTGGCTTTCATTTGAAAGCCTTGTGGTATTTTTCCCAAATGGAATTGACCTTCTAAAAAGTCGATTCCAATCTGTCGATCCATTTTATGGGTTTGTCGGGGGTTGTCTACTTTGGGGCTGACCGTTTTACTACAAAGTGAGGAAGTCCAGATGAATCCATTATTCTCGTGTATACGATTATATATAATGATAGTCTTCACCGTTGCCTTTCCCCCCTAAAAACATCTTCAACCTCACATAATTGCCTTCTTTACTCTTCCAGTGTCTTGGCTAAGTATAGGTATGTTCTTGGGAGTTTAATTTCTGATACTCCATTTTTTGTAATTGTAGTATTACTTATGTCATGATGGATGACATACAAGTTTTATAAATTCTTACTTTGCTGCTGACCTTCGTTTCAGTTTGTGTCAGTCAGTCATTGGATTGAATTATGTTTATAACACATACAAACCCTTCTAAAACAAATATAATTTAGAATAATCAAATGATTTTACTGAAATCTCTTGATGGAAATTCATTTTAAATAATAATTTTAAAAAAAATTATACATACTTCCACTTTTGCCTTTATTTCGACAGCGACCGGTTTCGCCAGGCTCGCTGACATCGGCAGACTGGTGCCACTGTTATAAACCTATTTTTATATACATACAGATCAGGGGTGGTGAACATGATTCTGTACAAAAATAATCTTAAAATAATTGTGTAAAATTTACTGAATTTAAGTATTGGTATTAAGTTATTTAAGAGTTTAGAATTTATGCTACGTCGAGTATTTTATAATTATTAATTATGTTTAAAAAAAATACTCATATATTGTGGATTCATGCCTCGTTACTAAGAAGTTTTATTTCGATTTTGTTCGAGCAACATTAACTTTTAAGGGAATTTAGTTTGAGTTATTATCTTACTTAAAAAAACAATGCCTAATAAACGTGTGGATTGTAAAGTATCATAAATGTATATCATTGCATAATTCGTGTCAATAATATTATTTTGCAACGTAGAAAAAGTGGAGCAAGAACCAATAATACACATAACGCTAAGCTTATTGTATCATTTCTAGCAAATAAATCACGATCAGACTTTTCGATACCTCAAACGATTTTTTTAAATAAACTGTTGTAACATTTACGAAATCTAATTTAAGATACAAAAAAACACGTCAGAGGTATTTTACAAAATATTATTTTCAGTAGCTGCTGAAACAGGGAACGAAGTTTTGATTGTGTGTGATTCTTGTTTCTTTTTTACTTTTCATAAAATGAATTATAATTTTAAAATAAAAGAAACTTTGTTTTAAATATCTAACTAACTAACTAACTAACCATCACGCCATTCCCCCGGAGGGGTAGGCAGAGAGGATGGATCGCCACAATACTCTGTCCTGGCATACCTCTCGGACTTCCTCTACATTCATACATCGTACCATGCACGTACGTCGATTATTCCGAATTCGAAAGTGACCGCCTTTTAGTAATTGATTAATTTGGTCATGCCATGTTTTCCTTAGTCGTCCTCGGCTTCTTTTTTCACTCACGCTGCTTGTGTACAACTTTTTAACCATTCTACTCTCATCCATTCGTTCCATATGTCCAAACCATCTCAGGGATCCTTTTTTAATTTTATCTTATTTCATCGTTCGGTATTCTATCATCAACGTTTTCCCGCACATTCTTCTTAGTGATCTCATTTCTACGGCATTCATCATTCATCCTGCATTCATTCATCCATTAATTTTAAATAACACAATTGATAATATTTTGTCACGACAGCTGTTTTGCTAACCGATGTTAGCATCGTCAAGTCTTATAATCAACATACATAATAGTTGATTGTAAGACCTTACGATGCTAACATAGTTTAGTGAAACAGCTGTCGTGACTAAATGAATCAAATGTGATATTTATAACAAATATTTTTTTATTTAAACCGTAAATAATGTTGAAGTATCAAAGTGTTTCCGCCAAAACAATGGATTATATAATTATTATTTTGTTTGATAAACTTTTGAAAATATTGTATTTTTACAACATTTTTTGCGCTTTTTACAAACATGTTTCGGGACGCAGACACCCTTTCTCAGTGTTAAAATTTCTACACTGAAGAAGGGCGCATTGGATGAAAACAACTAGAAATTAATCATTTGTAAAAGATGTCTGACATAAAATTAATCAATGAACGCACCAAAATTTTAACACCACTACTAATCTTATTCTATTTTTTTAAATATACATATGGATGAGGAATAATTTTCAACAAAACTCAAGATGTTAAAAATAAATGACGATGTCCATATAAGACGAAACTAGGCAAATACATACGAAAACGTTAATTAATAGGATAATAAACAGATACGTTTTTTGTTTAAATATATTTATCAGATAATCCATTGTTTTGACCGGATCACTATGATATTACAAATTTTATATTGTTTTAATCTTAAAATAGTCTTATTAAACGAATCAAAATTTATTTTTATGAGATTTTCATGACAGCAGTTTCGCCAACCTACGTTAGCATCATCAGGTGTTACAAACATCTGAGTTGGCAGCATAGGTTGGCGAATCAGTTCTAGGCACAATCTCATAAAAATAAATGATGATTCGTATAATAACAATGTTCAATTAAACCATGTAATAAATTATATAGAAAAACATTTCTCTGAATAAATCTGCAAAATTTGACGTGAATAAAGTAAACAATTCATTAAAATATTTTATACTATATTTATGTATCTCATACTATCTTACACTAAAAATATTTCTCAGAATAACATGAAATATGAAACAATAAAATTATAAAAACTATTAATTACAAAATATCAACTGTTTCTTGAACTTTGATGTAAAACTCCATATTAAATAATTAATACGAATAAAAACGTCAGTTTTCTAGAAGTTGTATTATATTTTATGGGAATGACATGTTTCGTCCGTCTAAACAATAAATAACACATTAAATAATGCCTTCGAAGGGGGAAAGATGTCATTTCCATAAAATATAATGAAACTTCTAGAAAACTGACGTTTTCATTCGCATTAATTACAATATATCATACCAGAAACCTATAACAACAGTCCGCCATTTTGTCATTCTCTATCAGACAATCAGAAAGATAGGTGGTACGTGATAAGCGTATACAATCGACAGTAAAAAGTTTCATTGCGAAGTTCACAAGAAAGTGTTGCCAAGCAGCAAATAAGATTCATCAACCCACTTATTCCAGTTGAGTGGTAGATCCCTTGATTACAGCTACTCCATTTTTGGTGAATGTTTCACCGGTCGAGATAGCCATCTCTGACAGACGCGAGACACATTGTTCTACCATCGTCTATAGAAATAACAGTACACCAACCTTCTGGAAGGAGGACAACTCAAACTAAATCAATGCGGAAATCGATGGCTTTCACAACGATGAGATGTCAGCACGACAAATTCTCAAATACTCGTAAGATCAAATTTTAATGTCAAATGAATCATTGTAATCATTGATATTTTGAGATTAAGTTCAATAATGAAAAAAAAATCATCAGCGGATTTTAACTAAGTATACATTTTAAAAAATATTTCAATTTTTTTTTCATTATTTATAATGAACTTCTACCAATAAATTTCAAATAACAGTACTTATGTTTTCATTAAGTTCAATATTTTGTAACATGGTATTAACTTTATACATTAATTAATTAATACAATAATGAAAGGATCATTAAGATGGTTTGGACATATGGAAAGAATGAATGAAGAAAGACTGGTAAAAAAATCATATGTTAGCGATGTAAATGGAACCAGAAATACAGGAAAACCAGGGAAAATGTGGCACGATCAAATAAATCAAATATTGAATGTCGGCCATGTGAGGAGTCAGAGAAATCGACGCGCGTGCATGACACGATGTATGAATGTTGAGGAAGCGATGGAAATGTGTCAGGAAAGGAAAGTGTGGCAGTCCATTCTTTCTGCCTACCCCTTTAGAGAGACGGCGTAATGGTTAGTTAGTTAGTTAGTTTTATATCACTCAAAACGGAAATCAAAGCTTTTTTGTTGGCTTGGTGGTGAGTATGTAAACTAATTCAAGAAATATTATAGTTAATTAAGTAATACGAATGAAAACGTCAGTTTTCTCGCACTTCTAAGGCATTATCAACATTTGATAATGCCTTAGAAGGGCGAAACATATCACTCCCATAAAATATAATAAAACTTCTGGAAAACTGACTTTTTCATACGTATTAATTATTTAGAATGGAGTTTTACACCATTGTTAAAGAAATAATAAATTATAGTTTAAAAATATGTTCGCCATCACTTTGTTTTGTGCTTTAAAATTTTGAAACATTCTGTCTTTAGAACCCTTTATTTAAATAAAGTGTTACGAAAAAATCATTATTTAAAAAAAAAATCAAATAGTTATTCTTCTTCTTCTCTAAGTGTCATTTCCTCAGCAAAGGTTGGCGATCATCACGGCTACTTCCACCTTGTTGACTGCGACCCTGAACAGCGATGTAGTCCTACTTCTGATCCATTGTCTTAAATTGTTCATCCAAGAGATTCTTCGTCAAGAGATTATTTGTCATACTTCTTCTTCTTTGATGGCCCTACAGCCCATATCGAGCCTTAACCTCCCGTATTCTTCGCCTCCAACTCCTCCTGTCCTTCGCTTCGACCCGATTAGTTTTACAATTTAAAAAAATATTTTCTTTTCTTTTCAACCGGGTGGTGGTCTATGTCTAGGGGATAGAATGTTTGGCTTCTGATCGAGTGGAAAAGGGTCCAAATTTTCACATGACCAGATTTATTTTTCATAATAATGAGTTCTCATTCTATTTTCATAAAAATGAGTTCATTTCGGCTCAAATTGGAAATTGAACAATTAATTCAATTGTCGTTGATTTAAATCCTTCGTGTCATTATTTTTTTCATTATGAATATTCGGTATGAGAGAGTAGAATAGACTAGTTTATATATATATTCCTCTTTTAACGTTGTCAACCACTTCAAAAAATAATCAACATCACATTAGTGTACTTCTTATCTTAATATGGTATTATATTACGTGTATTTTCTAGTATAAATCATTTTGATTTAAAATATTCTATCGTTGACCCGAATCTACCTGAAATATGGGTACAAGTTTAAGACCTTGCATCCGTAATACGAGTAATCATTGATGGAAATTCGTGATACTGACGAAGATTCTTATCGCGTAATAAATAAGCATTAGTCTCCTCCCGTGGACCGACGGGCTAAGAAAGTAGTAGATGTCATCCAGTAGGCTTTGATTAAGGCGAGACATCATTATACCAAGAAAACAGATTTATATTTAAGAAAACAGACTTTTTTCTTAAGACACTGTTTTTTTCACTTTTGAATATATTTTTCAATCTTTCAATCTTCCGTTTTCACTCTTACACACCAATGTCTCTCTCATTCTGTCCCAAAACTCATCTTTACTCGCCTCATTTTCGTTGTTACATACATACATCGTGTCATGCACGCGCGTCGATTTCTCTGACTCCTCACATGGCCGACATTCAATATTTGATTTATTTGATCGTGCCACGTTTTTCTCGGTCTTCCTCTATTTCTGGTTCCATTTACATCGTTGACATATAATTTTTTTACCATTCTTTCCATATGTCCAAAACATTTTAATGATCCTTTCATTATTATGTTCATAACACTATCATTCGCGCCGCATTCACTTCTTATATTTTCATTCGACACTCTATCATACACAGAGTATCCGCACATTCGTCT
This sequence comes from Lepidostoma basale, assembly GCA_022606425.2. Taxonomy (NCBI): domain Eukaryota; kingdom Metazoa; phylum Arthropoda; class Insecta; order Trichoptera; family Lepidostomatidae; genus Lepidostoma; species Lepidostoma basale. Next base: position 3,532,981 of record JAHDVF020000333.1, on the reverse strand, counting down.
AAAAGATCTCATTTCTACTGCATTTATTCTACTTTCACCCTTCTTTTGCCAGTTCCATGCTTCGCTTCCACACATAAGGGTCGGTAGAAGAACACCGTTGTGCACTGCCATTTTAGCTTTTTTGGATAGGTTTTTGTTTATTTTTAGAATGTATCTTTATACACCAAAGTGGTAGATGGCCTTAAGATGTCATCCATCCTTGTTTGATTAATCTGCAATCACTGCACGCAGCTATCTCGTGTCAGTCCGGCAGGCTGGGTCCGACCGCCCACACTCGCCCGCTACAGTTGCGGTGTGGAGTGGTTAATCATTCTTGACACAGAACCGCCTAAAACAAACATAGCCCAAGTACCACTTTCGTCTATCAACAAGTACCGTCATTTATCTCGAGCATCCGGGGACTGCATGAAAAAAGATTGTTTTCTTCGATGGAAACGGTACTCGGCGTAAGTTACTACCTTCGAAAAACCATTTACGTAATATTTTGTTGTTAATAATTCCATCTCCATGTGTTCAATATTAATATCCGTATTGTTTAATACTACTTACTTACTTCCTATGGCCATACAACTCTTGAAGAGTTTTAGCCTCCTTGATGATTTTTCGACAAGCTCCTCGATCCTGCGTTGTTTACTTCCATCAGTCCGATTCGCCCAACCTAGCCAGGTTAGCCAGAACATTATCCATTAGGCGCTGTCTAGGCCTTCCTAGAGGTTTTACCCCAGTCGGTCTAGACGCGTACAGGGTCTTGATTGCTCTGGTCTCTTCGGCTCGGCATACGTGCCCAATCCATGCCAGGCGACCGGCTCTCACGGTGTTCATTATAACGGGCTGCTGGGTCATCGTACGGATCTCTTGGTTGGTCCTATGCCTCCAAGTTCCCGCTGCAATACCGGGTCTGGGTCCCAGGATCATTCTAAGTATCCTGTTCTCAAACCAGTAGATTCTTTGTTGTTCTTTTAGAGTCTTTGTCCATGACTCAGAACCATATGTCACCACTGGCTTGATGATGGTTTTATAAATAAGGACTTTAGGAACGTTCGAAAGGAGGCTGCAGCTCGTAGGCCTTTGTGAACTCTGTTCCAACTCCGCGTGTATATCGTAGGCTATTGTTTCTGAAGACAAAAACATCAGCTTCTTAAACATATCCTAAGCATGCGACGCTAACACCACATTTCAAATGCGTCAATCCTGGCGCGGTCACGGGATTTCATTGTCCAAGTTTCAGCAGCATAAAGAAATATTAATGCTCACAATTTAAATTTTGGTGGAATTGGAAATACCTCGATCTTTCCAGACATACAGTACATATATACAATAAATCAAATAAAATAAGTTACAACGTTTTAATTATTTTTTTTCTTCATGTTTTTGATTAGTTCTATTTATCTCGGGAACCTCGGATCAACCGGCCAAACGGGTAAGCGTCTAGGTCCCGGTCCTGACCAGGCCGGTTAAGAGGGGTAACACTGAACCATTGGTTTTAAATTATGCTTACTCTTAAGTAATGATCTCTTCAAAAAATATAATATTGTAGTAAATACATGATAGTAATTTGAACTATGGTCGTTGGATGATCGAAGTGTGCGCGGGAGATGCCTATTTTTGGCGCTGAGGCTCGCAATCACACTGCGTCTCCCGCGGGGGCGAAAAGATTAGGATGGGCGGTCTATTATTTCTGCCAACCCCTTCAGAGGGACGGCTTGATGGTTAGTTAGTTAGTTAATAATTTGAAACTTTCTGTTACACAAGAACAGAACAGTTAATATATGCGTTGTTGTTGGGTGTTTTATTAAAAAGATTATCAATAAACTTTCATATGTCCATATCCAGAAATAATATATCCCAGATTATGCAAACCCATGTTAGACAACATGACTTTCCATTTCGTTGGTACATAAGCATACTATATTTATATATTATGTGTGTATTAAATTACCTCTGCATTCTCTTTAAATTGCCTCAATGAACATTGCAATTGCAAACATTCCAACTTTAGAAACACACAACGAATGTCCCACAATCGAAGTCAAATGATATTTTTTAACAGTTCCTACGATTAACATAAATCAAATTAGTATTGAAATTGAAGTATACTATATAACACTTATTTGGAATTCATATCCTGGATACTACTAACTAACCATCACGCCGTTTCCTCGACAGAGTCGGTAGAAAGAATGGTCCGCCACAATGTTCTTTCATGACATATGTACTTCTCTTGTTTCCAATTTATATTATATATATGCTGTCTGCAAGGTAGTTATTAGAGACCTTTTCCCAGTTTTCATTCTAAGAAAAAGCAAAGCACCTGTAATTGTTTCAGTATTTGATGCACTAACAACAAGAACAAAAAATTAAGATGACCAGAACATTTATAAAATAATCAACTGATTGTGGCTCTAAGTGTCCCCATTTTGATTTAAAGGAAACAACCGAAATAACACATAAATAACTATATAACTTTGTGTCAAAAAGCACATTGAATTTTTTTAAGTGGTTTAAAATATCGTCCGATTTTATTGATGGTGCGAACTGGAATTCTATTCATGATTATCAGCATGGCTTTAAAGTGGTCAGAAACCTTACAGTTATCGATCAAATCGCAGAAAGAGGTGTGAAGCTTATGTAAGAATACAACAATATTGTAACACAAGATGAGGGGCAAAAGCAATACCTATAGCTAGTCGTAAATACTATCGGAGCCATTTTCCATATCGCTATACATATGTGTAATTATGAACGATTTCGTCTCATTTAAATAATAAAGTTTCTGCATTGAGGAAGGTTTTGTTTTGTTAACACAAGAATGATCCAAATCTGTAATAAATTGACTAAATTTTTGTTGTATTACATTGATTGATAGGGAGCCATTAATGGTGGTTTGACATATTTAAAAATAAAATTAAACACTTTTCACAAGTTAGTATACAGCCCTGATGAAGCTCGCTACAGAGTGAAATCAGTTGGCGCTGCTAAGTGAAAAGTGTTTAATTAATTTAAAATTGTAAAAAAATCAGTGATTAAAAATAAGAAGTATAAATCTTATTGAAAGCTAAGGCATTAACACTGTGGAATTCCATAGTAATACACTTAAAAATTAAAAATTTCTTTGTTTATTATCCACAAAATATTAAAAAAACACGACATGTTTCTCATCTTCAGGTGTAAATATATAACAATTTGATAAATTTATTATAAAAAAATACCTTTTATTTTTATTTTGATTGTTTACTTTTGTGTGTCATGAAAGAATAGTGAGACAGTCCCTTATTTCTACTGACATCTTCGAGGAGATGGTGCAATGGTTAGATTATTTAATTTATTTTATTATATATTTACACCTGAAGGTGGAGGTGTCCTCCGAAACATGTCGTGTTTTTTTTTAAATATTTTGTGGATAATAAACAAAATTATTTTCAATTTCCTAAGTGTATTATAAATCAGGCTAGGCTTGGATTTAATAAAAGGTCGAAAATAACAGAATCGAATAATATAGACCTAAAACTGAGAATACTCCTCATCAAGGCATATGTATGGAGTATCTTGATGTGCGGCTGCGAGACATGGTGCCTATCCGAACGAGATAAACGGAGACTAGAGGCTTTTGAGATGTGGTCCTATAGAAGACTATTAGGAATTTCCTGGAAAGACCACATCACGAATGAGGAGGTTCTTCAAAGAATCGAAGGAGGAAGGCACCTGCTCAGGACCTTGTCTGAAAGGCGTGCAAGATGGATCGGCCATGTAATACGACAAGAAGGCCTATTGCATGCCATAATGGAGGGTATGACCCAAGCGACAAATTCTAGGAGACGCCCACGCCGAGAGTACCTGGAGGACCTGTTGGTGGACATGCGCTGCTCATCATATGCAGATTTCAAAAGAGCCGCGCAAGACAGGGAAGAATGGAAGAGAAGAATAGAAGAAATTGCTGCAAACCAATCCCAGGATTGAAACTTTCTAACTAAAATTATAAATCTTGATAGACGTAAAAATATCATACAAAGTTTCATACACAGGTACATTTAGTAAATTTGGCCCCGGTCTATGAAGCATTTCGCAATATGATTAATTGTATCACATTTTAACGTCTACGTACATTCATTCGTAATACGTCTTGCATTCGCAAAAACTTTTAAATATAATCATCTTGTTTATGACTCAACCTAAATTAAAATTTCTCCTGACGTAACCAGTCAACAAATCGTTTTTTCCCCGGTCATAGAACGCCTTTCAAAATTTTTTGCTTATACTCTTAAGTTCCCTGCATATCAAAATGTTAAACAATCTCGCATGAGTAAGATGTTAATGTCGTTTTAAAAATAGTATGTGGGCAGATACTCTAATACAACGTTAAGTCGGTAATTATAATAACTGCTGTCTATGATGTAAATTATGTTTGCTTTGCTTGCAAGTGACAGCAGATCGGCTGATAGTATAGTTTATTGTACAAAACAACTCGTTATCCTACGAAAATGAAAATACTTGTACATTATTTTGTTTGATTTTCCGATTTATTAAGTGTAATAAATAACCTCCGTGTTGATTAGAGTCTAATACTAAATATCATGCTATATAAAAGAACATGAAAGGGTTAAGGATCCGAATGATGAATAGAAAGAATGGTTCACATAATAATTAACGGGTATTTCAGCTCACACCGGAATTTGTGTAGTAAATTTAAATACATTATATTCATTCTTTAAATTTATAAAATCATAATAAAAGTAGTAATAATGATAATTATTATAATAAAGGCTATTATCATAATATATTATAATATAATAAAGGTTATAATATTAGTTATTAAAAATAACAAACTAACCAAATAACCATCACACTGTCTCGCCGAAGTGGTAAGCAGGGAGAATGAATCGCCACACTATTCTTTCCTGACATAATTATGTTTTAACATTGTTATTTGAAATTTCGTTCATTGTAAATAATGAAAAAAAAAGTTTAACTGTTAATAAATAAACTTTGTTTTTGTATTACAATTGTAAAAACGCGACAGCTATTTCATCAACCAATGTTGACATCATAAAGATTCGAAAAATCACGAAAATTTTACATTTGTTATATAATTTTAACACCTGATGATGTCAACATTGGTTGATGAAACAGCTGTCGTAAAATAAAATACAATTGTGATATGAAAAACAATGTTTATTCATTAACAGTTTAAAATGTAAAGGTATCTTAGTGTTTCGGCCAAAACAATGAACTATTTAAAAAAAATATATTCTAATATACTCGTATATTTAGTTAAAACCCACTAATATTTGTGCCTTCGGCCGGTTTCGGCAGCTCACTGCCTTCTGGTGATTGACCAGAAGATGGCAATATGCATTTTATTTTTATTTTTATTATATACTAGTACTTCTGTGTGTCAAGAATGAACAGTGTGACAGTCCATTATTTCTGCCTACCCCATCGAGGAGATTGAACAATGGTTAGATTATTAAACATTTATTATAATAATTCTCGAGTATTATACAAAAATACCAATAACAGTATTGAGGTTTGTGACTTTTTTTGTTTGCCTTTTTAAATATTCGATTACCATCTATCGGCCAATGTTGACTCCTTCGATGATTCCAATATACTGCACGATGATGTGTGTATAAATGCGTTTACACGATACAGATTATCTCGAGATGAAAACATCTGGCACGTTCAGGATCGGGGAGATAAATTGGACCAGTTATCATTTGCGAAAGCGTTTTCCCACTAAGAGCACTGGCCAGCGGAGCACCCACGCTGGCAAGATTTGCCAGTGTTTCCCAAAGCATTTGATACTGCCCTATTTTTGAGTTCTGAAACGATTCACAAGAGTCAAGTCAAGAGTAAAGTAAGAGTAAAAAATTAACCCTAAGGTATATAACGTATACGAGTATGTATATAAAAATCTTTGAGAATTGAGTTATTTAATCCTTGTGTGGTTCGTCTCATGTCATCTCTGTCATATGGAGTTAAGTTATGTACCACAAAAATTCAAAACATAACAATGTTAATCTCTTTATTAGATAATGACAAATAGCCAATTTTCAAGAAGCTTTTTATTCTTTTTTATTTTATGTGAACGATAGTTTTAGTTTATCGCACATTATCAAATGTGTCACTTCTATCGAATATGATGAAACGGATGATCGGCAAAAGGGTTATTGTAATTTTAATTAAATTTATCAGAAGAGTTTTCTAATAGATAACAATACATGTCGTGGAGAGTCATTATCGTCATCGGCTGTCCCTTGTATCCGAAGAAGACTCGTGGGCTTGAATGATTCGCATCTGGGGTCTGCATGTGGGTCCGCATGTGGCATGAATAGGGAGTGTGGAACTGATGAATCACATAGTTTACAAAAATATTTATTGGATTAGGAGTGATGTGGCATGAATAGGGAGTGTGGAACTGATGTATTACATATTTTAAAAAAAATATATTGAATAAGGAGTGATGTGGCATGAATGAGGAGTGTGGACCTGATGAATTACATATTTTACAAAAATATTTATTGGATAAAGAGTGATGTGCCATGAATAGTGAGTGTGGAACTGATGAATTACATATTTTACAAAAATATTTATTGGATAAGGAGTGATGTGGCATGAATAGGAAGTGTGAAACTGATGAATCACATATTTTACAAAAATATTTATTGTGTAAGGAGTGAAAGAGAATAAATGTTGTAGGCGGCTATAAATACTGAAGTTTGGAAAACTTCGGTATATACAGATGGGCGCAAGCGGCGAGTCCTTCGAGCCCACGCCAGGCTGCGAGCTACAGGTCTGTTGCCGATGTCACTTTCGCCCACCGAACGCGCCAAATAAGATCACGATGTGATGTGGTAATCCACTTACCGGACACCTCAAGCAATATGGATGAATTCTTTCGAAGATAGAGCATTTACTTTGTTCTTCTTTGTATTCCAAACCGCGATCGCAATTGGCCACAATTATATCCAATAGGTGTATGATCTCTCTTCATCCGGAACGCTTATAAACCGTTCTAAATCCATTTTGATCTTGGTATTAAAAAAGGGTTCATCTTATTATTATTAATAGGAAATTATATAAATACTAATATAGGATGAAAGTAGAATAAATGCAGTAGAAATGAGATCTCTTAAACGAATGTGTGGATACTATGTGTATGATAGAGTGTCGAATGAAAATATAAGAAATGAATGCGGTGCGAATGATGGTGTTATGAACAAAATAATGAAAGGATCATTAAGATGGTTTTGACATATGGAGAGAGTGAATGAAGAAAGAATGGTTAAAAAAATTACACGTTCACGATGTAAATGGAACCAGAAATAGAGGAAGACCGAGGAAACGTGGCACGATGAAATAAATCAAATATTGAATGTCGGCCATGTAAGGAGTCAGAGAAATCGACGCGCGTGTATGACACGATGTGTTGAGGAAGCAAGAGAAATATGTCAGGAAAGAAAAGTGTGGCAGTCTATTCTTTCTGCCTACCCCTTCGGGGAGACGGCGTGATGGTTAGTTAGTTAGTTTTTATAAATACTAATGGCAACCCGTTAATATTTATAGAATTAAAGATTTTCTATCCCGTAAAAACTTGGTTCAATCGTAATCAGTTATATGTTTTAACTTTTAATGGAAAACATTTTTTCACATTATATTTACAACAACATATTTACACACGGAAGATTTAATAGCTTTGATGAAATTTTCTCAATTAACAATACTATTTTTCATTTTTCCTTGAATATTGGTGTAAAACTCCGTATTAAATAATGTGTACGAATGAAAACGTCTATTTTGTAGAAGATTTATTATATTGTATTTTATGGAAATGATTATGCGAGGAAATGCGAGGTCGAAGATGTGGTCAGATGGGGACGTCAAAGACGACGATACTGGCATCAACACGTAGAAAGGATGAGCTCAAATAGGATACCACACATAGCTCTTCATGGAACGCCAAACGGACAACGCCGACCAGGAAGACCCCCGAAACGGTGGAGAGAAAGCTGGAGTTCAGCGTCTCAGGATAACCCGATAAGAAGAAGATGAAGATTTTATAAATTATATTAAAAAATCTATAGAAAGACCTCTTCGTTCGTATTAATTACGTGTATTTTATATCAGAATTTGCGGCACATAACATCATTCTCTAAACATACCATGTAACGAGATGTTTCCAACATAAGAAGTGATTCACAATATGTTTCAATCTCCGTCTGTTTTCTTCTAACGCTTATTACAAGTTTATTAAATCGAGTCCGGTTTTTTCGCACCCTTGATCCTACATACCACAACGCTGTTAGAAATAGTCACGTAATTGGCGGAAACAAAAAATATGCAGTCCCCTCATATATGGTAAGGTGTTGGCCGGCGAGCGGGTAGCGGGCTCGGGCCGTGTGTTGTTCTACGCTACAACTTTCACTCTCGTTTCCTGACCAAAAACGCGTGCGCTTTTGATAGAAATCGAATGGGTCCCGTTCACAAGGAACACTTTCGATCATATCGTAAAGAATTCATCGGAATTTTCTAAAATTAGCGACCTTCCTTTACCTTGCCATATTATCACAAAATACTTTTTCTCAGAAAATACTCACATTTTTTTTTCAATTTTGGTTTCATAAAATTTCGTCGACGTGCTTGCATGATCTTCTTCTTCTTCTTTTTTGCTAGCCTTCTTCCCTCGACTGCTGGATATAGGCCTCTTCCAATTTCCTCCACTCGTCTCTATCCTGCCCCCTTTGTATCTAAGATTTTCCAACCCTTTTGACAATATCATCGGTCCATCTCATCGGTGGCCTTCCGACACTTCGCCTATTTGCCCATGGTCTCCAACTGAGTATCCTGGGTGCCCATCTGTTGCCACCATGTCTAGCCAAGTGTCCAGACCATTGCCATTTCAATTTTGCCACTCGGTTTATGACGTCAGCAACCCTGGTGCGGCGTCTGATTTCTTCATTCCTTATGCGGTCATGCAAGCTCACACCAAGTATCTGTCTTTCCATGGACCTCTGTGTACACTTGAGCTTGCTTGTTGTCGTCTCTAGTCCGTATGTCATCATGGGCAGTATACACATGTCGTAGATCTTTCTTTTGAGACAAACCGGCGTGCATTGAACGATGTATGAATGTTGAGAAAACGAGAGAAGTATACCAGGAAAGAACTGTGTGACAGTCCATTTTTTCTGCCTATCCCTTCGGAGATACGGCATGATGGTTAATTAGTCTGTTCTTCTTCTTGGTGCAACATCCCGGTGTGAGATTTGGCCTCCTCCCCAACACTCCTACCCTGGCTCCTACCCTGGCTCCTACCCTGGCTCCTACCCTGGCTTCTACCATCTCTCTCCATTCTACAGATCTTTCTAATTTCTCCCAGGCCTCTTCCACGTAGTCTGCCCATCGTTTTCTTCGTCTGCTTTTTGGTCTTTTTTGTGCGGCATATATCTAGACATACTTTTAGCTGATGTGACATGTTTTAGTGACAACATGTGAACCATCTAAAAGAACATTATTTTTATGACATTTTATTTTATTTGTACATATCATTATATTTTATATTATTTGTTTTAGATTTATTTTGTGGACGTTAGACGATCGAAGTGTGCGCGGGAGATGCCTCTATTGGTGGCGATGAGGTTCGCAACCCATTACACCGCGTTTCCCGCGGGGGCGAAAAGAGAATAATGGAGTGCCGCATCGGTTAAAGTGTGGCAGTCCATTATTTCAGCCTACCCCTTCGTAAAGACGGCGTGATGGTTAGTTAGTTGGTTAGAAATCAATTTATTATACTTATTTCATTAATTAATTTATGTTTGATTCAGAGAATTTGAGATATTATAGTCTTAAGTTCATTCATCATTCATTCATTTCTCGGCGCTACATCCCAATGTGGGACTTGGCCTCCTCCAGAACGGTCCTCCACTGACTTCTGTCTCTGGCCACTCTCTCCATTCCCCAGCTCCTTCCATTTTCCGCCCTCTTTTCGTGAGGCACCCATCTGGATATAATTTGTGGTGTTCTACCCTCTGGCATTCTTTCCACATGGCCAGCCCACCGTAGGCGTTGAGACTTACAGGATCTCACTACTGTTTTCTGGTTAATTAGTTCTTCAAGTTCAAGGTTTCTTTTAATCCTGTAAGTCCCATCCTCCAGCATGGGTCCAAAATTTTTTCTCATTATTTTCCTTTCAAAAACTGCCAGCCTGCCTTCCTCTCTCTGCGTTAGAGACTATGTCTCACAGCCGTAAGTGACTACTGGTCTTATGATAGTCTTATACGAGTATATAATATTATATTAAAAGTTTGGTATTCCTGCAGAGTAACTTAGGGCCCAGAAGCTTCTTACACTCATGAAATATGTAGAAAAAAATAATAGTCTTTTGTATAAAAGATAAAACAACGAGCATTTTGGTTCATAAAAAATATATTTCATTGATTTCTAAATAATAATATTTATGTCTAAGATTTATCAAAAATTTATTGAGACACATACTCTTACAAATATAAAATATACTTATAACCCATTGTATTGTTCTTGGCAACTATACGCCGACTTATATCACGTGACGGTTCAATGTGTATTAACGCATAACATATTTATACTAGAATAAAATATAATATAATTACATAAGGTTTTACAACGTTTACATGAGACAATAATGAACTCATTGTTCTTATTTAAAACCTTTTTAATTAGGGCCATAAAACTTCGTGAACTATTGACACAAATTCCACAGTGATAAATCCCTAGGCGTTCATTGTTTTAATTTAATTATTTACAAACCTACACCAAAGCAACACGAATTTCCAAATGCGAGTATACTGTATCGCATCATTGTTGTTATCACCGGATCGTAGGGAGGTGACCAGCGAGTGACCTTTTCTGGAACATGAAGGTTTCGATATAATTTCCCAACGAAAACATTCACCAGTGCCCTTTGCATCGGGTCCGCTAGCATTTCACAACGAATAATGCAAACCCACGTTTCACTTTTGGGCCAATATCGTGGAGATCAATATCCGCCGAGACCTGTTTTACCTTATCGAAATTAATATCACAGCGCCATCTTTGTTTTATATAATTGTAACGAATTAAATACATATTGTTAACTTAAGATCACTCAATTATTATTTATACGTGATAGCCTAGACTTTATGATCTCGTCTCCATATTCCACAATCCATCTCCTTCTCTCATCTATTCTTCTCGCTCAGTGTCTCAAAGATTATTTAGTTTTTCTTGAATGTTACCAATATTTGTAAACAAATACTGGATTTTACCCAATGCGGGTTAATCATTTTTGAGAATTAATTGTATCTCAATAGAGACGAAGATGTAAATTGTTTTTTTGGAAACAGAATATGGTAGTCGAGGCGTTTACAGGACTTATGACCTGTTATTGGTTGGGTTAAGCGATCGCTTTATGTTAACAACATTCCCCATTCCGCCCTTCTTACGTATATATGCTACTTTGTTAAGAACACTTCACATTTTTAGGTCAATCTACACTAGCGCCATCTATTAAGATTAAATTATTATTTATACGAGATAGCCTTGACTTTATGATCTCGTCTCCATATTCCACAATCCATCTCCTTCTCTCATTTCTTCTTCTCGCTCAGTGTGTCAAAGATTATTATTCATTTATTTTAAAAGTCCCAATAGACAATTTAATCTTAATTAAAAAAACTGTATTAAGCTTACATCATTACGGTGTTTTAACACCCTGTTTTTTTTTGTTAAATTTTATCTGAGTTATTATTATTATTAATATTTTGTTGAATCGCTCTTTACATCATGACAGCATGGGCCAAATCGATGTAAAGGGTATAGCTATCATAGTGATTCTCGTGACATGTGATAGGTAGCTAATCTATCGCCATTTTACTGTCACGTGAATTCTACACCAGACCAAAGACAGTGTGACAATCATACTGCCCTCGCCGGGAATCGAACCCGGAACCTTCGGGGTGTCAGTCAATACACTTACCACTCGGCCACGAAGGTCGTCTATGAGACATATCTTATTAGATTTACAACTTCTATCTCGCGTTTCACTTTGTGAGAAAAATTATTATTGCACTACTTTTATAAATCACTACATCACTATCTTAATAATAGTTTCAACTTTTATCTTCTTCTTCTTTTGGTGCCGTGCCAGGTCCCCCCAAACGTTGTCGATCACTACAGCAAAGGTATTCGCCATAGTGATTCCTGGGAAAAGGTGACCAGAGTGGTTTCCCGTTGCCTTCTCTGGTGGATTTTTCTGTCGGGGTTACCTTCCCTTAGCTGGTTGGATCTGGTTTAAAGGCGCCAGAAACTCGCCTTTCATCCCCTCGTTATCTGCTGTGATCACACGGTTATGAGTGTGATCACAGCAGATAACGAGCAGAACGTTCGCGACAGGGACGCTAACGAGTTGGAGTAGTCAGTAGTGATGCCGGTGGAATGCAACTGGGCGTTTCGCAGAATTTTATAGAATCACACCCTCCAGCAAGATGTGACTCGCCGCGACCCTACTGACAATTCAACTTTTATAACGGTTTCATTTTGTTCCTGCCATGATGTAATGAGATAATTTGAATAGTACGCTAGTTGATAATAAATGTTTTCTGTTAAATAAAAGGGTCGGTCTTATACATTGCTAGGACTCAGTTAATTTGATTCTAACAACTCTCAAGCATTACGCACACGAAGACTAATAGGGGGCGTGAAATACACGTAGCAGCGTTATTTTTTAAAAGGAGTATGCCATATATTACTTTCTTAACTATTTTGATAGTCATTAACGTAAGTTCGAACAGCGCCACGCTGTGTAAGTATTCCCTTTAGTTCTGTTGCTATAAAGATGGTCCCGTATACTCGCATCTAATTATCTCGCCCCCCTCACCTTACAGATGTAAATCAGTGTGATTTGTACAATTCTATTCCGTTTATCTCGTGATACGGAACTGGTATTGGACTGAGTTATTGCCGCGTATCTCATTCGAAAACCGGAGCTTCGATTTATTGGTTTAACGTATTCAAACACGTTATTTATGGTAGAAAAAGATCTCCGAGAGCCAAGATCGGGAAGAGTTTTCTTCCTTGTTGTAAACCGACTCGAGCATTTGACATGTCGCCGAGGTATTCAAATGAAATTTATTAATCTCGAATAACTTCGAAGAGAAAACATCGGTTCATGAACAGGAGCGACATAGTATATGTATCATTTTATAGCACTATCCGTTACACTAAAATATGTGTTTATTTTCACAACATTTTTTTGCATTTTTCACAGATATGTTTCGGGACACAGATTCCCTTCCTCAATGTAGAAATTTCTACGTACAGACAGGATTTAATATTTTCAAAAACTTATTCTAAAGTTAATCCACAACACAATATTTTTTTTATTCTTATCGCATCTTTTAATATTATTCCGAGCATTTTTTAAATTTATTTATAAATCTGCACATGAAATTCGTGTAACAAAACTAACTAACTAACCATCAAGCCGTTTCTCCGGAGAGGTAGGCAGAGAGGACCGCTACACTGCTCTATCCTGATATGCCTCTCGAGCTTTCTCTGTATTCATACAACGTAACATGCACGCTCGTAGATTTTAGCCTTCAAATGTGGTCGTCTTTCAGTATTTTACTAATTTGATCATGCCGTGTTTTCCTCGGCTGTCTTTGGCTTCTTTTTCCACTCACAATGCCTGTACACAATATTTCAATCATTCTTCTCTCACCCCATTAGTTCCACGTGTACAAGCCATCTAATTATAAGTTATCCGTTTTCCTCGGCCGCCCTCGACTTTATTTTCCATTCACGATACATTTTTTAACTATTCTATTGTTACCCATTCGTTCCACAAATACAAACAATCTAAACGATTATTTTTAGTTTTATTAAAGATGAAATCATCTGCCTTACATTCCTTCATTTATAGTTTGTACTCGTAGAAGAATGTGCTGGAAAACTATAAATGATAGAATAAATTCTTGTTACAATTCTTGAGAATTGCTCCAAATACACTTAAGTATTGATCACCACATCTCAGCGAAGGGAATTGTGTAGCAGCTGGGCAGGTTACGCTGAATAAATGTTATCTTGAAACGTTCACTATCGGGTTTTGGTCGTGAATGAATGTTCAATCGGTATCACGGCTGTGATCTGTGACAGCCTCGGTCCTACTCTTGAGACATTTCTCAGAACTCTCTTTAGTGATTGAACCTGTATCAACTTTGCTACATTGTATTTAGATAAGAATGAATTCATTGTACTCTCTCTGTCTGTCAGTCTGTCGGTGCCAACGAGCCTGGCGAAACTGATAAATATCGAAATAAAGTGAAAATAGTTCTCTAAAAACTTTTCTTTTTTTCACGGCACTTCATTTCATCAAATTTTTCTAGGATTATCAGTTACAGCACTTTGTATTTATCGTTTCTTATAACATGCCCGAAGTATTCCAATTTCCTCCGCTTTATGATCATAATAATTTCTTTTTCTTTTTTCTTTCACTGTAGTACTCTCTCGTTCAGTAGAAGATTAGTATATTAATGTTAGTAAGTAGCCTTTTTCATAATAATTTTAATAAACTAATCGAAAGCTAAGGCATTAACACTGTGGAATTCCATAGTAATACATTTAGGAAATTAAGAATGACTTTGTTTATAATCCACAAAATATGAATAAAAAAAACACGACATGTTTCGGAGGATACCTCCTTCAGGTGTAAAAATATAATAAAAACTAAACAATGGAATATAAAAAACGCATTTAAATTCGATACAATAATTTTAATGTAAAAATTAAGTCATGGATTAGTTATGTATTCTTTCTTTCATTCTTCCATTTATATTAGTCTTGCTTTGTTTAGTTTTTATTATGTATTTACACCTGGAGATAATAATAATAATAATAATAATAATATGCTAACTTTTAAAGCGCCGTTTTTGTGATGTAATCACCTCAAGGGCGCATTAAGACGTGTTTTTAATCTAAAAATCTAAATGTTAGCGCTTAAAAAACGATTGGTTTAAAAGTATAGTAGAACAAAGTATAAATGTTTAAATTGGGTATGAAATATAAAAAAGGTGGGTTTTCAATTTAGTTCTGAAATCTGTCGGATCATTTATGCATCTAAGGTGTGAAGGGAGATTGTTCCAAGCTGATGGACCGGCTACCGCGAACGCTCGATCCCCGAAATTCGTACTGGGGCAACGCTTCGGCTCAACTAATCTTCCTATTGCTGAGGAGTTCGCCGAGCGAAGTGTGGATTTCCGTGAATTTAGGCTGTGATGGAGGTATCGATGGAGGTATAGATTTAGATGGAGGTATCCTCCGAAACATGTCGTGTTTTTAAAAATATTTTGTAGATTATAAACAAAGCTATTTTCAATTTCCTAATTTTAATAAAGCTTAAAGTAAATAGTACTCATTAAATCTTAGATAATCTAATAAATTAAAAAAATTATGTTTCGTTGCGTAAGCGTTGAGTTTCTCTTAAATATTATAAAATGTATTAAAGATTCATACTGCTCCTTAGAGATAACGAGACCAAATTGTTTTTTGGTATCATCCACCTCGTCAGATCCCGTATCTTGACGTCCGTTGCTAATTATTTTGCTTGTTATTAATTTACCGTGTTCCGTTCCTACGCAATGATTGAAGATTGTTTACTTTTATTTTAATCTCTGCAGGCATTAGTCACACGTCCCATTAATGATTTCCTGGGCAATTTTTCTAATGGTATTTTAGGCACCGCTCCATGTGTAACGAGGCGAGAATCCTCTCCGCACAACTAAAGGCAGGCGGCAAGGAAATTGCGTTTTTTTGCCTTAAATACCCATTATTACAGTGGATGCAAATATAATAACTTGTCTTAAATCGTGTCACAGTAAATTTTTCCTTAGAATTTTTTAATATTATATTTTTTGTAAGAACCTCTCTCTCTCTGGTTTCAATCCTGGGATTGGTTTGCAGCAATTTCCTCTATTCTTCTCTTACATTCTTCCCTGTCTCTTGCGGCTCTTTTGAAATCTGCATAATATGATGAGCAGCGCACGTCCACCAACAGGTTCTCCAGGTACTCTCGGCGTGGGCGTCCCCTAGAGTTTGTCCCCTCGGTCATACCCTCCATTATGGCATGCAAGAGTCCTTCTTGTCGTATTACATGGCCGATACATTTTGCACGCCTTTCGGACAAGGTCCTGAGCAAGTGTCTTCCTCCTTCGATTCTTTGGAGAACCTCCTCATTTGTAATATCTCAAAAATAATTAAAGTTTAGCGGCCGCAGTTTAAAAATTTCTTACAAAATATGGTCAGAATAGTGTTTTAACTTCGTCAACTGTTAATAGATTTATTTTTAAAAAATCAGGGAGACCGGGTCAGTTGCAGACGCTGAACACACTGGTCGCCAAAAAACAAGCCAAAACAAGATTTTCTTTTTTAAATGAGGCTGTTTCTGGTGCTCGATAACGCGACAAAATATCGCAGTTCTTTCTACCGAAATCGGATTATGTTGATGTGGCCAATATGTGGTTTCAACAAGACGGTGTCACATGCCATACAGCCTGCGAAACAATTCAATTAATCAATCAACAATTCAAACCTTGCTTTAATTTTGAGACACCCTACATATTCGCTCGTTCTCTCTTCCTTGTACATTAGGCCATACCCTTTCCCCACATTTCTCTGTTAATAATTCAGCTTGTTTTTGTAGCCCAGACAAAATTCCGGCGTATGCGAAGCCGGTTGGTTCGATGAAAATAAATAAATTTAATAGATGACGCTAGTGTAGAGTGAACAAAAAATTTAAAGATAGGCGGCATCCTAGCATATATACAACTTACAAAATTTTGTCAGCTGTGGTGGCCGTAAGAAGGGCGGAATGGGGAATGTTGGTAAACATAAAACGATCGATCAACCCAACCAATAACAGGTCATAAGTCCTGTAAGCGCCTCAGCCACCATATTCGGTTCTCAGAAAAACAATTTACATCTTCGTCTCTATTGAGATACAATTAATCCTTATAAATAAATAAAGTGATATAAAAACAACACGAATGTTTTGAATTAATTTTATTATGAAAATTTCTCCTCTGCGAAGGAATGCAAAATATAAAGCGCGTGGCGTATTGAATGTTTTATTGTTTAATCACAGACACTAAACGAAATTATTCGTCATTACAACTCACCGCGGTGTGTGAATTTGGCCTAGAAAGGAACGGAGCGTATCTTTGCACGCACTTTGCCTGCCAAGTGTTTATCTGATGACACCGGGTGATGGCGGTAACGGTGCACAGATTGTGAATTATTTTAATGCCTCTTCGGCTGTCAGCGCCCGATTCCCGCCAATTTTCCTTTGTGTATCGGGATGTTAAGGTTTATTTTTCCGTAATTGAATCAATTTTAATCTGTAAGTGGATCCCATTGTGCTATGTAAAAGAGTACGTGTAATCGCGAGTACCTAAATTGAACCATTCTTCAGCAATATTGGCTTCATTTATGGTATTTGTAACGAGACATCTAATCAATTACGATGAAGGCAATTACAATTACAATAAGTACGAATGAAAATGTTTATTTTCTGGAAGTTTCATTATATTTTATAGGATTGAAATGTTTGCCTTTCTAAGACATTTTAATATATTTTGACATTTGAAAAATCTCAGCAAGGCGAAACATGTCGTTTCTACAAAAATAATAAAACTTATAGAAATCATATGTTTTCTTCTTCTTCTTCTTCCTTGTGGTCTGTTCTCCAGTGTTGCTCCTCCTGTGAGGTAGACTCCCAGCTGTCCTTCCATATTTTAGGAGGTCTTCCACGAGGACGAGTCCTATGAGGCTGATTATGCAATGCAATATAGGGGATTCTGGTGATGTCCATTCTTCGAATCGATTAAGGAACACCAGAATAAGAGTGACATATGTTTTCATTTGTATTAATTACTTAGTAAGGCGAAACATGTCATTCCCATAAATTGAGAGTTGTTTTCATATGAATTAATTTCTTACCAAGGCGAAACGCGTCATTCCCATAAAATATAATAACACTTCTAGAAAATAGATAAATTTGTTGAACAATGAATATATTATAAGGAATAAAAATATTATTCCAGTCGCCTCTCGGGTAACGACTGCAGATCTTTGACCTCCCGAATGATCATTTGCCACGCTTCTCTAAACAATGTCGTCCAATGAACGCCCCATAACGGGCTTTTATATTTTACTTTTTAAACAGATATTATATTTACAATACGGAATAAGTTCATGGAATGTTTGTTTCGGATTCAATTTAGTGGAATTTCATGATTATTTAGGACAATGCTTCATATTCAAAAACCCATTTCAAATTTTATCATTTTAAATTGGTATTTGAATCTTCTTCTTTAACTGCCCTGTCGGGTCCCCCCAACGTTGGCGATCACCTCGGCGAACCTGTCCCTGTCCTGCGCCGCTCGGAACAGCTCCTCCACACTTCGGATGCCGGTCCACTCCCTCACGTTTCGCAGCCAGGACATTTGTCTCCTTCCGGGCCCTCGGCGTCCCCCAATTTTTCCCTCCAATATCAGTTGGAGAAGGTGGTACTTTTCCCCACGAGTACCATACGAGTATATGACCCAGATGTGAGATCTTTCGAACCTTGATAGTTGATAACAATTCCCTGTCAACTCTAGCTCGCCTCAGGACTTCGGTATTGGTAACCATGTCTGTCCAGGAAACTCTGAGCATTCGGCGATGGAGCCACATTTCAAATACTTCCAGTCTGTTCATTAAGTTAACTTTCAGGGTCCAAGTTTCACACCCGTACAATAAAACAGACCACACATAGCATTTGGTACTTGAATAAACATTTAAAAAAATTGTTATTAAATAACACACTAGGTACTTCATTTTTTTTTAAAACAGATATGATTCAGAGAGTAAGTATTCATTTCTTAGATTCTTTATGTGGAGTTGAGTCTGGAGGTCGGAGTAATTATAATTCAGTTAGAATTGTGGAGAAAATGAGAACACACTTAAAATGGAACTTGTAGTTAATGTAAGTTGATTATTTATTACATTACATTTTATTTATTTTTAATAACTCCATTAATCCGTGGTATTCTGCCGTAATTAACTGTTGACTTTATATAATATAATAAGCACAAACACATTATAACAAATTATACATATATCAAATTAATTCATACATAAATTGAAAAAATACATTTACAATAGCCTATGTCGATTCAGTAAATACATTTGAGCATTGAGTTTATATCTGGAATATTGTGTAGCCTATTTTTTCGGTAGCCTTTCAACTTATAAGCGTTAAAATCCTTCCATGAATGTATAATATTATTATTTATTTTTTCTAGAACAATTTTGTAAAACTCCGTATTAAATAATTAAATAAACAAACAAACCGTCACGCCGTTTTTCCGCATGGGGTAGGCAGAGAGAATGGACCGCTACGCTACTCCTGACAAACCTCTCTAGCTTCCTCCACATTCATACAACGAGTCATACACGCACGTCGATTCCTCCGACTTCTAACATGACCAACCTTTGAAATTTGATTAATTTGGTCATGCCGTGTTTTCCTCGGTCTGCCTCGACTCCGTAATCCATATACATCATTAACATTTCTTAACCGTTCTTTCTCCATCCATGCGTTCCATATATCCGAACCATCGCAGCGATCCTTTCATAATTTTGTTCATAATACCTTCTTCCGCTCTACATTCCTTTCTCATTTCATTTTTATTTTCCTTTCTTATATTAAATAATTGATTTGAATTTAAACGTCTGTCTCCTAGGAATATTATTATATTTTAGAAGGAATGACATATTTCAACCTCCTAAGGCATTTGATAATGCCTTATAACATTTGATAATGCCTTAGAAACGCAGAACATTTCATTCCATCTAAAATATAATAAAACTTTTAGAAGACAGACTCTATCATTCATATTGATTATATAATATTATTTCTAGTATTTCACCTGTTTTCAAATAGATGCCTTAAACTATAAATATGTTTGTAATGTCTTTTCAGTAAAATAAACTGATTTGATTTTAAAAAAATTAAATTAATTATAAATCGCGCCCACTATGAATTTAATATAAATAATGAAATATTTTCAAATATACAGTACGTGTATCGCGTACGCTGCAATATATTTTTTTTTAGCAATCAAAATCGGTATATATAGTATTGCAGAAATAATCATTCTAATAATATGAGCTTAAGAACAAACATCCGTAATTTAATTAAATTGAAAACGGGTTATACCAATGGATGTGTCGACCGTTAGGATAAATATTTGCACTTAATTTCATTAGAAAGTGCATTTGTATATGCCCAAACTGTAAAACTAGCGTTCTGCAAAGTGTGAAAAGAACCAGGTGCCGTTGGGTTCACGTATTCAAAGGTAATTCAATTAAATAACAATAATTGTCACCTGCCTATTCACATATGGTACCTACTCGTGCATTCAGAGTCATGCAACACAAAAGCCGTAAGTCCTCTCGTGCGTGAAATTAGGGGTGTACTTACAAAGTGCATTTTAACGACTTGAGTGCTTTAAATAAGTATAAAATGTAGTTTTTGTATTTTATACCTTCTGTATTCGCCTTCACAACATGATGTACTCGTACATTATTTTTTGTGAATGTATACTTATACTTGTATACGAATACTGGATTTCACCCACCGTGGGTTATCAATTCATGATTTAATTGTATCTCAATAGAGACGAAGTTGCAAATTGGAAACTGAATATGGTTGATCAATGTGTTTACAGGACTTATGACCTGTCATTGGTTGGGTTAAGCGCACGCTTTATGTAATTACAGCATTCCCCATTCCACATTTTCCTGTATGACCATGTATGACAAATTTTTAGAAGTTGTATATACGAGTATGTTAAAGTCCTATGCCAGATTTCACATGTCAGTTTCAATGTGCCATCTATAAAGATTTTGATTACATATGTTAATCTTTTTAAGATTACTCTATATATAATCTACATACTAACGCCACAATGAAGATTTATGTTTATTAAGCATTAAGCAGAACATCTTTTAACAATGCGCTAATGGCGGGGTAGCCATTCACATTGAGTTGTTTTATTGAATATTTATTACTGAAGGCTCTTGATGCTAGAATTTTTATTTTATTTAATTGAGTTGATATATTTCGCCATGCTACGGAATTTTCTCATCCCCCCATAAAGCAAGAAAATTGGCGTATCAATCAAATTTAATTTTTAATATTTATTGTATCTCATATAACGATCTTAAACTGCAAATGAAGTAATTTATTAAATAAGAGGTGGAGATCAAATTAAGTATTATTCTAAATTTCTTAATGTCCACTTAAATACATTTTTTACTATCAATTAGAAAGTTTCTGCAACCCTGTAACGAAGCTCCGATAGGAGCGAAACAAGTTGGTTCGATAAAACAAAGATAATAATGTAAAAACAACGTATAAATGTGTTTTTTTAATTATTTTTAAATTTTAAAGAGCTTAAACCTAGAAACCTAGAATATATTCAGCTGGGTTCTCGTGCTACTGTCTGTAGACGTTTACCAAATTGTGCATAGAACGACGCTTTCTATTAAGCTCACTAACTAAGATATGGCTTTGATATTTACAAGTCTCTAATGGGCCTTACTTGGACTTGAAACACGTGAGCTTTCAACGCTTTCTCTTAAGCTCACTACCATATGGCTTCGATGCTTACAAGCCTATAATGGGCCCGACTTAGACCTAAAATATACGAGCAAACCGTGACAATCAACTGGCTTATATACATCATTTAATTAGGGGTTGCTGAGTCAGAAAATGTCTCTTTTGATTTTGATGAGAAAAGAAAGTTTAAAATACCCTTTACAAAATAGGCTATATAATTTAGCCTGAATATATTACATGAATCAATGTATTCCTTTTAATTTATTAAATTGGCATATTTTTATATATGAATGTAAGAAGAATATGCAAATTATTGTATTTCTTTTATAATTACTTGTCATTAAATATTATGGCCTAATAAGACATCTACATTAAATAAAATATTCAGCAACGTGTTTAAGAATCTAATCACGTAGAGGATAATCAAATGGTTTTACGGAAATCTCTTGATGGAAGTTCATTTTAAATAATAATAAAATAAAACGATGTTTTTTAGGACTGCTTTACATTTTTGTCTTTATTTCGATAGTGACCAGTTTTGCCAGGTTTGCTGGCATCGACAGACTGGTATCGTTTGTCGATGCCAGCGAGCCTGAAGAAACAGATCACTGTCGAAATAAAGACAATAGTGAGCTTAGTTCTTACAACACGCCGTTTTATTTAATTATTATTTAATCATGTAAAGTATTCTTTAACATAATGCATGCTTGAATTTTTTAAATTTTCAACATACGAGTACTACAACTATGTACAATTATGTATATAGAATACATATAACGTTTGTATACTTTTAAGGAATAAATTCAAAGCTTTGAATTTCATCTCAAATTTAGACTTTTTTAATGTTAGTAAACTAACTAACTAACTAACCATCACGCCGTCTCCCCGATGGGGTAGGCAGAAAGAATGGAACGCCACACTTTTCTTTCCTGATATATTTATCTCGCTTCCTCAACATTAATACATCGTGTCATCAGTGGCGGTGCTCCCATAGAAGCCCAGAAGCCCGGCTTGCGTAAGAAATTTTGAATCAAAACCCCCAAATCTAAGTAACCATGCCCCCACATAAACCTACCAAATCACATCCCAACAATATTCCCATCAGACATAAGAGGCCAATAGCCACAAAAGCTGAACCTCCGTAAGCCAGAAGAGGTTTTGATTAAAAATTTCTTATGCAAGCCGGGCTTCTGGGCTTCTATGGGAGTACCGCCACTGCGTGTCATGCACGTCCGTCGATTTCTCTGACTCCTCACACACACACATTCAATATGTTGATTTATGTGATGGTGCTACGTTTTCCTCGGTCTTTCTCTATTTCTGGTTCCATTTACATCTTTAACATAAACTTTTTTTATCATTCTTTCTTCATTCCAAACCATCTTAATGGTCCTTTCATTATTTTGTTCATAACAGCATCATTTACACCGCATTCACTTCTTATATTTTCATTCGACACTCTATCATACACAGAGTATCCGCACATTCGTCTAAGAGATCTCATTTCTACTGCATTTATTCTACTTTCATCCTTCTTTTGCCAGTTCCATGCTTCGCTTCCATACATAAGGGTCGGTAGAAGAACACCATTATGCACTGCCATTCTAGATTTTTAATGTTAACAAAACAAAACTTATTTAAATTCCCTGCATAGAATGCGTGAAGATAACAAATGCAATTCATCGGAAGTTGTTAAATTATCTTGGGTAGTTCCTGAGACAATCATGCGTGCGAAAACGGGAAAAAGACGAAACACAATCTACAATCGATGTACTCGTATGTGTGTGTGTGTGTGTGTGTGTGGCTTTATAATTGCTTTGTGTCATGGCCGATTATTGTATAAGATGCTCGCACGCAGGCGCTTTCAAATACCCATCATACTCAATCACGTTTAATACTCGTGAAAATAACTTTCAATTATGGCAACATTTTGTGCATATAATATAATGGTGACTATGTATAGTATGTAAATTCTACATAGTTACCTTATTTATAACTCTTTACACTTTAAACCCATAAATAGCTCAGATACCCTAACTAACTAACTAACCATCACGCCATTTCCCCGGAGGGGTTGGCAGAGAGGATGGATCGCCACAATACTCTGTCCTGGCATACCTCTCGGGCTTCCTCTAGATTCATACATCGTACCATGCACGCACGTCGATTATTCCGACTTCGAATGTGGCCGCCTTTTAGTAATTGATTAATTTGGTCATGCCATGTTTTCCTCGGTCGTCCTCGGCTTCTTTTTCCACTCACGCTGCTTGTGTACAACGTTTTAACCATTCTTCTCTCATCCATTCGTTCTATATGTCCAAACCATCTCAAGGATCTTTTCTTAATTTTATCCATGATACAGTCATCTGCCTTACATTTCTCTCTTATTTCATCGTTCGGTATTCTAACATACAACGTTTTCCCGCACATTCTTCTTAGTGATCTCATTTCTACGGCGTTTATCCTGCTTTCATCCTTCTTTTGCCAGCTCCAAGCTTCACTTCCATACATGAGGGTTGGCAATAGTACTCCATTGTGTACTGCCATTTTTGCTTCTGTGGATATATTTCTATTTGCAGTAATTACTTTGAGTGCGCCGTTTATTTTATTCCCAGCACCAACCCTTCTTTCTATGTCTTTCTCCATTTTTCCTCTCAGATACTCAGATACTCAGAATATATAAATATTATGTTGTTGATATCATTGGTCAATAGGATATCGACTATATAAGGCCTACAAAATACAAAAGTTTTATAATATCACATACCTATTATTAACTTTTATAATATTATAATTTACATAATCTTTGTGGGCTAATCACGCCAGTAACATGAAATAATTTTTACTATTAACCAATTAGGTTGAATAATCGAATACATTTTTATAAATCAAATTATACAAATGATGGTCTGTTGTAACTTTGATATTGCATCCCTAAAGCAACATCCTCTATCGCGAAATACGTGGACCTCCGAGGTGAACCGATTAAGCAAAGAAATTGATCTTCTCACTGGCATAACCTTTGGCAGGTTGGTTATGTTGCGTGGCAATTAAAACAATCTATGTTGTCTTTCATCATCATCATCATCATCATCAGCCATCTGTCATCCGCTGCTGTAGTGCAATGTAGGCCTCTCCCAAAGCACGCCACCGCCCCCTATCCATTGATGCTCCCATCCATCCATGTCCAGCAATCCTCTTCAGATCGTCGGTCCAGTCTTTGACGAAGGACAAATAGGCCTGCTTCACTCAGGACACCCGAGTTACGTATACGGCCGCTAATCTGTTGAAAGAAATGAACTCCCAAGTGGATATTCCTCCTTCTCTCCAATGATTGGTAGAAGAGCATTCCTAGCAAGAATTCAGTCGGAAAGAGCCACGGGTAATAACCACGCTCCCTGAGGTAAAGAAAGCGCAAAAAATCTACACTCGCCCCGCGTGCCCTATCTCAACACTTGTCCTATTGTCATAATATATTCTTAATGTTTCACTCCTTTATCTACCTCATTAGTTTTATTGCAACATATCTACGAGTACCACATAAGATGTATTGGATTAGATTCATTTTTTTAATGAGATGTTTATTTTTAAGGATTAATTGTATCTCAATAGAGACGAAGATGCAAATTGGAAACAGAATATGGTGGTCGAGGCATTTACAGGACTTATTGGTAAGGTTAAGCGTACGCTTTATATAATACAACATTCTCCATTTTTTTCATTCCCATAGGTTTATTTCCCTAAACCCGTAATGGTAAATTCGTAAATTGATAATTCGACACTCTTTTTATGACACATTTGATTGATTTTGTCTTGATAAGTAAAACAGTTCAAACCCTTGTGTTGATTTCAATTTCTTTGTGAGGTTCTTGTTATACTCGTATAAATTTCCGCGTTCATTTGAATAGACGGTACACCAGGGTTAAGTTCAAATCGTCCAATCAGCATTTTCAAAGTTTAGTACTGCCGTAAAAGAAAAGAAAAAAAACGTTTAAAATCGTTTCCTCGTTGAGCACACAAATAGCAGTTAATCTACGATTGTTCAAAAACAAAAAACAAATTATGCATAGACACGGCCGTGATGTAATGTGCAAACATAAAACATACATTGTATTCCCCATTGAGTGTTCGCCACGAGAGTAATGGGCAAGAACGAATGTTTGTCGATACTTAAAAACTTCATCCATTTGAGTTGTGAGCATCACTAGATGATTGCAGAGTGAGCTTCTCTAAAAATCTAACATTACATGTGTTCATCTGAAAGGTTCACTTTGCCATATTCTATAAGAAACTGGAAATTTATGAGATTATTCTTCTTATATAGTTTATCGCTTCCGTGATGAGCCCTTTGCGCCAATACAAATAAAACGGTTTGTTAAGAAAACAAAACAAAGTAATCAAAATTCATAATTCCGCTAATTTATTATTGTAGTTTTCTTATATTGTCAAAATCTTCAATCTCGTTAACATTTATATTTTTCTATAAAAAATGTAATAAGCATATATTATCTTAACAAGAATAATTTATTTTCTCTAAACGCAGTAAATTTAAGCTGTAAATAACGATTATAAAATGCAAATGATTTTTATTTATATAATTTCAAACCACTCTAAGAATGGATATTATAGGCATGATTTTGGCTTAAAATTTATTGTTTTATTATATTATAATATATAAGCAGTTTTAATTCATCATGAAATAAAATAATTTAAACTGAAAATACACACACATATTGGTCTTGTGTTGAAAAACTAAGGTTTTCAGGTCACTATTATGATAACAATTTTAAATTATTTATTATGAACATAATAAACATTCATGAATTTTTTTTCATCCTTTATTGAATGTGCTAGGTACACATTTATCCTAAGATAATTTATATAATACTACTTTTAGTATTGTACATTGTCAGTATTCAGCTAACACTATTATTATATTAAAACTAACTAACATACAATCACGACATCACTCCGAAGGGGTAGGCAAAGATTGAACCGCCACACTGTTTTTTCCTGACATACTTCTTACGCTTCCTCAATATTTATACGTCGTGTTATGCACGCACGTCGATTTCTCCGACTCCTCACATGGCCGACTCACTCGGTCTTTCTCTATTTCTAGTTCCGTTTACGTTGTTAACATATAATAAAATACCATTCTATCTATATTCATTTTTTTCATGTGTCTCATAGTGGTGTCCTAAATCACGGTCCTTTAAGATAATTGTACATCGGCTGAAAGCATTCTGTTAACTGCATCCTTATTCAGTGGCAGAGTACCTCTTTATTAGTAGTCTACACATGTGTAGGTCCTTTTTATTAGAGAATAGGGAGTTCATTCCAGTGGCTCTAACAGAAAACATGCTAAATATAATATATATATGAGAATAGACTTTTCTAGAGAGTCTATATCAGTGACATAACTGTATGTTTGACCTCTTATAGCCGTCATCGATCTATACATCATCGTCCAAACAACGAAGTCCATGACAATATCGATTATACTTATTTTTTGAATGCAGTGAAAAGAATTATTTTATTCAAGGATTAATTTTATCTCAATAGAGACGAAGATGCAAACTAGAAACTGAATATGGTGATCGAGGTGTTTACAGGACTTATGACCTGTCATTGGTTGGGTTAAGCGCACGCTTTATGTAATTACAACATTCCCCATTCCACCTTTCTTATGACCACCATGTCTGATGAATTTTTGGAAGTTGTATATATGTTAATATCCAACACTACAATTCACATGTCAGTTTCAATTTACAGACCAGCGCCATCTATGAACATTAGATTTAAGCATTAAACAGAAGATCTTTATAACGCAATGTGAAAGGCTACCGCCATTAACGCACTGCTAGATAACGCCTAGAAATGTCACTCCAATTTATATGCTAACTTGGACCAGTTTTTGTTTTATACAACATTTTTAATGTACCTATACAAATACTTGTAGACGAATACTGGATTTTATTTACCCATTGCGGGTTATCACTTCAAGGATTAATTTTATCTCAAAAGAGTCGAAGATGCAAACTGGAAACTGAATATGGTTATCGAGGTGTTTACAGGACTTATGACCTGTCATTGGTTGGGTTAAGCGCACGCTTTATGTAATTATATTCATAAATATTGATTGAATTCGAACATTCGTATCGTGCATGGTGATAAAGCGTGTTTAAATTTATCCGCATTGGAGCCGTTAATACGCTACCGAGTAGCTAATTTGTAAACATAAACCCGTACATTGTGTGAAGAATTAGGGATACATTGTATGTTTTATTGAGTGGTTCAGGCGAAGCGTTCACTCCTCGCCCGGTGGTCGCGCGAGAAGACGATTACACGAAGCGATGTTTGCTGTGCTCCGCGGACCACTTAAACCGGAGTCTTACATCACTAGAGTGGCAAATGGTGCAGATTCTCTAGTAATATCTGTCTTTATTACTCAACCGGAGAAAACAAACGAGTCATCGCAGCCGGCATCTTACGCGTTCGTTTTAAATATGTGTATGCGGGGGAAACCGGGGTTATCGTAACGCTTGTGGTTATTTTAACCGACATTCAAATATTTTAACAAAGAACACTAAATAACTGACTAACCATCACGCCGTCTCCCCGAAGGGGTAGGCAGAAAGAATGGACTGCCACACTTTTCTTTCCTGACGTATTTCTCTCGCTTCCTCAACATTCATACATCGTGTCAAGCACGCGCGTCGATTTCTCTGACTCCTCACATGACCGACATTCAATATTTGATTTATTTGATCGTGCCACGTTTTCCTCGGTCTTCCTCTATTTCTGGTTCCATTTAAATCATTGACATATATTTTTTTTACCATTATTTTTTCATTCATTCTTTCCATATGTCCAAACCATCTTAATGATCCTTTCATTATTTTGTTCATGACACCGTCATTCGCACCGCATTCACTTCTTATATTTTCATTCGACACTCTATCATACACAGATTATCCACACATTCGTCTAAGAGATCTCATTTCTACTGCATTTATTCTACTTTCATCCTTCTTTTGCCAGTTCCATGCTTCGCTTCCATACATAAGGGTCGGTAGAAGAACACCATTGTGCACTGCCATTCTAGCTTTTTTGGAAAGGTTCACAAAGAACACAAAAGCCGAAATGCGTCGATACATTTATTGAAAATAAATAAACGTGTGGTAAATCTGCATATGAAAGAGTGTCAAATGCATAAGAAGTGAACGTAGTTCGAATTAATATGTTATGAACAAAATAATGAAAGATTATTAAGATGATTTGGACATATGGAAAGAATGAGAATGGTAAAGAAAGTATATGTAAACTCAAAATTCTTTGGCATATAGAATGGAATAATACTCCTAGCGGCTTCTAACAATATGTTGGTCAACAGCCTTCACATTGTGTTAATAAGGTAGTTTGCTAAATGCCGAAAATCATTCTCCATAGATGGCGTTAGTGGGTCGGTTGTATAGGTTAATTCTTGAAAAAATTCACTAGTGCAACCAAATCTACATAGATGGCTGACTGAAACTGACACGTGAAGATAAATATGGATTTTGAAGTATATATACATCTTCCAAAAATTTGTCATGCATGATCACAAATAACAAAAGGTGGAATGGGGAATGTTGTAATTACATAAAGCGTGCGCTTAACCCAACCAATGACAGGTCATAAGTCCTGTAAACACCTTGATCATCCATGTTCAGTTTCCAGTTTACGTCTTCGTCTCTATTGAGATACAATTAAAATATGTAAACTACGTAAACGGAACTAGAAATAGAGGAAGACTTAGACAAACGTGACACGATCAAATGAATAAAATATAATATATCGGCCACAAAGTGCGTCCATGACACGATGTATGAATGTATGTTTCATAAAAAAAATATTATGGATCAAATTGAAAAACGGGGGTCTCAAAAAAATTAACGAATCCAAAAATATCCAGAAGCCATATTACTAGTGTTTAGTAGTAAATGCTGCAGAAAAAAACAACAACTGTGCTGTGTGACTGACAGACAATTTGGTATCACCAAATATGTTGTTAAACGTTGGCTTTTGCAAAAATCTGACTTGATGAATGCACTTTCTTCAAGAAAATTATTCCGGAGACAGATAAGTTCATATGCGTGGGTCAGAATATTAATGGATCAAGTCCAAATTTTATAAATTTGGAGTTTAATGTTTCTACAGGTAGATAAAACAGATTTCTATGTTGTGTGTTAATAACAGAATAGTAGCTTTTCAATTTTCTCCATAAATGACAATACTACTATTGATTAGAGATCAAAATTTGAAACCTTTCAGAATATTAGTGAATCATGGCCATTTTAAACGCTCGTTCACTATCAGAGGTATATTATATTGACTGTTGATTGCTAAAAATGAGTTCAGGTGAAGACTTTAGTTCGTCCAGTGCATGAGACTTTACAAATTAGTGTTGGGGGTTTATTCAGGTGTTTGAAGAAAACAAGTCTAAATTCAGTGACAAATGAAACCCGGGATGTCAGAACCAAGTGACCATGCCCAAAGTGAGGAAGGTTTTGAAAACGATGAAGTTATTTACCATTAATGTTGCTCTATTTTGATTTTTTTAAATGTGTTTCATTTGCGTAAGGAAAATGTTCAGAATAATAGTGAATTATGTCCATTTTATTTTCTTTTATTTGTACTTTTAATATTAATAAAGCCTTTGTGCATCTTTTTTTTTGTCTATTTATTTAAATTGATTCGTGTACTATCAAAATAAATAAGGTGTTTGCAGTGAAAACATCCCTGGATTTTACAAAAGTCTTTCAACTTTAGGTCTAATTATCTCTGAATCAGGATCGATGGACTTGATCCATTAATATTCTGAACCACCCATATGTGCATTCATAAAAAGCATTATTTTATTTTATTGTGGTGATCTTTTATTTTCGATAGTAAATTAAAATTGCGCAATGTTTATAATATGGGGTCGCCATATATAATAATAGTTATTTATTGTTAATTTTTATTACCATGTTCGGTCAATAGTTAGTAATATAATATTAAGAATTAAGAATTTTAGTTTATATTATTCTTCCGATGGTGAAGGTATAAAACCTCTGCAACAACGAGAGGAATAAACCCGATAGTGGATAAAAAAATACTTAATTTTATTATAATTTGTCATAATTATACTTGTATATTATACTAGTAAGTAGGTACTCCTTTACATGAAACTTTTAAGATTGAAAAAAAATCACCAATAATTTTGTCAACCTCGTTTGATTCTTAAATTGAGATTTAGAAAAAAAGTACGGTTTACGACAGCGGCAAAGTGAACTCACCAGACATCCGCCGCGACTCGTAGAATATTCTAAAATTCAATTACAATAACGGGACAAGGCCAAGATGCTTTCGGCGGGATCACAATTCGCAACAGCGAAACGTGATTCGTGAAATTGCTGTATACGGCACACACCTCGCGTTTTTCTGCAGGTAAACCGCCCCGCGCAACTTTCACTCGCGGCGCGGTGACGTCACCAGAGAAGCTGACCGCCACGAGCGGATCCGGAGCGAGCCGAACCGGACCGAAAGGTCGCAATGGCTAATT
This sequence comes from Lepidostoma basale, assembly GCA_022606425.2. Lineage (NCBI taxonomy): Eukaryota > Metazoa > Arthropoda > Insecta > Trichoptera > Lepidostomatidae > Lepidostoma > Lepidostoma basale. The sequence goes on along the minus strand of JAHDVF020000333.1, from coordinate 3,501,725 downwards.
TGACATTTGAATATGGAATCACTCGAAATTAATTCGTTACAAAAACTCGTATTCGTTCCCATGCAATTTCATATACAAACGGACATGCTATTGTGTGTGTGTGGGTGTGTGTGGGTGTGTGTGTGTGTGTGTGTGTGTGTGTGTGTGTAGTATAAGATTTCCATATATTGATTGAATGATATATTGAAGATTTATGATTTGATAATAAATATAAGTTGCAAAAATTACAGTACTTTATATTAGTATGCAAAAAAAAACATATTTACTTTGTTAATGATGCTAAATGAAATTTCTTGTATTCTTCTCCGGTCTCAATCTAATGATTGGTCTGCAGCAAGGTGACGCATCTCCTCTTCCACTCCGCTCGGTCCTCGGCAACTCTCTTCAACTCCGCATAAGAGGTGCAGCCCATATTTCGGCAAATCTGGTCTAGGTACTCTTGGTGAGGTCGTCCTCTGCCAATCGATCCCTCGACCATTTCCTCCAACACATCATACAGGAAACATTCGTGTCGCAACACATGACCAATCCATCTTGCGCGCCTCTCCGCTATGGTGTTCAACACGTGCCTACTCTCATCAACTCTCCTCAACTGTTAAATGAAATTTCTAACTAACTAACTAACCATCACGCCGTCTCCCCGAAAGGGTAGGCAGAAAGAATGGACTGTCACACTTTTACTGATGCGGCACTCCATCCTTCTCTTTTCGCTCCGCGGGAGACGCGGTGTGATGGGTTGCGAACCTCATCGCCACGAAATTTCATGAAATTTCTTGTAGAGATTAATTTTAAATAATGAAAATAAATAATAATAAAAATCAGCGAAAATTCTTTTATAATATATATTTAGTTCAATTCTACTTGGTACCACGAGTTTTGGCAGCTCGCTGCCATTTTCTGGCCCAGACCATAAGATGTCAGCGAGCTGCAGTAACCGGTCGAAGCCGTAAAATCAAGTGAAATTTAACTAATTATACATTACAAAGTTTTTTTATTTTCATTTTATTTATTTACATGTTTACTTATCGAATTATATTTATATGTCTGTTTTTTTCGTCGTTTATGAACATTTATGAAGGATTAATTATTTATTTACTGGCAAAATAAGGATGAAAGTAGAATAAATGCAGTAGAAATGAGATCTCTTAGACGAATATATCGATACCCTGTGTATGATAGAGTGTCAAATGAAAATATAAGAAGTGAATGCGGTGCGAATGATGGTGTTATGAACAAAATTATGAAAGGATCATTAAGATGGTTTGGACATATGGAAAGAATGAATGGTAAAAAAATTATATGTTGACGATGTAAATGGAACTAGAAATAAAGGAAGACCGAGGAAAACATGGCACGATCAAATAAATCAAATATTGAATGTCGGCCATGTGAGGAGTCAGAGAAATCGACGCGCGTGCATGACACGATGTATGAATGTTGAGGAAGCTAGAGAAATATGTAAGGAAAGGAAAGTGTGGCAGTCCATTATTTCTGCCTACCCCTTCGGAGAGACGGCGTGATGGTTAGTTAGTTAGTTAGTTAATTATTTATCACTGCTGGCACCGGTGATCTGCAAACACTCAAATTCTGCACGAAGTAACGAATGGGACCGCAGTTATATAAAAACAATTAAAGAGATGGCCCGAAAGAGCTGCTTCGAAATGAACCGGTGTTGTGTAACAGAGATCTACCCATGGAATTGCGAATGAGAATAGTTCAATGTTACATGCTATATGTCTTGTTTTTTGATATGGAAAAATAGACCTTGACAAAAGCTATCACCGAAATGCTAGATGCCTTTGAAATGTGAATATATCGTAGAATATTAAACATACCATAAACACGAGTCACGAACGAAGATGTTCTGCTGTGAATGCAGAAAGAGAAATTCAGTTTTTTTTTTATCTGTTATATAAATTAGTTATCATTGTATTATATATTGGTCCAGTAGAACCTATTTATGCCATAGAGTGCAATGGAATTTAAAATAGTCTAATTTCACAATCTTTTTGTTTTTATTTATATTCTATAATAATAATATATTATTATTATTATTATTTTTGTTGAATCGTTCTTTACATCATTACAGCGCAAGCCAAATCGATGTAAAGAGTTTTATAGCTATCATTTTGATTCTCGTGGCATGTGATATGTAACGAATTTATCGTCATTTTATTGTCACGAGAATTCTACACCAGACCAAAGACAGTGTGACAATTACACTGCAATCGCCGGGAATCGAACCCGGAACCTTCGAGGTGGAAGTCAAAGCACTTACCACTTGGCCACGAAGGTCGTCAAAGAAGAATCAAAAACGAAAGGAAGTTCTCTTATCCAGAAGCCAATGATTATATCCGGGGTTATGTGCTGGTAATGAAGAAATAATAATATATTCAATATATGTAAAATGAATGAAATAATATTTTTTAACATTATGTAAAATTAATGAAATAGTCTTTTTCTAGGAGTTTAAATATATTTCATATGAGTGACATGTTTCGCTATGCAAGCAAAACATTTATTCGCATAAAATATTTAAAAATATATGTAGAAAAGAGACATTTTCATTCATATTGATTATTTAATGTGGAAGTTTATATTATTTTTCAAGAAACAATAAATCGAACTTAAATAATTTGAACATTTTTCTAGAAGAAAATTCTCAATTTTTTTTTTATACAAATGGTTGGTCGTTTGAACCTAATTACTGTATACACTGTATTTTTATCTATTATATTGATTCTCTTGACATGCGATAGGTAGCTAATCTATCGCCATTTTATTGTCATGTGAATTCTACACCAGACCAAAGACAGTGTGACAATCATATTGCCAACGTGGAGAATTGAGCCCGGGACCTTCGGTATGGCACCAGGGCTCTTACTACTCTGCCACGAAGGTCGTCATTGTCATAATCATTTAATCGTCAATTCCATTGAGTATTATGCTTGCTTAACATACGGCATTGTTCTTGTGGTCCTTATCTGGGATTTATATCTATTCGAAATATAAGGATTATCTATCTATTCGAAATATAAGGATGAAGCATGCTCATCATAAGAAGTGGAAAGCTACTGGCTCTCGTGGTGAGTATGAACAATTCAGTCACTACCGCTCGATGGTGGTTCGCAGTGTCCGATTGGCCTTTCGAACATATGTGGGCACCATTGAGGGTAATCTCATGGACGATCCCAAATCTTTTTGGAACTACGTCAAAAGCTTACGCAAAGATGGTGGCATGATAAACACCATGATGCATGGGGATAGAGAGGTTCGAGGTGCCGATATAGCGAATGCATTTGCTAAGCACTTCCTATCTGTCTATAGCAATATACCCCGCGGCTAAATCATAACGATGTGACCAATTCGAGTGCCGATACTACTCATAGCTTCAATGGTGTCAGTCAAATTGACATCTCAGACATAAAAATTTCAATTCAAGCCATGAAAAATTCGCATTCAATTGGCCCTGATTTTCTTCCTATCTTCTTTTTAAAAGGATGCTCTGAATTTTTGGTACCTCCTCTCCACTTCATTTTCAACCTCTCAGTAAATACTGATACCTTTCCCGATTTGTGGAAAATCTCCAAGATCAGTCCCATCTTCAAGAGCGGCCCGAGAGAATCAGTTGAAAACTACAGACCTGTAGCAATACTGTCTGCTCCGGCCAAACTCTTCGAATCTATTATTTATAAAATGATTCTCCCTAGAGTTGAACCCTTCATAATTCCAGAACAACACGGATTCAGGAAGGGGCGCTCTACTGAAACCAATCTTATGATTTTCACAGAATATGTGACAAGGGCTTTGGACAATGGTCACCAGGTTGACTGCTCTTATAATGACTTTTCTAAAGCCTTTGATACCGTCAACCATGATGTACTTCTGCGAAAGCTGTCGGAAATTGGTTTCTCTTCTAAGTTGGTTTTATTTTTTATTAGCTACCTGAGGGAGAGGAAACAGTTTGCCTCATACGATATATTTCAATCTGCACTTTTTCCCGTATATTCCGGAGTGCCACAGGGCTCAAACCTTGGTCCACTCCTCTTCACCATCTTCATTAATGATGTCGCGAGGGTTATACAATTTTCGCGATTTCTTTTATTTGCAGATGATCTTAAATTATTCCTTGAGATAAAAAGCCCCGAAGATTGCCTCCATCTCCAGTCAGATATAAATAATATCGTCCGCTGGAGTAAAACCAATCAAATTTATTTCAATATCTCAAAATGCGTAATTTTATCTTTTACGAGAGCATTGCGTTCTGTTTATTACAGATACACAATGGATAACCAGCAACTTAAGCGTGTTTCAACGATAAAGGATCTTGGTATCGTTTATGAAAGTAGGCTGACTTTCCATGCTCACATCGAGAGAATATGTGGAGTTTCACTGAAAATGTTGGGATTTATTCTCCGAACTGGTAGAGTTTTCAAGAATCCCTATGTTTTGCGAATTTTGTACAACTCATTGGTCCGGAGCCGGCTCGAGTGTGGCTCGGTGATATGGAGTCCCCACGAGGCGAGATACTCGCTCATGTTGGAGAGGGTTCAGAAAAGATTTCTGAGATATCTCTACATGAGGGAGTTTGGTAGCTATCCGTGGCTTTATCCCACTGCATTCCTCTTGGGCATGCTGGGGACCAATAGTTTACAGATAAGAAGGGATGGGTGCACACTTACCCATTTCTTCAGACTTATCAGGGGATTCTTTGAGAACTCCGTCATCTTGGAGGCTATCCATCTTTATGTTCCGGATGGCTATCTTCGACAGCGTCAGCACAGACTGTTTTATCTCCCAGCATGCAGAACCAACCTGCCTCTGGTGATGCCGGTGGGGAGAGCAATCAAACTGCTGAACATGATCGCTTCGGAGATCGATGTCTTTCATATTCGTGAAAGTACATTCAGAAGACAAATACTCTTGACTTTAGAGAGTATTTTGTATTCCTAATGTCGAACCATCTCTCATGCGTTCCTGGTATTATATATTCCTTATGTTTTACCTGTTCTCAATAGATGCCTTAAACTATAAAAAATGTTTGTAATGTCTTTTGAGAAAATAAACTGATTTGATTTGATCTGATGGGTGTTTCAACATTTATGTCTTAACTTCATATATGTGATTTCGTCGTTGTTTAGGTCAAAAGTTGTCTGTTCAATGATCAAAATATATTTATCTGATTGGAGAAATTCATTTTTTATAACTAACTAACTAACCATCACGCCATTTCCCCAGAGGGATAGGCAGAGAGGAAGATATCGCCACAATGCTCTGTCCTGGCATACCTCTCGGCATTCCTCTACATTCATACATCGTACCATGCACACACGTCGATTATTCCGACTTCGAATGTGGCCGCCTTAAGTAATTGATTAATTTGGTCAAGCCATGTTTTCCTCGGTCGTTCTCGGTTTCTTTTTCCACTCACGCTGCTTGTGTACAACTTTTCAACCATTCTACTCTCATCCATTCGTTCCATTTGTCCAAACCATCTCAGGGATCCCTGTTTAATTTTATCCATGATGCAGTCATCTGCCTTACATTTCTTTTTTATTTCATCGTTCGATATTCTATCATACAACGTTTTCCCGCACATTCTTCTTAGTGATCTCATTTCTACGGCGTTTATCCTGCTTTCATCCTTATTTTGCCAGCTCCAAGCTTGACTTCCATACATAAAGGTTGGCACTAGAACTCCATTGTGTAATGCCATATTTGCTTATGTGGATATATTTCTATTTGCAATAATGACTTATAGTGCGCCATTTATTTTATTCCCAGCACCAACTCTTCTTTTGATGTCTTTCTCCACTTTTCCGTCTCTTGTAAACATGCTTTTTATAAATAAGAAAAAATAATCAAAATCATATTATGTGAAGTAAAATGTAGATTTGTGACACCATAATTATTAAAAGCACTTGTTAACTATTGTATATAAATGGAACTAGAAATAGTGGAAGACTGAGGAAAACGTGACATGATCAAATAAATCAAATATTGAATGTCGGCCACGTGAGGAGTCAGAGAAATCGACGCGCGTACATGACACGATGTATGAATGTTGACGAAGCGAGAGAAATATGTTAACTATGTAAAGGGAACTAGAAATAATGGAAGACCTAGGAAAACGTGACATGATCAAATCAATAAAATATTAAATGTTGGCCACGTGGGAAGTCGGAGAAATTGACGTGTGTGCATGGCACGATATACGAATGTTCAGGAATCGAAAGAAGTATCTTAGGAAAGAACATTGTAGCCGTTCATTATTTCTGCTTACCTTTTCGGAGAGACGGTGTGATAATTAGTTAGTTTAAAATCCTTACTATGTATAAAATCTTAAAGATAAAAGTATAAAGAAGTATATCAGTGCTATCGATTTAAAAAAAAAGTAATGATGTTAAAAAAAAAAAATTACCCGCAATGGATAAAATCCATTATTTGTATACATACTTTAAAAATGTTGTATAAAAACTGGTCCAAGTTAAAAAAAACATAAAAATTGGAGAGACATCTGTAAAGCCTTTCACATTGCATTAATAAAGAGTTTCTGCTTAATGCTTATACCCAATCTGAATAGATGGCGCTAGTGTAGATTGAACTAAAAAATGTGAAGTGTTCCTCAACATTGTAGCATATATACATCTTCCAAAAAATTGTCGGACGTGGTGGTCGTAAGAAGGGCGGAATGGAGAATGTTGTTAAACATAAAGCGATCGCTTAACCCAACCAATGACAGGTCATTAGTCCTGTAAGCGCCTCGACCACCATATTCTGTTCCCAGAAAACAATTTACATCGCTAAGATAAAAACCAGTTACGCTATATGTCAAATGGAATATTGGCTCATTGAGTATCCTCGAAGTTTCCAAAGAGTTTGGTCTCATCAATATTAATAGCAGCTCGCGATTTGCCTTGCCTCCGCCCGGCCGGCCATCTTCGCTATTAAGCTCACTAAAAAATAATCTGTCTGCCGAAATAACAATAATTATTTAGTTACACAACTTACGCTACGTTTCGTTCAATCATTACGTCTACGTAATAACCTCTTCATTATATTGTAAGTATTGCTGTATTTTGGCTTCGCGGTAAGAACGCTAAAACTCTAAATATAACATGTTTTATTTAATATAAATATTCTAGAACAGTGATCGATAAATTTATAAGTCAAAAGAGACAAACATCAGTCGTACATCGATTAAGAATTCTTAACTAACTAACTAACCATCACGCCGTGTCCCCGAAGGGATAGGCAGAAATAATGGACTGACACACTTTTCTTTCCTGACGTATTTCTCTCGCTTCCTCAACATTCATACATCGTGTCATGCACGCGCGTCGAATTCTCTGACTCCTCACATGGCCGATATTCAATATTTGATTTATTTGGTCGTGCCACGTTTTCCTCGGTCTTCCTCTATTTCTGGTTCCTTTTACATCGTTAACATATGATTTTTTTACCATTCTTTCTTCATTCATTCTTTCCATATGTCCAAACCATCTTAATGATCCTTTCATTATTTTGTTCATAACACCATCATTCGCACCGTATTCACTTCTTATATTTTCATTCGACACTCTACCATACACAGAGTAACAAACATTCGTCTAAGAGATCTCATTTCTACTGCATTTATTCTACTTTCATCCTTCTTTTGCCAGTTCCATGCTTCGCTTCCATACATAAGGGTTAAGAATTCTTTTGAGAGAAAAATATATTTATTAAATCCAGTTTTTGTTAATCTGTTACACGCACAAGCGTTCATTACACGATGTACATTCGAATGTTGAAAATGCGAGAGACGTATGCCAAGAGAGAACAATGTGGCAATCCATTTTTTGCCTACCCCTTGGTGGAGACGGCGTGATTTTTAGTAAGTTTTAAGTTTTATATATAATATTTCTACAAATCTTCTTCTTCTTCTTTCTGTGTCCTGTCAGGTCTCCTTAACGTTGACTATCACCCTTTCATAGTGATGACCCGGGGGAAAATATCCAGAGTTGTATCCCGTTGCCTTCTCTGGAGGATTTTCTGTCGGGGTAACCTTCCCTTAGCTGGGTTTATCCAGTTTTATGGCGCTGGAAGCTCGCCATTCGTCCTCTCTCTATCTGCTATGGCACTAAGTAATATATGTCACATTTTCCGGGGTTCGCGGGGTCTTTAAAAGACCTGTCGTGGACGCCAGAGAGTTGGACTTGATAGTAGTGTTGCTGTTGTAGATGCAACATGGCGCCTTACGACATTTTGTAGATGCATACTTTCCAGCAAAACATATCCCATCGTAGCCCTCCTACCCCTTTGAACCCCATTTCTACAAATATAAATCAAAATGATCACGGCAATTAAGTCGTTATACACAGAAAGCACTGCTAGTGTCAGAGTAAATGGAGATCTTACAGCCTGGTTTGATATCAATAAAGGTGTCAAACAGGGTTGCGTAATGTCCCCGTGGTTATTTAATCTGTATATGGACAAATGTATGAAAGAGCTGAAAGGGTTGGATGTAGGTGCCAAAATGAGCGGAGTGTCAGTAAGCTGTCTCTTGTATGCGGATGACGCTGTCCTTCTTGCAGACAACGAGCATGAACTACAAGTCCTGGTGAATTGTATGTATGAGGTATGCATGCGAAATGATCTGATGATGAATATTAATAAGTCCAAGGTAATGATTTTTGAAAAGGAAGAAACCATGACAGTCTGCAACATTAGCGTGAATGGTGAAAATTTGGAGCAAGTAGTTGAGTTCGTGTATTTAGGTAGTATGTTTACAAGAGATGGGCGAGTGGAGAGGGATATTGAAAGAAGGGTTGGGGCAGGTAACAAAGTGAATGGTGCACTTAAAGTTGTCATCGCAAACAAAAACCTATCAAAAAAGCTAGAATGGCAGTGCACAATGGTGTTCTTCTACCGACCCTTATGTATGGAAGCGAAGCATGGAACTGGAAAAAGAAGGATGAAAGTAGAATAAATGCAGTTGAAATGAAATCTCTTAGAAGAATGTGTGGATACTCTGTGTATGATAGAGTGCCAAATGAAAATATAAGAAGTGAATGCGGTGCGAATGATGGTGTCGTGAACAAAATAATGAAAGGATCATTAAGATGGTTTGGACATATTGAAAGAATGAATGAAGAAAGAATGGTAAAAAAATTATATGTTAATGATGTAAATGGAACCAGAAATAGAGGAAGACCGAGTAAAACGTGGCAATCAAATAAATCAAATATTTGATGTCGGCCATGCGAGGAGTCAGACAAATCGACGCGCGTGCATGACACGATGTATGAATGTTGAGGAAGCGAGAGAAATATGTCAGGAAAGAAAAGTGTGACAGTCCATTCTTTCTTCCTACCCCTTCGGGGAGACGGCGTGATGGTTAGTTAGTAAGTTAGTTATACATCATAATATACATAATTATTTTAAGAAAATTACTTTTTGAATTTTACGAGTTATGTAGTTTCTTCTTTCCGTTCAGACCTTATAGAATTGTGTATCGTACAAATTTCTTGTGTACGCTTTTATGCTCTCATTAAAAATTGACGTGACCTAGCTGAATTCTGTTTCTCACTGACAGCATAATAATAATCGTAAGATTATTTTTTGAAAAAACTTTTTTCCGTCTCGGGTATTCAAGGCTTATCGGAGAACCACGTTCACTTTTTAACAAAGGCAAATTCCTCGTTGCTGGCCCATTCCTTTCAGAAATGTTGCGTGCTTAAACAAATTTGTAACCCACGTAATTCATTCAAAGTCCGCATTAAACCGAAAGTGAAAATGTCGTATTAAAACTTAAGTAATATGCAGAATTTTGACATATTTTCTTAGCACTTGCGTCACGTTGGAAACTTGTGAAATTTTATTAAAATCTTATATCCAAAGAGAAAGCTTTCTTTCGTTTTTATTAACGTATTTCTTTCTTCTAAATATTGACTCTTCTCATGTTTCACCGAGTTTCTAGATTCATCAATGTTGTATTTAATCTTCTTCTTCGGCCTTGATCTCTCCACTGCTAGACATAGGCATCTTCCAAACAAATTTATTTCTTATATTGAATATTGGAGCAAGTTACCGAATTGACGTGTCTGGGAAGCATGTTTACAAGAGACGGAAAAATAGAAAAAGACATCGAAAGAAGGGTTGGTGCTGGGAATAAAATAAATGGCGCACTCAAAGTCATTACTGCAAATAGAAACATATCCACAGAAGCAAAGATGGCAATACACAATGGAGTTCTAGTGCCAACCCTCATGTGTGGAAGTAAAGCTTAGAGCTGGCAAAAGAAGGATGAAAGCAGGATAAACTCCGTAGAAATGAGATCACTAAGAAGAATGTGCGAGAAAACGTTGTAGGATAGAATACCGAACGATGAAATAAGAAAGAAATGTAAGGCAGATGATTGCATCATGGATAAAATTAAAAAAGGATCCCTGAGATGGTTTGGACATATGGAATGAATGGATGAGAGTAGAATGGTTAAAAGGTGTACACAAGCAGCTTGTGTGGAAAAAGAAGCCGAGGACGACCGAGGAAAACATGGCATGTCCAATTTAATCAATTACTCAAAGACGGTCGCATTCGAAGTCGGAATAATCGACGTGCGTGTATGGTACGGTGTATAAATGTAGAGGAATCCCGAGAAGTGTGCCAGGATAGAGCATTGTGGCGATCCATCCTCTCTGCCTACCCCTCCTGTGAAATGGCGTGATGGTTAGTTAGTTAGTTAGTTAATAATATAATCGAATAATCAAGACCTAAAACTGAGAATACTCCTCATCAAGACCTATGTATGGAGTAGCTTCATGTACGGCTGCGAGACATGGTGCCTATCCGAAAGAGATAAAAGGAGACTAGAGGCTTTTGAGATGTGGTCCTATAGAAGACAATTAGAAATTTTCTGGAGAGACCACATTATAAATGAGGAGGTTCTCCAAAGAATCGAAGGAAGAAGGCACCTGCTCAGGTTGTCATGGTTGTTTCACCTAGTCCGAAAGGCGTGCAAGATGGATCGGCCATGTAATACGACAAGAAAGCCTCTTGCATGCCATAATGGAGGGTATGACCGAGGGGACAAGGAGGACCTGTTGGTGGACGTGCGCTGCTCATCATATGCAGATTTCAAAAGAGCCGCACAAGACAGGGAAGAATGGAAGATAAGAATACAGGAAATTGCTCCAAACCAATCTCAGGATTGAAACCAGAGAGACAGTGATTGAATACCTCTATTGTTTCTTTAACATTGATATTCAACTTCATATAAAAATATATTATTATATATTGGTGAAAACGTTCGTTTTCTAGAAGTTTTAAGATATAAGTATAGGAGTGACATGTTTCGCCTTAATGGTTCTTTATTGAATAGTTTGATAATTCCCTGGCAGGTCGAAACAGGTCACTCCCATAAAATATAATAAATTGGTATTTTTATCAATATTAAATAATCATCATGCAATTACAATTTAATTTAAAAAAAGTTTTATTCTATTAAATGCTAAGATATTTGATACCGCCTTAATTGTACGAAAAATGTCAGCCACATATAATATAATATTAAAAAAAACATCTAGAAAATTTGTGTTTAAATAATTTTCGTTGAACCTTTGGTACAACCCCTTGTACGTGCGTTTATATTAAATATAGGGTATATAATATTATACTACAGCAGAACTCTCGGTATATTTAAAAATGATCCCATTTAAGATTGCATTCAACGAAGAGAACTGAACGAATTTATATTTCTGCCCAGTTATAAGTCTAAACAACTATGTGTGAGTGTGCTACAATAAATGAATATGGCAGTATATTTTCTTCACTCATCCCTTCAAAGAATCATGGTTTTATGAATCATTTAGCTTCATGGTTTGGAGGTTTGCTAGTTATGTATTATATATATGTTGTTTTTTTTTACCTTAAAGGCCGTGCCACACTGTTTGAAACAAGCTCTCCACAAGGGTGACCTTGGTGGAATGTGGAGCCACACATGTGGAATGCGTGTTTACAACGGTTTACAACACGCATACTATGCGCGTCCGTCTACAGAGGTTGTTGAAGGTCAAACGAATTTTGGTTTCAAACAAGTGTCTACACAGTTTTAAGCAGCCGGTGGAGACCGATGTGGAGAGCTTGTTTAAAACAGTGTGGCAGGGCTTTAAGTAGCATCTATTCAATGTGAAACTCGTTTCTTGTTTGAGTATTAAATACATAAAATGTAAATATTATTTTACAAGCTCATAAGATTATAAATTCGAGAACATAGATGCAACGTACGAACGTGGTAACATAGTTTCTTCCCTCGCGCCTGGTACACTCGACAACATAATTGATTATTGATTCTCACGCGTCCACGTCTGTTATTCAAATAAATCTGTAGTGTTTCTTTAATAAATCGTTTCAATTTGCATTTCTCGCCAGTACGAGTGCAATGCTTAACATATTTTGTACACCGGGATGTTGATTATCTCAACTTAACGCACAGAGATAGACGCAGTTCTTAAAATAATTACCTACAACCAACGCGACCTGACGCTACTAAAGTCACGCATGCGTGAGGGGGCTTCAACATTTTGTTTTATATCCATTTATTTTTTTAGTACCATTTTTGTGAGTCAACACAATCTCATTTTTCTCTTGTTTTATTTTCGTCAGTAACAAAAGACACAAAACACTTAGTACTCTCTTAACAGAAAAACCACATCAATGTTTATAAGGTTTTTTTGCATTAAAAAAAACAATTCATAATATGCGATCTCAATTTTCAAGCTAGGAGTAATAAAACATTGAGTTTAATTAATGTTATGAATATTCCCTCCGTTCTTTTTTAAAAAATATACAGTTCTAACAACTAATGTACTCGTATAACAATTTAAATATAACATTTTTAAAATAGCAATTTAACACACACACACACACACACACACACACACACACACACACACACACACAACAAAGAGAAAACACTAAACTAACTAACTAACTAACCATCATGTCGTCTCCCCGAAGTGTTAGGCAGAAAGAATGGAACGCCACACTGTTCTGTCCTGACATACTTCTCTCGATTCCTCTACATTCATACATCTTGTCATGCACAAAAAACACACTTGAACAAAAAACTTCAAAACGCGAATGAACATACGTACTCTGCCCATTGATTCCAGAACAGTTCATTATCAACCTTAATTTTTGGTTTACAATTTTTATACAGATCTTGGACAGTCTTTATCAATGTATTGGATATTCCTCCTTCCTCCTTTACCGTTATTTTCTCACAATATCCCTTATCAACACCCTGTCAAATGCCTAAGTCAAATCGACAAAACATATTATAGTTTAGAGATGATAATAAGAGTGGAACACGGAAGGGTTCCCTCCACATACCCGAGGCAGTTATAGGGCGCAGCGGCACCCTTCCGTCAGCGTCACTCGTACACTTTCTAGGGCTATCCCCGTCCATCCAGTACATACATTTAATCAACGCAAACACAATGGGATGACTTTGTATCTTTTTCTGTGTCCCGCACTTCCACAAGTAAACTTCTGTTTATTTAAAAATATAGAAATAATAATGCTAATAACAATCTTACAAAATAGGGTCTTACCACCTAGATTTAAACATAATACACACTTTAGAGATGGCAAAATAAATTCTTATACGAGTACCACTGATTAAAATCCTTGATATTCGTCGTTAACTTGTTTCTATCCACTGCTGGATGTAAGCCTCTCCACCCCCAAGCCATCTCTCTCGGTCTCTCGCCAGTGTTCTCTAGGCCCTTCCCGCTGTCCGCACAATATCATCGCTCCACCTGGTAGGCTGTCTCCCGACACTTCTCTGACCTAACCTTAGCCTTCATTCAGTAACCCTCTGGCTCCATCTTTCCATCATTCGTCGGCACATATGCGCAGCCCATTGTCATTTTAACCTCGCAAAACGTATCCCTTGAAATGTGTTTGAAAAATATATATAACTTGTGTATTTTTAAACGCAGTTTAATATTTCCATTTAATAGAGAGCATTAGTCATGTAAAATAGTGTAATTATGTAGTAATTATAACAAATTAATTAGTGTGTACACGGACATGCGAAACATGTGGAAATTATAGGCATAAATCCGGAAGGGCGGGCAGATCATTGGGCTATTAGCCATTAGTCATAGCTTGTATGTAAATTTATTACTTGGTTTCTCTCATATGGAGCGAGTACCTTCACTGATATTGGCAATTTAAGTTAGTTTTACGTAATATTCGCAGTACTCTTGTTTATTATATATTTGCAAATAATTCATTTTATGTGTGAAGTTGTTTTTATTTGACAGTACTATAATAAATAACCGTTTAAAAATCTTTATATGACCCATGTTTGTATCACATGCTTAATTAGTAAGGAGAATGCTAGAATTAGAGTAATACTGAAAGAGCTAAAAATTATGACACATAAAAATAAATAATGTTTTATTCTGACTCATAAAAAATATCAATGGGCACACCTACTTATGAAAAAAAAGAAACAAACAAACCATCACGCCGTTTCCCGCAGGGGTAGGCAGAGAGAATGGACCGCCACACTACTCTATCCTGACATACCTCTCTAGCTTCCTCCACAATCATACATCGAGTCATACAAGCACGTCGATTCTTCCGGCTTCTGACATGACCAATCTTTAATATTTAATTAATTTGGTCATACCATGTTTTCCTTGGTCTACCTCGACTCCTTACTCCATTCACATCGTTAACGTATACTTTTTTAACCATTCTTTCTACACCCATGCGCTCCATATGTCCGAACCAACGCAGCGATCCTTTCATAATTTTTTTTTATAATACCTTCCTTCTTTCGCTCTACATTCCTTCCTATTATCAGCATTTGAGATTCTGTCGTACATCGTTCTAAAAAGAAATGAAAAAACTTAAGGAGATAAACCAAATCTCAAAATTCCCTCTTCTCTAAGGCACTTAAGATGTGTGAGGATGTTCTTCAATAAGTCAAAAATGTAAAATATCCGGTTTAATTTTGCGTTGTAAATTCATATATGAAATAACAATGTCACAACACTTTATTTCACAATTTAAAGCAGGCATGTTGCAGATAATTGTAATCCTTTCTCGATGTGAAATTTATTTAAAAAAAAAAAGGTTTTAGGTGATTCTCAATCATTCATTTGGAGGACCTGTTGGTGGACTTGCGCTCCTCATCATATGTAGATTTCAAAAGAGCCGCACAAGACAGGGAAGAATGGAAGAGAAGAATAGAGGAAATTGCTGCAAACCAATCCCAGGATTGAAACCAAAGAGAGAGAGAGAAACAATAGCCCAAAATTGTTAAACAGGAAAACAATTTTTATTTTTCAATTAGTTTTCAGGGTTTTCATTTGATGGTTAACAATCGCAACTGTTTTAAAGTTATAAAATTGTAATAAATAAAATTCTTATTTTATTCGGTTAATAGATTGACCAAACAAAGCTTTCCGTTTTTATAACAATGTTTATTGTTATAAAACTTGAAAAACTTTATATCTTAATTATCTCTTTCAATCTCTCACCAGTGCCGCTCATAACTCGAGGACCGATTGCGACCAACAGCATCCAAAGAGCGGCGGGGAATAAATAATTACTATGTTGGATCCCAATTATCGTAATAGATATAATCTCACAACACTTTTTCAAACGAGACCGGAACGCCCTTTGATCGAAAGTATTTTCAATCGCGAGAACTCGAGCGGTTAAAACCTTAGGCGATATCTGCGAATAGAGAATAAAGGAGAACTGCTTCAAAATATATGCAGTGTGATGGATACCTGTATTGCATAATAGTCTTGTTAACCTGAAACATTGATGCAATGGGCTATATAGGCAAATCTTTCACGCACCCGAAATCCAGGAAGATGGCCCTAAAAGGTACATATCTCTAATATTTCTCTTACCACTGTGGTTGTAGATTTGATCGATTATGTGTATAGTGTATTGAAGACATGAGTACCTTTTTTTTCACAAAAATACTTTTGAATTACCATTATTGTTCTCAATATGATTATTAAAGATAATAAAAAATAACTGGCGATAATAAACAAACAAAAATAACAATCTTATTATTTGCTTATTTAAAAAAATTTACAATATTTTAATTTGTTGTTGTTTGAGCAACATTGTTCCAAATTATTTATTAAATTTGTACAATGATATGTTTTAAAACATTATTGAGGCATCGATAAAACAATTATCCAAATATTAAAGATAATTCAATTTTTTTTAGTAGCTTAAATTGTCCATTAAATAAAATAATTTAACTCCATAATCCGTATTAAAAACTCCATATTAAATAATTAACACGAATGAAAAATTCCGTTTCCTGGAAGTTTAATAATAATTGCAATAACATGTTTCGCCTTGCTAAGGCATAATCAAATGTCATTTGATAATGATAACATTTGAAAGGCGAAACATGTCTTTCTCATAAAATAAAATAAAACTTCCAGAAAACAGATGTTTTCATTTGTATTAATTATTTAATTTAAGATTTTACATAATCGTTCAAGAAACAATACATTAGTGGAGAAGGTGAAAATATAAAATTATTTCATTATTGAGAACAGTATCAAAACAGATATTATTTCATAAAAGAAAATGACAAATGAAGGGACACTTTTAATCGTACGATACTCTATAGATTTCTTTATTTAATGTAATTTATCATTAGCTACCATGTTCAATCAGGAATTCGTTAGTATATCGCACGCTTAATAGTAAACTGACCGATTATGGTTTAGGTCATAATTGAGTTAACATTAGACTGAGGTTTGTGTTAACGCTATCCATCTATTTTTCACAATGTTAACGCTATCCATTCGTACGTACGATAATCGTTCACAATGTTAACGCTATCCATTCGTACGTGTTTTTCGAATGTTTTTGTTAAAACACCGACTCATGTCAGATTGAGCCAAACTTGATTTTATGAAATAAGCCCGTGTTCTATTAAGCGTGCGATATGTAAACTAAGTACAATATTGTATACAATATATGAGGGTATTAGTTGCAAACCTGGCAAACTCCATCATTATATGTTTTGAATAAATCGCAAAAAACTGATACGCTAATAAAATGCGCTTTTTTACGATATTTCTTTTTTTCGTCTCAACCAGTTGGTATTTTAAAAGTAATCAGCCATGGAATAATCATCATTATGTTGATAATTAATGTCAAATAATGAATTTCATTTTGGAGTTTTATCAGCTTTGCAACACTCAAGTGGAGGTTGCCATGTTTGCAACAAACCCTATATTTTAATAGCAAAATTCTTCAGAATGAAGCCGAATTTGAAACTGAAAATCAATAAAAATTGTGTGCAAATGTATTATGAATAAGACCCAATTCATATCTCACTTTTGATTGTTGGTGGAGTTTGCCGGGTTTGCAAATAATACCCTCATATAAATCTTGTTAACGTACATAGACCTCTTAATCTATCCCAATATTATTCACAGAGTGATTATAAATCACGTTTTCATTCGTATTAATTGTTTAGCTATTTTTCATTTGAAAAGGTTTGAGCAGTTTATTTTGCATCATTTTACTTAGTTTTCTTTATCCATCAAGCGATATGTAGCTCGGAGTCCCGCATTCTCGGGTAAACGTCGGACGCAATAATGTAGTGAAGTTTTTCCATTTGAATTGTGCATCTATCTGCACAAACCGCGTAGCAACATGCCCTCCCGAACGCGTCGCGATAAATAAGCCGGGCCATGAGACGCAGTTGTGGGAACCAGCCCCGCCACGGCCTACACTTTGAGAAACTCCTCATTGGCAAATCAGTCTAAAAACTCTTACATTTCTCACGCTTCGCACCGACTTTCCCTCTTCTAATATCGCGCATTATATTTTATAAAAGAAATCATTCACAACTGTAATTATTTAGCTTTTTTTCCGATGTTCGACCTATTTTATTTGCGTGCACGCGGTTTTTCATTTCACATACATTATTTAACTAGAGTAATTGAAAGTCTGGCATGACTGCGCGAATAATCTCTACAGATCAAATAGTTATCTTTCAACGTATTTTTTTTAGTATCTCATCGTTTTTTATTGAATGAAATAAATACGTGTAAAATTATAAGATTTCGCCAATTCGTCGCATTGACAATATTTTTTTTTAATTCTTTAAGAAATACGAGTATATATCTTCAAATCTGAAAATTAGAAATATACTTCTTCAAAAGTAAAATTGGTTCGATGAAACAAAATAATATGGTGTAAAATCAAAAAAAGTTGTTTTGGATTATTTAAAAAAATATTATTTTAACAAACGTCGTAAATCAAAGCAAAATGTGATCAAAATAATAACAACAACAAAAAACATATAATATGTACTATTATAGCTTTCGACAAACTAAAGGCTTGTAGAGTTCCATAATTATTCAATTAAATTAATCAAAACCCCATATCTTTCACTTGTAGATGCGTTCATATAATGAGTTTATTTAGCTCAACATGTATCGAATGTAAATAAGTTTGTAAGTTTTTTTAGCGTTTTACGATGATGTCGATATAAAATGTATTATACCTTTAAAACATAGATAATCTCATATAGGTGAAAACGCAGCGATTCGACCGATAAAATTTAAAGTAAGAAAAACGAACATGTATTTTTTTGATTACATTTTGCTTTACAAAATAATCAATTTGGACGTTTTAGTACTATGAAGCACCTATTTTTTGGTGTGGCATTAATAAAAATATTTTAAAACACTCGTGTACTTTGTTTTTACACCACTTTATTTTGTTTTATCGAACCAACTGTTTCTCCGGCGGGAGCAAAACAACAAAACAGCGAAACAAAAAACAAAGACTACCAAGTATTTTAAGGATTAATTGTATCTCAATAGAGACGAAAATGCAAATTGGAAACAGCATATGGTAATCGAGGTGTTTACAGAACTTATGACTTGTCAT
The DNA here is from genome assembly GCA_022606425.2 of Lepidostoma basale. Classification (NCBI taxonomy): domain Eukaryota; kingdom Metazoa; phylum Arthropoda; class Insecta; order Trichoptera; family Lepidostomatidae; genus Lepidostoma; species Lepidostoma basale. The sequence goes on along the minus strand of JAHDVF020000333.1, from coordinate 3,482,780 downwards.
TGGTTGGGCTAAGCACACGCTTTATCTAATACAACATTCTCCATTCCACCCTTCTTACGACCACCATGTCTGACAAATTTTTGGAAGTAGTATATGAGGGTATCAGTTGCAAACCTGGCAAACTCCATCATTAGATGTTTTGAGTAAATCGCAAAAAACTGATACGCTACTAAAATGCGCTTTTTTACTATATACTCGTATATTTTTTTCATCTCAACCAGTTAGTATTTTAAAAGTAATCAGCCATGAAATAATCATCATTATGTTGAGAATTAATGTAAAATAATGAATTTCATTTTGGAGTTTTATCAGCTTTGCAACACTCAAGTTGCCATGTTTTCAACAAACCCTATATTTTAATAGCACAATTCTTCAGAATGAAGCCGAATTCGAAACTGAAAATCAATAAAAATTGTGTGCAAATGTATTATGAATAAGATCCAATTCATATCTCACTTTTGATTGTTGGTGGAGTTTGCCGGGTTTGCAAATAATACCCTCATACGAGTATATGCTAATATATAACACCAAACTTCACATTTTAGTTTCAATCTACACACTAGCGCCATCTATGAAGATTGGATTTTAAGCCCAAGTATTTTAAATTATTTTTACTCAATTTGAAGTGTTACTTCATTGTTCAAGAAACAATATACTATGTATACATTGTAGGGATTATTATTTATTATGTGGATAAAATCATTATATTCCTTGTCGATACGTATATATTATTGCGGTGTATATACGAGTACCTTGGACGTTCAGTAATGGGGTAGTCTGTTACACTGCACGGACAGGTACGCGTATTATTATCGTCTTAAACACTGTACATTTTGTAAGAAGATACCGGGCTGTTAATTCCCATCCAGCGGCCGTCTCACCTTCTTATCTATTAGCGAGCCCCAAACGAGCACGAGGCGTCTCGCGTTTAACAACAGCTATCGCCATTGTGTTATTGTCCTGCGCAAAGAAAGCAATGAAACAAGCTAAATTACAATTTCATTGTTCTCCCGTTATCTCCCAATCTAGACATCTCCAATAGTCCACGATACAAAATGTATTGCCCGCGCGCTTTTTCATTTTCGCGTGCATGCTTCAGTGTCTGACTGCGCCTGTGCCGTGCGGGAATGGAAGTTTTCTAAAGCGGTGTGCACATTGCGTACCTACGAAAGCTTATCGAAAATTGCACTTTTTTACGTCCTAAGTGATGACAAAACGTGTGATTGAAACTAATGCGTGGTCTCCCATTCATCTTTGTTGCTTTCTTGCTTTCTACACATCACATTATTGACCCGTAACAACACGCTCAAAATACAAAAACATTAAGTAAGCGAGTTTTACATGCTTATGTTATATCAAACGAATACAAATACTTCCTAGTATTTTCCTTATGCATACGAAGGAAACATGGAAACTGGCGGATTAAATGTAATATTTTGAGAGGATAATATCTTACTGCAAAATATTAACGTTGTTATTGGAAATTTCATGGTAGAATTTCGTTTTAAATAATGAAAATAAAAAAATCTTTATAGTACGAGGGTTCACACCCCGCGGGCGATGCGATTGGGAGCTCTATTATTTACGGCTGCCAAACCGAAACTGAGCGTCGCAGCGAGTTCGGCTGGGTGGGGATGTAGAAGAGGGGAAATAACAAGCTACGATCCTGTGTTGCCGGATCGCACGTAACAGCGATCCGCGCGCCCGTGGCAAACAGGGAAACTTATTTTACAGACAACCCTCGTATATATTCAGTTTATTTCCACTTAGGTTTATTTACAGCTTCGACCAGTTTCGGCAGCTCGCAGCCATCTTCTATGACCTTCGAAAGATTGCAGCTACCTGCCGAAACTAGTAAGCCATAAATCTAAGTGGAATCAATCTAAATATATACTTTTAATATATGTGTTTTTTCATTATATTATTTTACTATATTTATATACTAGATCATTCCATGTGTGACGTCTGAAGAAGATGTTTTTATGATGAACTATACTGAAAAAACTATATAAATTGTATCCCGAAAATATTAATTATTCGTTTACACTTTATTATTTAAAAGCACATATATTTACATATCCTTTACATGATATACAAATCACATTAAAATATATTTAATTTAAATCCGACAAAGATAGCTGTAGTTGCTTGAGTGAGACAAAAGTATGCCAAGATGAGTGATATTCTATTTTTCTCCTTTTAGATTTCTTGAACATCATTTATGGGATATGTCAGGTTGCTTTATGGTTACCTAAGGAGAAAGTTGTCTTTATTGGACGCGGCTGCGACTTAATCCAGTTACATCCAGAATGAGGTTATATCGCTACCAATCATTTCAACAAGCAATTTTTTTTATTTTTTGTTCAAAATTCGCCTCGGAGGTCTGATAGTGTGAGTTGCCATATTTTCTGATAGTGTGAGTTGCTTCAGAATTGTAATATTTATTATTCATTCTTTTTTTCTAATGATTCTTGTATTATTCATTGTACTCTTGTGTTTTTTTTAATTCATATTCTGTAATATTTTTTAAGTTCATCGTTTATACGTACGTACAAGCGTAGTAATGTAAATAGAAAAAAACGTGCCACGACCAAATAAATCAAGTAGGGGGTCGGATAAATCGATGTGATGTATGAATGTCGAGGAATCGAGAGAAGTATGTCAGGAAAGAAAAGTGTGGAAGTCAATTTTTTCTACCTACCTCTTCAGAGAGAAGGCGTAATGGTTAGTTAGTTAGTGAGTTAGCTTAGTGTACAAATATTTTATTTGTTATTTTGACCAAGCAGCGCAATCATTCGCCGCAGTGTGCACCGTGCTCTCTGTGGGCTCCCTTATCCGCCGCGGGCCGTAGGCGTGCGGAAGATATGTTGCCAATTAAAAACTTAACCGTATCGTCTAAGTCTGCCGTCCGCTATCGTCCCATCGGCTGTCAGCCCTGCCTAGATAACAATACACGATAGTCCCGCAATACCCGGGATGCCCGCTATGCCGCTAGCCGCAACCCTGCAGCCCCATACACTGTAGCTTATGGCATTACTTTATTTAAAGTGTTCACTATTGTAAATATTGCTGAATGTTCCATTTTCAAACTTGTCGCGTTATTAAAAAAAAACTTATATTTTTTCTGTCCAGCATAGGAATCTAGGTACAATCATGAAGTCATTAATTTTATTTAAATTGAATGAAGACCAATGTATCATTTGAATTATTTACTATTATCACTATTATCGCTATTATCTCTATTATCGTTATTATCACAATTACCACTATTATCACAATTACCACTATTATCACAATTACCACTATTATCACTATTATCGCTTTTACCACTTTATCATTTTTATCACTATTAGCACTATGTCTTCCACGGCCTCACTTTTTACTCACACTGCTTGTATACAACATTTTAACCATTCTGATGGTCAAACAACCCTCAATTAATATTTTGACATTTCTACTTATCTTCTGTTAATTATTATTATTACATTAAACTATTCCATATTTTATGCGTTTAAATTTATCTGCTCTTAGAATATACGATCAGTCATAGCTTTTTATATATCTTCCTGCTTATCAATTTAAAAAAAAATCATCAAGACAATTTCACTTAAATATCTTCTGTCGTAATGTCTCTTTGATTCCATTATCACATAACATAGGCGAGTTGTCAGCGTCCTCGTACACATATATTTTTAATTGATATTCTTATATAATATGTAGAAACTTGTTTTCTGCACGCTGGGGAATAAGATATACTTACGAGACGATAATTATCAAACTGACAGCGTTCAGGTAATATTTACTCCAGCGTTTACACACAAACACATTGAATAAGCATGTTGTTTCATACTGATGATTAGTTTTGTATTTTAAACCAAGAAAGCGCGGAATGACGGGGTAGGATGAAACACGAATAAGAAAGAAATAAGGTAAATGAAATATTTGTAAACAGTTATTTTCAATCAATCAATCAATCAAATCAGTTTATTCACTCAAAAGACATTATAAACAGCATAAATGTTTTTAGGCATCTATTGAGTACGGGTATTTTAAACCAGGAACGCATTAGTGATGGTTCGACATTAGGAAGACAAGATACTTTCCAAAGTCAAGAGTATTTGTCCCCTGAACGTACTTTCACTAACATGAAAGACGTCGATCTCCAAAGAGACCGCGTTCAGCAGACTAATTGCTCTTCCCACCGGTGTCACTGGCGACAACACAGATTGTTTTACCTACTTCTGGCGGCCGGTAGGTAAAACAATCTGTGCTGTCGCTGTCGGAGATATCTATCGGGGACAAAAAGACCAACATCCTCCAGTACGGCCGAGTTCTCGAAGTATCCCCTAATTAATCTGAAGAAATGGGTTATTAGATGTCCATCTCTTCGAAGCTGTAAAGAATTGGTTCCGAGCATTCCCAGAAGAAATGCCGTGGGATAGAGCCACGGATAACTACCATACTCCTTCATGTAGAGATACCTCAGAAATTTTTTCTGAACCCTCTCCAGCATAACGGAATATCTCGCTTCGTGAGGACTCCATATCACAGAACCACATTCGAGTCAATGCGTTGTATAGGACTCTCAGCACATTGGGATCCCTGAAAACTCTTCCGGTCCGGACGATGAACCCCAACATCCTCAGTGCAATGCAACAAATCCTCTCGATATGAGTATGTGCACGAAAAGTCAGCCTACTCTCATAGATGATTCCGACATCTTTCATCGTAGATACATGTGCCAGTTGCTGGTTGTTCATTGTGTATCTTTGATATACAGTTCTCAATGCTCTAGTAAATGATAGCATAACATATTTTGCAAGCAAAGTATCTACTTAATTTAATGTTACCAATATTTTTGTAGACAAATACTGGATTTTTTACCCATTGCGGGTTAATCATTTTTAAGGATTGATTGTATCTCAATGGAGACGAAGATGTAAATTGTTTTTTTGATAACAGAATATGGTGGTCAAGGTGTTTACAGGACTTATAACCTGCCATTGGTTGGGTTTATGTTAACGTTATAATCATCGTTTTATGTTAACAACATTCCCCATTCCGCACTTCTTACGACCACCACGTCTGACATATTTTTGGAAGTTGTATATTTGCTACTATGTTACACCACACTTCAATTTTTTTAGTTCAATCTACACTAACGCCATCCATTAAGAATAGGTGTAAGCATTAAGCAGAAAATCTTTATTAATGCAATGTGAAAGGCTACATTTACTAGACAACGCCAGGAGAATACTTCTCAAATTTTTATGCTTTTTAAACTGTGCAGATTGAACTAAAATATGTTAAGTGTGGTGTAACATAGTAGCATATGTACAACTTCCAAAAATTTGTCAGACGTGGTGGTGGTAAGAAGGGCGGAATGGGGAATGTTGTTAACATAAAGCGATCGCTTAACCCAACCAAGGACAGGTCATAAGTCCTGTAAACGCCTCGACCACCATATTCTGTTTCCAAAAAAACAATTTACATCTTCGTCTCCATTGAGATACAATCAATCTACTTAATTGTTTATCTGAAATGTTTATTCTTGGATTAATCTAATTATCTATTATTTTCATCATAAAACTTTTATTAATGTACTCGTATATCGCCCTGATGAATTCTTTAGCGCAAGCGAAACTACTTGGCTTCAATTATTATTATTATTTTGTTGAATCGCTATTTACATCATTATAGCGCGAGCCAAATCGATGCAAAGGGTATAGCTATGTGAAAGGTAGTTAATCTATCTATTGTCACGTAAATTCTGAACCAGAAAAAAGACAATGTAATGCTATTGCCGGGAATCGAACCCGGGACATTTAGGGTGGCAGTCAAAGCACTTAGCACTCGATCTCGAAGGTCGTAATAATAACCATACCGTAGTTAAATACGAAGTGTTTATATAATTTTATGTCTATAAGCTTAACTTGTCTAACCACAAAATTAGTTATTCATATGAAAGCAAGATATCCCCTAGTAGGCATCCTTGCTCTTATGTGATGGTGTATTTAATTCTACAGAAGAGCCACAAAGATTTCAAGTTACGAGACAATTCACACTGGTACAAGGAGCCACGCAAGTTACGGCGTGCCTCCAACTCCATGCAGAAGTTCCCCTTGAACTTTAGAAATGACTGCATATTTTAATTTAATTGACACCTCCAATAAAATTCGATACTCGTGATTGGAATCACAATGAAACCATTATAAGAGTATTTTTATCATTCAGCGAGATTACTTTTAATGGAATAACCATACTATTGACTCTAGACATTTATAAATAACATTAATAATTTGTCTTTTTCTTTTTTATATGCTTTGTATACACAACAATTACTTTTAAAAAATTTAAACAGATTTAATTTGAAGTAACAAGACAATCCACACTGGTATAACTGTCAAAACCGATCATATTTGTAAACAATTTTATAATATTTAAAAAAAACTAACAAACCATCACGCCGTCTCCATGGAGGGGTAGGCAGAAAGAATGGAACGCCGCACTATTCTGTCCTGACATACTTATCTCGCTTCCTCTACATTCATACAAGTATAAGAAGTGAATGTGGTGCGAATGAAAGTGTTATGAACAAAATAAGGAAAGGGTCATTAAGGTGGTTTAGACACATGGAAAGAATGGTTAAGACAGAATGGTAAAGAACGGAGCTAGAAATAGAAGAAGGCCGAGGAAAACGTGGCACGATCAAATCAATCAAATATTGAATGTCGGTCACGCGAGGAGTCAGAGAAATCGACGTGCGTGCATGACAAGATAATATTTTTAAAATCTTTATGATATCACTCAGGAAGGACCGGGTTGTCCGAAACATGTCTGATGTATAATTTTAAACAATTTTAAAGTTAGTGTTGTACATAAAAAAGTACTCGTATATAAAAAAGAAAAAGACAAATAAAACATTTACAACACAAAGTATGGCGAACATAGAAGAAAAATTAATAATCTTTGGATTTTTTTTATTAATTTATACACTGTTTTTTCCACTTTTTAGATTATTTATCTGGACATGTTTCGAAAGCTTTATACCTTTATCATTGGGAGAACGATATAAAAATCAGTTTATATCATTCTCCCGAATATGAAGGTACAAAACCTTCGAAACATATCGAGAAAAATTAACCGAAAAGTGGAAATAACAGTGTAATTATAGAATTTCAAAGTGTTAACGTCTTAAATTTATCAAAAATTTATAATCTTAAATGTAACGAAAGCAATATTTCTAGTAATTAAAAAAAAAAAAAATCTGAGGTATCTCAACATGAGCGAGTATGGTAGCTATCCGTGGCTCTATTCTATTGCATTTATTTTGGAATTGTAGGGAATCAATTATCTGCAGCTTCGAAGAGACAAGATTCTCATAACCCATTTCATTAGATTAATCAGTGGATATTATGAGAACTCAGCCGTGTTTGGGGGGTGTGGGCCTTTTTGTTATTGACAGATATGTCCGACAGTTCCAGCATAGATTGTTCTAACTCCCGATGGCAAGAACCAACCTGTCTCTGTGTATGCCGGAGAATAGAGCAACCTGTCTGGTCGACATGATTACCTCGGAAATCGACGCCTTTCTTATTTTTCTTCTATTATTTTATTCTGCAATAAAATACAAAAATTAGATTAGGTATGCCAAAGATACGGAGAACGGACTTAAACCATGCATGTTATTAATAACAACCGTCAATAATCAATATTTGAGTACATCGAAAAATGCTACGAATATCTCAGAAAGACTAGATGACTAACTCTGAAGCTCTATAAAGGGCAGACAATGCTATCAAAGTAAGTGCTTACTGGTTGATATCAGAAAAAAATGTTTTCCTTTTTTTCAGTTTGTGGTTAGAAATTTTAAATAATTACATATATTACGGCTGCTAAAATATCCAATTGAACAGCACATAGGTTTATTCGTATAAAGCTATATTTTTATTTAGTTTTTTATATTGCTCTGATAAAGCTTGGGTACAAACGAAACTAGTTAGCATAATTAATTTTCCATGGTTATTATGCAAAAAGTGGTTTTATTTTAAATTATACATTCATTATCATTTTCGGTGTCATGTCAGGTCTCCCCGACGTTGACTATCACCCGAGAATAGTCGCTTCTGTCCCTGGCAGCTTGAAACAGCTCCTCAAGCCAGTCCAGTCCCATACGTTGTGGAGTTAGGAGATTCACCTTCTGCCAACACCTCGTTGACTCTCTATTTTTCCCTCAATGATCACGTGCAACAATTCATATTTTTTTCCTCTTAACACACGGGGCTTTAATATTGGCCAATAGTTCTTATCAATCAGATCTGACTCTTTGGAGAACATTTATATTTCTGACCATATGCACACAACGCTCGCAATAACCCTGATAAACATTATCACACTTTAATACGTGTCAAGGTATTTCGTTTTTTTTTGCTTTGTTTTAAATAAGCATGTACGATTATAAACAAGTATAACAAAAAAAAACTATAAATCGCTTTAGGTTATATAAATATTTTATCGAAAATATATTCGGATTATAAGTTTGACCTCTTTGATTCATTTACATCATAATTTATCCCGATTGGTAAAGCATGAAGAACAGATTTTCAATCAACCCAAATACTAGGCGAGGTCACGCTTGTTATTGATTATTTTTTGCCCCCGTACGGATTGTATTGTTAGTAAGTCATTCTCTTAGCAGTTCTCGTGGAGCGGCATTTGTTATTATCTATTATTGTTATTACAGTTGTTAATGGCACAGTTAGATTCTCATTACTTCTGTCGGAACAACAGATCTTTAATCGGCTGAAGAAAATCGCCCGGATTTGATCTACATATCTAGAAAACGGTAACAATGGGCTAGGTGATTTGCAAAAGGGATTCGAACGATGCCGGGATGAATGCTATACTAAATTATTTTAATTATGATTCTGTTTTGTTGCTCGCAATGATTTATATTATATTATATATGTATATAAAAAAAACTTGGACGGTTATATACGATACCCTTTGATCTACAATGAAACTCAATTATATAATTAATTTGAATTAAAACTTATGTTTACTAGAAGTTCAAATATATTTTATGGGAATTCAGTATTTCACCTTGCTATGGAATTATCAAAAGTACAAAGACCAAAAATAATTTATGTTAGTTAACAGTAATAGAAAAACAAAGCGTAAAAATGTTTTTTTTTTATCACAGTGTGATTTTCTTTCAAATTTATGAAAATATTACCAACATATTTCAATTAATTCTGTATATATTTTCAGATAAACATAAGTCGTAAACACTGTAGAATTCCATTATGATGAATATTTATGAATTGAAACACTGTTTTTTTTCCACTTTTGAGTTTATTTTTCTCGACATATTTCGAAGGTTTTACACCTTCATAATTGGGAGAGTCATCAGTTCTCCCGATGATGAAGGTGTAAAGCCTTTGAAACATGTCTAGAAAAATAAGCTGAAATTTCAAATGAACAGTGTTTTAATTTATAAAAAATCGTATTTATTTTACATACAATAGATGAATGTAATATCCTATATCCTGTATATAATGTATGGTACATGAAGAATATTTTGTTGTTTTGTTATGGTATTTATGAAAGCATGGAAAATAATTTGGAAATACCTAAGCATTTAATGGACAGGTTTTGCATGTCTAAGGCATTATCAAACTTCCAGAAAACAGAGTTTCCATTCGTATGAATTATTAAATATAGAGTTTTACTTCGTTGTTTTAAAGAAACAATAAATACATTTCACGATTTTTTGGTGCAAAAACTTAACCGTTTTTGTTTCTTTTCATTTTAAATAATAAAGTATAGAATTTCCAATTCCCCAATTTCTATGGTTTATTTTTCGACCGGTTTATTCTTGCAAAAAGTAAATAGTTTTATATTTATTTTTTCAGGTGGCGAAGCTAAAACACTCTTCTAGGAATACGGCACTCCTATTTCTTCAAGGTAAGACTGTTTTATTATACGATAATTTTTATTATGCGTCTAAGTCATGATTGATTTAATTATAATACTATGGTATTTTTTTGTTTCTATAATACTGAAGCAATCATATCTTTTCCGGTTGGATTACTTTTATTGAGTTAATTCACAAAAACCGAAAATTTAAATATTTATTAGATGTAATATTTGCAGTGTATAAGAAAAATCTACTTTATTTCAACAATGTTTACGGTTTGAAATATTAACATAACGGTAAGTATTTGTGGATAATTTAGTTGTTCTGTAAAGTTTTGACTTTTTGAGCCATCGATGTGTAGGAACTAGAAGAATGCATTATCAGCGATTTATACAAATTTTCAATTCAACATCATAATTATATAAAACGATTTTGTAAATATGCATGGAAGCGAAGCATGGAACTGGCAAAGAAGGATGAAAGTAGAATAAATGCAGTAGAAATTAAATCTCTTGGACGAATGTGTCGATACCCTGTGTATGATAAAGTGTCGAATGAAAATATAAGAAGTGAATGCGGTGCGAATGAAAGTGTTATGAACAAAATAATGAAATGATTACTAAAATGGTTTTACACATGGAAAGAATGAATGAAGAAAGAATGGTAAAAAAATTAAATGTTAACGATGTAAATGAAACTAGAAATAGAGGAAGACCAAGGAAAACGTGTCACAATCAAATATTGAATATCGGCCACGTGAGGAGTCAGAGAAATCGACGCGCGTGCATGACACGATGTATGAATGTTGAGGAATCGAGAGAAATATGTCAGAAAAGAAAAGTGTGGTAGTCCATTCATTCTGCCTACCCCTTAGAAGAAACGGCGTGATGGTTAGTTAGTTAGTTAATGTTATAAATAACTACTTCAATGTTTGTTTTTATTTCGACAGACACCGATTTCGTCAGGCTAACTGGCATCGACAGACTGGTCGACCAGCCGGCCTGACGAAACCAATCGCTGCCGAAATTAAGTCAAAAGTGGAAGTACGATTAGTTATTGAAAAAGCAGTTTTATTTCATTACTATTTTAAAATAATTTTCTTTAATAAAAATCAATAAAGTCATAATTTATCGTTAAAACGCAAACAAAATCATTCACGATTGCCATTATTTAATATTACGATCAGCAATAAACCTTGTATTTTTAAGTAGATGCATCGGCGGATGCGAGGTACCCTACTTGGTGCAAGGCGGTTTGAATTTAGATATTATTTTTGCTGAAAATATTTTATACGACAGGCCATATATCATCTCGAGCACATTGATCGATCGTCTATCTAGCGTGGAGATCGATAAGAGGGTACACGGATTCACGATCTTCTCCTGCGTCCGTAATTAGGGTCTATTTGTTTCTTTTATGCTCGTTACAGATAATAAGTGTGCACCGATGTTTGTTTCTTTGTTTGTCTCAAACTGCTATCCATCATGCGTTCTGTATTATTTGCTATGCCTACCTCTTGATAATGCGAGCAATTCAACTGAGCGCTCTAACAAAAAAGTAAGCGAACAAAACACGTGTTCATATAGTTCATCATCATCATCATCAGCCGTCTGTCATCCACTGCTGAATGTAGGCCTCTCCCAAAGCCCTCCACCGCCCCCTATCCATTGCCGCTCCCATCCATCCATGTCCAGCAATCCTCTTCAGATCGTCGGTCCAGCGGGCAGGGGGACGTCCAACTCTACGGAATGCTGTACGCGGTCTCCACTCCAGAACCCGTCTTCCCCATCGGCTGTCGGTTCTCCGACAGATATGGCCAGCCCACCGCCACTTCAGCCCGCCTATCCGTAGAGCCACCTCAGTCACCTTGGTTTGTTGTCGAATAAATTCGTTTCTAAATCTATCCCTCAAAGTTATTCCAAGCATGGCTCTTTCCATGGCGCGCTGGGCAACCTTGAATCTGTAGACTAGACCTTTTGTCAATGTCCACGTCTCGGCTCCGTATGTTATGACTGGCAAAACGCACTGGTTGAAGACTTTAGTCTTGAGGCATTGTGGTATTTTGGAAGTGAAAACATGACGTAATTTCCCAAAGGCCGCCCAACCCAACTGAATTCTTCGGTTGGCTTCTTTCTCGAAATTGTTTCGTCCTAATTGTATGATTTGGCCAAGATATGTGTATTCTTGTACCACTTCGAGAGCCGACCCATCGACGGTTACTGATCCCGGGATAATATGTTCATTATACATGACTTTCGTCTTGTCCAAATTCATCCCGAGACCCACTCGTCTGAATGCAGTGTTCAGTTCATCTAGCATGCCTTCTAGATGCCCAGCAGATTCCGCCAGAATAACAATGTCATCCGCAAAGCGAAGGTGAGATATGTATTCGCCATTTATGTTGAGGCCACGTTCAGACCAGTCCAAAGTTTTATAGTTCGTTTATCACTAAATATATTATTATTCTTCTTCTTCAAGTGCCCTGTCGGGTCCCCGAAAAGTTGGCGGTCACCTTGGCGAACCTGTCCCTGTCCTGTGCCGCTCGGAACAGCTCCCCCACACTTCGGATGCCGTTTCACTCCCTCACGTTTCGCAGCCAGGACATTTTTTTCCTACCAGGCCCTCGGCGTCCCTCAATTTTACCCTCCAAATACAGTTGGAGAAGGGGGTACTTTTCCCCACGCAGTATATGACCCAGATGTGAGATGTGATGGATACATGGTCCCTTCAGTTTCTTATTCTAGTTCTTCTCCTACAAACGATGTCCTATATTTTCAAGTATTTCTTATATCTGCGAAATTAAAAAAAGTACTAAATAAATAAAACTAATAATAATTGAAAGTTGAAAAAATAAATAATTAAAAAAAACGCTTAGGCTTAGCGCTTCGTCATTTTTTTATGTATTCCACAAGTCGTTTAAACCCGATTTCTGTATTATTTGTTTTTAGTTGCTATATTGATGAGAATCATAGCTAGTCTATGGCTTTTTTATTGTCACGTGAATTCTACACTAGACCAAAGACGGTGTAAAAATCACACTGCTATCGCCGAAAATCGAACCCGGAACCTTTTGTATGGCCGTCAGAGCTCTTGCCCCTCTACTACGAAGTTCGTCTTATATATTTAATATATATATCGGAATGCATACAGTACAGCAAAAAATATTCTTTATTTCAGCTTTTTAACAATCTATTATTGATATTTTTAATTTTAATTATCATTTTACTCGAGAGGCGCTTACTAATGCCCATGCTTCATAGAAGTGGTTCTCTTCAATGACCACTCAAGCCCTTAAACTAATAACCTAACGAACTATAGCAGTCTCCAATCAAATATTTCTCCTTCATTCATCCGGGTTAAGTTCCTGTCAAAATCGCCGTTAGCCGGCGACACCAGAACAATGGTACGAGATAAATCTTTGGATTCAATCCGGACGTGAAAAATCATTTGCATTCATTACATATAGATATTTATTTGTATGGATGAATGGTCATATTTCTGGATGGGAATCTTACAATTTATTTGCGAGATTAAGATTACAGTGAACTTGGGTAACTTCGTGATACTTGATTATTCCGTTATGAATTATTTTAGTGACATACAAAGGTAAGCTGGTGATATAAACTTAATTAAAACTCTTATCTCATTATCTATTTACATTGATTCGTGACATATAGTTCGATTGGTGGTTATAAATTTTAATATCGGTCAAAACTGACCACATTCATGATTTTTTTAATATTTATCTTATATCAGAATGTAAATGTATAAATATAAGAAGTGAATGCGGTGCGAATGATGGTGTTATGAACAAAATAATGAAAGGATCATTAAGATGGTTTGAACATATGAAAATAATTAATGAAGAAAGAATGGTAAATAAAGTATATGTTAACGATGTAAATGGAATCAGAAATATAGGAAGACCGAGGAAAACGTGGCACGATCAAATTAATCAAATATTGAATGTCGGCCATGTGAGGAGTCAGAGAAATCGACGCGCGTGCATGACACGATGTATGAATGTTGAGGAAGCGAGAGAAATATGTCAGGAAAGAAAAGTGTGACAGTCCATTCTTTCTGCCTACCTCTTCGGGAGACGGCGTGATGGTTAGTTAGTTAGTTAGTTTTATCTTATATCACTGATGAAGGGCTTCTGTGTCCGAAACATGTTTTGATTTTAATTTTTATTTTTGTAATAAAGTTTGTGTTGTGTTCAAATTAACATGCGAGTATAATACAGAAACATTACTTTTTGTTCGTTTTAATTTATTTATGTAATGAATAGTTTACGGTTAGTCAAAAAGACGTTGTTTGCTCATAAAACTAATTTGAATTTAAGTAATTATTTTACAAATATTATTTCATTTAAGAAATTCAAACTGGATATTCAAATTTTGTAATGAAAATCCATTCTGGTTTCTCACTTTTTTTCCACTATGAACAAGTTAGAGCGTGAATCAGCAGAAGGATTTTTAAATTATTTGACCATTTCATTATTTCATAACTCTATTTGATCGATTGAATGTATACTTTTTTATTAAATATTTCACTAGTCATTTATCTTTTTATTAAAATAATTCTTTCGAAAAAATAAATATGGTAGTACTAAGCATCTCATACAAAGATTATTCAGATTTGTATTTAAAACCAAAAAGGAATTAGTTCATAATAAATTAGAGGTTAACTCACATAAATCAGCAATGTATTTTTATTGTTAACGTTAATATTGTAAAAAATTCTTTTAACCAGCACAATAATCTTTTTTCGGCTTTCACCGTATCACTATATTATCTCCGCGTACCCTACGCTATATTAGACAATATGTTCATTATTTATTCATCCCATCAAGTTATTATATTATAAATTTAGGTTAGCAGTTACATCAAGCTTGGGCGTTTTTAATATTGACACGTAATTCACCGATAGTAGACCTATGTAATTACGTTTAAATAATTTCTAATCTCCGCAGTGTCAAGTGTAAACAGCGAGTGAGGAAATGTCAATCATTTTCAAAATAATTGTCGATGTGTTTGGTTTTATGCGATGGACTCAAAAGATTGACAACATGACATTGAAATAATAATATTAATGTTAAATATGTAATGAAAAAGAATCCGTTAGTCTAACCATTTTTTGTATTATATTGTATATATGTATTAAACCAAGTTTTTAAAAAATATTTTCTGGTAAGCAGGGCATATCAAATTCATAATTCGTTTTAATCAAATGTCCCAACACTGTTACCGGTAATACACAATATTATACGAGTATAATACTTCTTCTTCACGCGTCCTGCCGGGTCCCCCCGACGCCGACGTTGACGGCCATTTGGGAGTCCTGGGGGGCGCGAAACAGCTCCCCCACAGTTCTGACGCCGGTCCGTTCTCGAATGTTTCGAAGCCAGGAGAGCTGTCTTCTGCCGCCCCCCTGCGGCCCTCGATCTTCCTCTTCATGAAGAACTGAAATACCATGTATTTGTCATTACATGGCCAAAATATGATATTTATAGCTTAACAGTGGTGAACAGTATATATCCCACGCTTAATAGTAAACTGACCGATTATGGTTTAGGTCATAATTATGTGTGTTACTTGTGTTAACGCTATCCATCTATTTTTCACAATGTTAACGCTATCCATTCGTAGTACGATAATCGTTCATAATGTTAACGCTATCCATTCGTACGTGTTTTTCGACTGTTTTTGTTAAAACACCGACTCATGTCAGATTGAGCAAAACTTGCCTTTTGAGTAAAACCAGTATTCTATTAAGCGTGCGATATAATACTATAGGTACTTCATTGCCTTCTCTTGATATAATAACATTCGGTTTTTTTCATGTTTGGTTAAGCGAAGAATGTCACTATTAACATAATCGAAAGCTGGTTTTTGGGATACCTTGTGCCATTGTTAATTTAATATCTGGTACTAAATTAACAATGTATATTAAATTAACCGGATGGTGATCTAGGGGATAGAACGTTTGGCTCCTGATCCAGGGGACATGGGTTCAAACCTGGACACGACCAAATTCCTTCTTCATAAAGTTGAGCTATTTTCTGCTCACATTGAAGATTGTAAATAAATTCTAATATCATTAATATAAATTCTTGATGTAAATCTTTTTTTTTTTAATATATCTTATTTATATTATGGATTGAGTTAAGACGTTGAAACTATTTTTTTAAATATATCAAGTGTTTAAAAACGAATTAAAATAGTAAGTACTTCTTCTATATTCACCAGTAGGTACCTACTTTGTGTTGCGGATTCGTAATTATGTATTTTTTCTTTCTTTGTAATTTTTTTTTGCGTACAAATAAAATTACAAACGTGCTTAGGAACACAGAAGCCTTTCATCAGTGTAATTAAGAATATACAAAAAAAAAATATTGAAACAAATTATTCATGGTGATATTTGAAAAAAAGAAATTAAAAAACTATGTAATAGCAAGTACGTACTTACTAACTTCTTACAGCTGTACAACTTTTAAATAGATTAAGCCTCCTTCGTGATTTTATTTCAAACTTCTCGATCCTGCGCCTTTCTGCTTCCAGCAGTCCGTTTTGCCCAACCTAGCCAGATCAGCCAGAACATTATCCATTAGGCACCGTCTAGGCCTTCCTAGAGGTATTATTAGGCTGGTCTTGACGCGTACAGGGTCTCGATTGCTCTAGTCTCTCCCGTTCAACATACGTGCCCAATCTGTGCTAGGTAACCGGCTAAAGGAAACATAGATCGAGGTAAAATAGTAAGTTTCTACATGTATGTATTTAATTATTTAGGACATGCTTATGAATCACGTGTTTACATCATCAGACAGAATATACAAGTTGTAAGTTGTAAGCGACATTATTTAACGATAATATGGTAGTTATAAGTTCTTCTAAATGATAAATACAATGACATAAGATAAATGACTTATTACTTATTACTATTGTATGACAGTAGCGTATAAAACGAAAGTGGACCCCTAAATATTATTGTAAACGGTAAACGGTGGTTTCTTGTGAAAACTTCAACGCATGGTCAAGTGCAAAAATTGTTGGCTATCCAAAGCTTTTTTTCTGCCCGCGAATTTGTCAGTACGCATTTGTGAAAAGAAATAATAAATATGTTTTCTTATATTTAATTCTGTATTACTAATTCCGAATCCTTGTATGGTATATATTATAGTTATCGTTAACAAATGCAGAAAAAGCAATGAATTAAATCAACTTTTGCTATTAACAAAGAAGTTTCACTTCTACCACGCAGACCTCACGCATTCTATTTTTTTAGAGATTGCGAGTATTTATATTCTACCTTTAACTCGTATCAGTGATTGCGTTCACTGAATACCAGTATGAAATATTTTTCCGTGATGTGGTTTTCATGAAGACCTATAAAAAAATACTTGTATAGCCAACAGTTCTGAGTTATGAATAACGAATTATGTTAACGTTAGGATAGAAGTGTTTTTAATTGAAATTTCATGTTTTTTTTATATTTGTTTTACTTGGTTTTTAATATCGACCGTTTCCGGTAGCTCGTTGAGCCCGAAGAAGGCAGCTTCTTCTCCTTTCTCTTGCTTTAGGTCGTATGACCTGTTTGTGACGGTGACGACGATTTTTTTGGGATCATCCAGCCATCTCTCCATCCCTCTGAGTAGGATTTTAGTGCTATAGATATCGACTCTCACTTCTATCCCATATGTTATAATGGGGCGGACGCTTATCTAATAGGTATATCCAAAGATGGCAGCGAACAGTCGAAACTAAAAATCAAGTGAAATTAAACTTCCTCTTTTTTCGGTGTCCTTCTTTCAGTGTTCTTCTTTCGGTATTATATCAGGTTCCTCCCGACGTTGACTTTCACCCGATAGTAAGCGGCTCTGTCTCTGGCAGCTCGAAATAGCTCTTCAACGCTATTTGAGCTAATCCAGTCTCTTATGTTGTGGAGCCAGGAGATTCGCCTCCTGTCAACACCTCTTCAACTCTCGATTTCCCCTCAATGATCAAGTGCAGTAATTCATATTTTCCCCCTAATCAGGTGACTTAAATATGCCTTCTTACGGGTTTAAAATTGAAAAAAACTTAATTAACAAAAAAACAAACCATCACGCCATTTCCCCGCAAGGATAGGCAGAGAGAGTGAACCGCCACACTACTCTGTCCTGACAAACCTCTCTAGATTTCTTCGTATTCATACACGAGTCATACACGAACGTCAATTCCTCCGACTTCTAAGATGACCAACCTTTTAAAAATGTTTAATTTAGTCATGCCATGTTTTCCTCGGTCTGCCTCGACTCTGTACTCCATTTACATCATTAACGTAAACTTTTTAAACTATTCTTTCTCTATCCATGCGTTCCATATGTCCGAACCTTCGTAATACCTTCTTCTCTTCTACATTCCTTTCTTATAGCAGCATTTGAGATTCTGTCGTATATCGTTCTATCACACATACGTCTTAGGGACCTCATCTCTACCGCATTTATTCTGCTTTCATCCTTCTTCTGCCAGTTCCATGATTCGCTTCCATACATTAGGGATGGGACTAGAACTCCTGGATGGGACTGGAACTAAATAAATATAATTTTAAAACGAAATTTGAAACACTGTTATTACGTATCACAATTTTATTATATGAGTTTGTCGCGACTGCTGTTTCGCCAACCTATGTTGTCATCATCAGCTGTTATAAACAACTGAACTAGTTGTTTGTAATGCCTGATGCTGCCAACTATTATATAAATAATATAATATAATATAAATAAGGATGTGAGGCGTGGACAACGACAACGAAATCCGCAGAGCGACTAGATACTTTTGAGAGAAGGGTGCTACGCAGAATTCTGGGACCTATGAATGACGGTGAAGGCTGGAGAGTGCGGCATAATGACGAGCTGTACTATATTTACAAAGCTCCCAGTCTCTCCACACAGGTCAGACTGAATAGACTGAGATGGGCCGGTCACGTGCAGAGGATGCCGTCATCGCGAACCCCAAAAAGATTGCTGGAGTGGCACCCAGGTGGTAGAAGACCAATTGGATGACCAAGGCTGCGATGGGAGGATGAAGTTGGGAGAGATGGAGGGTTATTAAATAAGGTGTGATACGTAATGGCAGTGTTTCTAATTTAAACATTTAGTAATGTTGAAATATCATAGTTTTTCGACCATAACAATGGATTAAAAAGATATAATAAAAAAAATGGTAAAAATTATATATATTTTCATTAATTTCGTTTAGGAATTTGGGATCTGTGACTAATGGCTGCATAATAATTGTTACTCATCATTATTTTTGTGATAATTAGTCTCGTATTTTATTTGCATAATAACAAACCTCTGGAACCGCAGTGCTCTTGACTCGACCGCAGGCAGTGCTTGACCTAGACATCTCCGCCGAGGCGTGCCCGGGTCGCGGGTACGCCGCCACGGCTCCGGGCAGCTGCGCTTGTGACACGACGTCTTTCAACAGGTCACAATTAACGATGCTTCAAGTTCTTATTGATACTACACTATCATTAAAGCTAAAGTCACACCGTATTCATAGCTAAATGATGCGCTTATATAGCAGATAATTGATACGCATGAAAACGTCAGTCTTTCAAATCAAATCAAATCAGTTTATTTTCTCAACAGATATTACAAACAAAATTGCGGTTTAAAGCATATATTTATTACAGTACAGTAAGTACTTATGGTTTTGAAACTGCCACTCTGACAAAACACAGTGCAGAGAGACAAAGAGTCATGTAGCGAGAGATGGAGAGAGCCATGCTAGGCCTGTCCCTTAGAGATAGAGTCAGGAACGAAACGGTGAGGGATAAAACAAGAGTCACAGACGTGATTCACCGGGTGACGACTTTAAAATGGAAATGGGCAGGGCATGTTGCTAGAGCTGCAGACGAAAGATGGACCAAAATACTCCTGAATTGGAGACCGAGAGACACGAGAAGAAGAGTAGGAAGACCACAAATGAAATGGAGGGATGACCTGGAACGATACGCTGGGGTGCTATAGATGCATACTGCGCAGGAGAGATCGACATGGAGGGACATGGAGGAGGCTTTCGTCCAAGAGTGGACGGCGATAAGCTGAAGAAGAAGAATTTATTACAGGTAAAATAATATAGATGGTATAATACCAGAAACGCTTGAGGGGAAACAAATACTCTTGGTGTTTTTTGGGATCTTGGAAAAATCCGTGTAACTCGTCTTTCTGGACTGACGTTTCGGAAACCATTGCAGGGTGGCTATCCATATGTCTGCATCTTGGATAACCACCATAAGATGGAAACTACAATGATCTCCAAAATGTCAGTCTAGAAAGACGAGTTACACGGATTTTCCCAAGTTCCCAAAAAACATCAAGAGTTCGTTTTTGAATATAATTTCACTATTATAGTAATCCATGTCTATTCTTCTGCTTTTTTGTGCTATTTACTCTACTTTTATTACTTAATAGGTCCGGAAAGCGAAAGCTTTTACAAAAAATTAATGTGAATTTTTATATATTTATTGTTTCTTGAACAATGATGTAAAACTCCATATAAAATAATTAATACGAATGAAAACGTCAGTTTTCTAGAAGTTTTATTATATTTTATGTGGATGACATGTTTTGCCCTCCTAAGGCATTATCAAATATTTGATAATGCTTTAGAAGGGCGAAGCATGTCATTCCCATAAAATATAATAAAACTTCTAGAAAACTGACGTTTTCATTCGCATTCATTATTGAATTTATGTATATTAATTCTCGCCCATTGCATATATTATTTACTAGAATTAAAGTCTTGCCACTATACTCGTATATTAAAATCATTTTGTTGAAATGTATAAAAAGTATCATGGTAACATGCTTTTCGTATTTGAATTCACACAATTTTAATCGATACTTAACCAATTTATAGGGATGCTTATAATTATTTAAACAATACACACAAGTGAAGCTGGAAATATAATTTCTTATGGGCTAATCTATTAAATGTTATATGGGTGTGAGACATGGACTTTAAAAATAAATACAATGAACCGGTTAGAGGCATTTGAAATGTGGCTTCACCGAAGAAAATTCAGGATCCCATGGATAGACAGAGTGACGAACACAGAAGTCCTGAATCGTGCAGGAGTAAATAGAGAGTTGCTGACATTGATCGAAGTCCGCAAGATTTCATATCTGCGTCACGTTCTATGAGTAGAAAAATATCGCCTGCTGCATCTAATTTTGAAGGGAAAATAGAGGACCGCAGGGGGCAGGGGGAAGGCAGATCTCTTGGCTGCGCAATGTGAGGGAATCGATGGGAATCGGAACTGTGGAGAAGGTATTCCGGACAGCGCAGGATAGGGAAGAGTTTACCAGAGTGATCGCCAACGTCGGGGGGACCTGACAGGGCACTTAAAGAAGAAGAAGAATCCACTAAAGCCTATGATCACGTAATAATGTGCTTTATCTATTTTGTTTAAAAAAAACTCAGCCACCCCATAAAATTTAATCGACTTAAATCGACGTGTTAATACACGACCAGGCGTGACGATATTCATGACATGAATGGGAAAACTACGTCGACTACGTAATAAAAACTGAAGAGTTTTCTCCGAGACCTAATTTATCTTTAAATTCAGATCTTTATAGTTTATGTAAGGTAAAAAATGTACATTTTATTATGTGCATTAAGGCGTAGTCGGTAACACTGCATTCTTCATCCATCTCTGCCCTCATGATTCAACAATATAAATTGAGATAAGCATCTCCATTGGAGTGATGCTTTGTGTTAAAATACCTTTATAATATTATTAAGTACTGACGCGGTACAGCACGAGCAGACAACATGATAATGTATGGGACGCAGTGCAGTCGAGAACGCGAGGTCCTGGGAATATTGTTTTAACACTCGATTTACGGAACCCGGTCAATTAAACACTCTTAACATTAAAAATTTAAAACATTTACATATTTTTTTAATTATTTAAGATTTTATTTGATTTATTTGATCGTGCCACGTTTTCTTAGGTCTTCCTCTATTTCTGGTTCCATTTACATCGTTAACATATATTTTTTTACCATTCTTTCTTAATTCATTTTATTCCATATGTCCAAACCATCTTAATGATCCTTTCATTATTTTGTTCATAACACCATCATTCGCACCGCATTTACTTCTTATATTTTCATTCGACACTCCATACACAGAGTATCCACAAATTCGTCTCAGAGATCTCATTTCTACTGCATTTATTATATTTTCATCCTTCTTTTGCCAGTTCCATGCTTCACTTCCAAACAAAAGGATCGGTAGAAGAACACCATTGTGCACTGCCATTCTAGCTTTTTTGTATAGGTTTATTACTTATTTATTGTTCATTGTTAATTTATTCACTGTTTATTTATTTATTGTTTACGATCAAATAAATCAAATATTGAATGTCGGCCATGTGAGGAGTCAGAGAAATCGACTCGCGTGCATGACACGATGGATGAATGTTGAGGAATCGAGATAAATATGTCAGGAAAGAAAAGTGTGGCAGTCCATTCTTTCTGCCTACCCCTTCGGGGGGACGGCGTGATGGTTAGTTAGTAAGTTAGTTAATTTTTCTTCTAATAGTGCCGTTTCAGGTACCCCGACGTTGGTAATTAGTATGGCGAATGCTTTCTCGCCGCAGTTCTCGCCATTTCCTTGTTTCTGGAGTGGTTTCCCGTTACATTCTCCGAAAAAATTCTAAAAGAGTTACCTTCTCTTAGGTGGTGGGTCTCTGTTTTGTGGAGCCGAAGACACGTCATACGTCTTCTTCCTATCTCGCTTGACTCTTATGGAATGGTCAATGATCACTTTGCACGGGACTCGCGAGACACAAAGACCACTCTGGAACGCCAAAGATTCGAACTTACTGGATGACCCTTATGGAATGGTCAATGATCACTTTGCACGGGACTCGTAGGACACGAAGATCACTCTGGAACGCCAGAGATTCGAACTTACTGGATGATTTTTATGGTATGGTCAATGATCACTTTGCACGGGACTCGCGGGACACGAAGAACACTCTGGAATGCCAGAAATTCTAACTTACTAGAAGCCTGGCTGTTGTCATGCACGGAGGTGTTTCAACCCATTTTATGGGTTAAACCTTTCAGCAGGGTATATCCCACCATGACAATTCCAGTCCATTCGAGTCCCTCATTGATTTTATCAATTATTTTAAGCGGATATGTGTTGTAAATGCCAATTTTTCAGAAACCCGAAAAAAATTAACGGATTTTGTGGGTAAACAAATAATGCCATCAAATGTTGTGTTAACATTATATAATTAATACGAATGAAAACGTCAGTTTTCTAGAAATTTTTTTATATTTTATGGGAATGACATGTTTCACCCTTCTAAGGCATTATCAAATGTTAGACATTTGATAATGCCTTAGAAAGGCGAAACATGGCATTCCCATAAAATATAGTAAAACTTCTATTAAACTGACGTTTTTATTCTTATTAATTATTTAATATGGAGTTTGACATCATTGTTCAAGAAACAATCAATTAATATTGTAAAAAAAAAACTAACTAACTTACCATCACGCCGTCTCCCCGGAGGGGTAGGCAGAAAGAATGGAACGCCACACTGTTCTGTCCTGACATACGCCTCTCGCTTCCTCTACATTCATACATCTTGTCATGCACGCACGTCGATTAATATTGTATATTTTATATAAAGAGCAACGCTAAATATCTTTGAATAATTCCTTTGGTTATAATATTATGACATCATTGAATAATCCTTCATTTAATCCTTTATACTTCCCGAGTCCTCATCCATTTACAAAAGAAAATGTGTTGAAAAACAATAATCTATTACATACATTATTATATATTCAAATATCATTTGCATCGTTTCATAAAATATTGAAACTTTGAGTAATATGTAAAACAATATGAATCATCTCTAGAGTACTTTGATGCTGTGCTTAATATAAAACTGCATTTTATTATTATAAAATACATTGCTACATTACTGCAATAAAAACAAAAATAATAAAGTAACTATAATAATGAATTGTAATACAAAATTATTTTCAACAAAATAAACTTTTTTTTTAATATTTACGGGCTGTCCCTGAAGGACCTACTGGGTGGTCACTACACCCCTGATTATGATGAGAACCTAATGTCATGTAGTTTATGATGTGCTTTTCAGTTAAATAACGATGTGCTAATCGGTTACGTGATTTTATATAAAATTGTAAACTTGAATAATAATTATTACTACATTTTTAAAAAGTGAAGTACTTTATTGTTAGAAATTTAATTTATTTTATTTTATTTTAAATATGTTCCTTTTGCAAAATTAATATTTAAAAAAATTGTAAATATCCGTGAAGAATCTAAAATCAATATTAAACACGATTGATAGATCGGCATAGTAGTTTCGACAAAATTCTTTCCTCTTAAACGAATATATCTTTATTTGACCCGTATATCCTTTAGGCGTTGCGACTCCGAATCACGTTGACTATGCTGCGACTGTAAATCGCTATCTGCGTGAACGGGTTCCAAGTGTCACGATCCCGCACCGACCCCGTGGCCCAGTCGACCCCTGCCAAGTCGGGTCGGAATACATTTAATGCGTTTCGACACCGCGACAATGCATATTCAAAATAAATCCTCAATTCCTATGTTATTCAATGAATTGTTTATACTTTATATTTTATCGGGACGGAATGAAGTTTTGGCGAGTTGACTATGCCGCTGGTGCGATCGGATCTTGGTCATGCCGCGAGGTCGGCGGGAAACGTCTCTTCCATGAGAGAAAACATTATTAAAAGTTAAACACACATTGACAAGGCAATCGGTAATCATTGATGTCCGTTATTGTATTTGTTATACGCCTGTAATAATAATCAAACGTGATGGATCGGCGATTGTTGTTACTCATGGAAACGACCTTTTCCAAGTGACTGCCGTGCGTATTAATATTATGTACCCATACATCCAAGTACATTGATAAATATCATCAAGATTTATTATCAAACTAACTTTACAGATACACATTTGAATTAAAGATAGCACAATTTGATTAATTTTGGTCATGCCATGCTTTCCTTGGTCTTCAACGGCTTATTTTTCCACTAACAAAGCATTTTGGTCATCCAATTTTTCCACTAACAAAGCATTTTGGTCATTCAGAAAGAATCCAGTATAAACTCTGCTGGACAGTCTTCAAAGCGCTACATGGAATAGCATCAAGTTATATATCTGAACTCTGTATAACGGAAAGCCTAAATTCAAGGAAATCCACACTTCGCTCAGCAAACTCCTCAGGAATAGGAAGATTAGTTGAGCCGAAGCGTTGCCCCAGTACAAATTTCGGGGATCGAGCGTTTGCGGTAGCCGGTCCATCAGCTTGGAACAATCTCCCTTCACACCTCAGATGCATAAATGATCCGACAGATTTCAGATCTAAATTGAAAACCCATCTTTTTCATATTTCATACCCAATTTAAATATTTATACTTTGTTCTACTATACTTTTTAACCGATCGCTTTTTAAGCGGTCACATTTAGATTTTTTATATTTAAAACACGTCTTAATGCGCCCTTCAGGTGATTACATCACAAAAACGGCGCTTTAGAAGTTAGCATATTATTATTATTATTATTACTATCCACTGCTTGTAAACAAAAATTTAACCATTCTTCTCTCGTCCAATCGTTTCATATGCCCAAACCATCTCAGGGATCATTTTTTCATTTTACTTATGATGCAAACATCTGCCTTACACTTCTTTCAAATTTGGACGTTCGGTATTCTATCATATATCGTTTTCCCGCACATTCTTCTCTGTGATGTCATTTCTACGGCATTTATTGTACTTTCATTTTTTTTTGCTAGCTCCAAGCTTTACTTCCATACATAAGGGTAAAATTTATTCTAAAGTACACAGTTATAATGATTTCTCATACCGTTGGTTTGAATCCACTAAAACCGAATCCATCCATATCTTGGTGTATTTTTTTAATTTTTTAACGGCTCTCTAATGAGGACTTTTTTTTACAAATAATCAAAACTATTCAATTTCGAAGGAAGCAAGGACCCTGAAGGTTAGACGTTCACGACGTATAAATATTGAGAAAGCAAGAGAAGTAGATAAGTAAATAATAGCGTAGAGGTACTTTTTTTTCTATGTAACCCTTCATGGATGGTTAGTTAGGTAATTATTTATTCTAATTTTATAAAAATTTAAACAATTTTTATATATTTATATACAAGCGATTTGGAATCGTGACTTAAGAAAATTATCAGTGCGATTAATCAAATTAAAACTATTATAAAAAGTAAAGGACTAAAAACCGAATTATGAAAAAGAATGCATCTTTGTGTGTGTTATCAGTTTTTTTTTTATAGTTTAAGTAATATTTTGTGCCTTAATTCAATATAATAAATACATAAATTTCTACTTACTTCTAGCCTAATAATGATTTCTCTGTAAACGATAAACCTATGTTTAGTTTAGACATCTTGTCATTCTTTTGAAAATTGTCAATTAAAAAAATTAAATGCTTGATGTTTCTGTCTGGTATTTCCTAATGTGGACAGATAGTTTTAGTTTTTGAATTGATAATAAATGCTTGTTTTGTTCACTAATTAAGAAAACAATAAATGTTTGATTATGACCAATAGTTATTTTTCTAATTATCGTTTAAACACCTGACCTCGATTAATTTTAAAAAAACTTCAATCTTATTATTTAACCTCCCAGTAGGACTGTATTCAATAACCAAACCCATGATGTGATCGAAAATTCATTAAACCGTAAACTTACACCTAGAAAATACGAGCCTCGTAATACGAATTCCTCGTAATATTATAAGTCCTTAAACCACAGAAATAAAAACGTTTATCTTGTTATTTAAAGAGCTTGTAGTCAAGCTTTATTTACTTTGTCATTTCAAATATTAAAAAATACACTTATTCATTTTGAGTCAATTAAAATGGATATCAGACTACAACCAATCAGATTGACAATAAATTAAATAAATGTAAATACTATGGTTGTAACGGACAGCTCGCGGCATTCGACACCCCGCCGCCGAATTTAGTATTAAGATATCATTTACTTTAATAAACATATTAAGAAACCTGCGATGAGATGTCTATGGGGAGAAAGTAACTGTTCGTACATTCGTAGAGCGGGCCGGCGGACCGAGCGAGCCGAGCGAGATGGAGAATCTCTAGGGTCACAGCTGGAGATTCTCCCATTCGCTTCGACGGCCGCGAAATTTCGGTCGCTCCCGCCACGGGCTTACGAATTTATGTTACTCCCGCCCCGTATGTCCGAATCTCGAGATTTATTCGTAGGAATATGTGTAAATGTATATTGTATCTAGATTAAATAAATAAGACGGTCGCAGGCGTTAGATAGCGACAGGGCGAGGCGAGAAAGACTGGAGGTGCGTGTTACGTAACGTGAAACTCGGAGAGTTGCGCAATTTGTCCGCGGACCTACTCGCGGCGCAGCCTCCGTCTGCGAGGCGGCGCTGTGAGACGGCCGCGCGAGATAAAAGCCGTGCCGACTCTCCGACCAAACAGAGATCGTTCTACAGTCGCCCAAGTTACATCACGTTCACGCACTTCGAGAGTCTTTCTCAAGACTCGCCCGTATCAGCCTGCTACCGTCGCCATTTCATATACAGTTTGCTTTTATTTGGACCTTGGCCACCACTTCCCCGGACTCCGCACCGATTTGCACTACCCAGTGTATCATCACGCCGTTTTCCGGAAGAAGCAACATCTCGTGAAGCAAGCAGCAGTCGGCACCTAAATAAATAATTATTGTTTCGAGGCAGAGCACTTCCTGTCTCGTACATTTTGGTCCTTCGAGCCGGATCAGCCTTGCCAGCACGAGATGTCGCCTTCGCTTCGTTCCGGCAAAGGAGAGCCCAGTGGACGCACTGGACCTTCCGCTGCCCACGAAGATGCTGCATCCGCAGCCTCCACCGCAGCCTCAGCTGCCGCCGCCGCGTCCGTAGCCGCGCCTTTACAGGCGCCTCCTACGCACGCTGCTCTTTCGGGCCTACAGCCCCCCGCTGCCGCCGTCATCGCCACGGAGCAGCCCAGACCCGACTCCCGGGTCCCCACCAGTGGCCAGACGTCTGCAGCCTGGATGCAGGAGGTCGTGGACCTCGAAGGGCCCTCCTACGCGGAGGACAGATTCCGCCCAACAGCGGTAAGTTCTCAAGTCGCCTACCGTTCGGTCGGTGGGGCCGCCGCCGCGCCGCTGTGCGCCGCGAAGCCGCCGCGCACCCCCAAACCGTGGCCGACGCGAGATTCTGAGGACGAGGAAGATGAGGAGGACTCGGAGCCCTCCTCCGTGGATACCATTCGCATGCTGCGAGAGGAACTGCGAGCGCAACGAGAGGAGCTGCGAGCACAGAGGTCGGACGCCAGCGCGGCGGCCGAGCGACACGCAGCGCAGCTCGCCTCGGCGGCCGAGTCTCACACCGCACAGATCGCGTCGCTAATCCACGCTCTCTCCGAACGACCCCCGACCCCGGAAGTCCTGCCGAACAAGGATTGGCAGGACCCGCGGCAGCAGCCTGCGGCAATTCCGGATGGTGCGCCTACGATGACCAGGACAGGCCGCGAGGGACCACAGCCTCCGGCGTCCTCGCAACCAGGCGCACAGAGAGGAGCGCAGTGGGAAGATTCGCGACCGCGCGCGGTCGGAACGCAGTCCTACACAGGCGCTCCTACCCCGTTTCCGGAGGGAGTGACGCATTACATGCGGGCCGAGCCCTCCGATGCCCGAGGTGTTCCAGCCAGCTACCCGGAGAGGTGGCAAGCGCCCGCGATCGTGGCGCCTGGGCCGGACACCGCCCGATACGAGAGTGATTCGCGCGCAGGCCGCGCCGCGAATCACGCTCCCGAGTTCTCGACGACGGCCACACACACGCTACGGCGCGATACAGTGTCTGGCCGCGAGACCTACGTGCCCCACGGCGGGGCACAGAACGAGCGCGAGATAATTCGCGAGACCGACCCAATCGCCCGTCTTGCGGCCCTGATGACGGAGGCGATACAGGGGTCGCGGAGCGGCAGTACACCGCCGCTCAACTATGCAGACCAGAGTGGGCAGATGGCGACCCTGATGGCCCGGCAGTCCATGGCAAAGGATCTCCCGATCTTCAGCGGCGATCCGATCGAGTGGCCGAGCTGGTTCGCACAGTACCAGCAATCGACGGAGACCTGCGGCCTGACGCACGCGGAAAACTTGATCCGCTTGCAGCGCGCGCTCAAAGGCCGAGCGCGGGAAGCTGTGGCCGCGCTACTCCTACAGCCGGCGCAGGTGCCGGAGATAATCGCCGTTCTGGGCCGCCGCTACGGAGATGCCCACGCGATCGCCAACCTGCTCATGGAACGAGTCCGGAGGCTGCCAGTGCTTCCGGAAAATGCGTCCAACACGCAAGTGATGGACTTCATCTCCACGGTCCAGAACCTCGTCGCGTCCCTGAAGCTGCTCCCAGTGGACTACCTGTCAAACCCGGCCGTCCTGCACGACTTGACAGCGAAGCTGCCTCTCGCGATGCGGATGGATTGGCTGGGGAAATATGCAGACACCGAGGGCCCTGTGACAGTGCATCATTTCGCCGCGCATCTGGGGCGTCTCGCGGACGCCATGTCGAAATGCGGCCTTCCCGTGAGGGCCCCCGCGACCTCGAATCCGCGGCGCGAAACAGTGCTCGCGACGTTCGGGATGACCGCCGGCGAGGAGAGAACAAACCGGAGCGAGAGGGCCCGCAAGCGCCCCGCGAGAGCCGCGAACGCGCCGCAGAACGCCGTCGATTACGCAAACCGACCGCGCGCGGGCGAGACGCGATCCGCGAGAGTTAATTGCGTCATGTGCCACTCGGGCGCCCACAAACTCCGCGAGTGCCCCGAATACGCGCGAAGTGACGTAGACCGGAGGTGGAACGTCATCCAGACAGCCGGCGCGTGTGCACGCTGTATAAGCTTTCACAGAGGGACGTGCGACAGGACGTGCAGCTATGCGAACTGCGGCGGAGATCACCATGCCTCGCTGCATTTTGAACAGCGATCGGTGGCCACATGCGCACTCCTACGTACACGCGAACGCGGAGAGCAAGATAACATCTTCATGAAGGTGGCAGAAGTGAGAGTCAGCGGCCCAAAAGGAGATCTATCAGTGCACGCCTTGCTCGACGAAGGATCAACCGTGACGCTGATAGACGCCGCGACCGCGGAGAGCATCGGGGCGACCGGCCCCACGAGAGAGCTCCACCTGCACGGCGCGGTCGGGATGTGTACCGCTGACGATGACTCACGATACGTGAGCCTCACACTCCGCAACAAAGAGGGAAGCGAGTTCGCGTTAGAGGCCCACACCGTTTCCGACCGAGCCTTTCCAGACGAGTTCCTGCCGGACGGGCGCATGGTGACCCCTCGTATACTGGTGGGGATGGATAACGCCCATCTCATCATCACCCGGGAGGTGAAGGAGGAGCAGGGACCAGGCGGAAGGCTACGGTGCCGCACGACCCTAGGATGGATAACGTGCGGCGGACCTCTGTCATCCGGAACCAGGCAGAGTGAGGAGGGACCGAGCGGAGGGAAGACTCGCGATAAGACTCCGAGGCACGGCCTGCAGGGCCCGGTGCAGTGCAGTACGTCGCGAGGACTCCACGACTCCGCTAACGAACGAGAAACGCGAGATGAATTGCGTCTCGCGAACGGAGGGAAGACTCGCGACAAGACTCCGAGGCACGGCCTGCAGGGCCCGGTGCAGTGCAGTACGTCGCGAGGACTCCACGACTCCGCTAACGAGCAAGAGACGCAAGGAGAATTGCGTCTCGCGAACGAAAGAAAGCGCGCCAAAACCGAGACGGCCGCGATTCCCGCCGCCAGACCGGCGCCTCTCTGCGATAGGAGCGCTTACTCGGTGCGCATGCGCAAAACCGATGTACGATCGGCCTGTTGCAACAGACCGACGCTAGCGGACTCTGCCGGCCGCCAGCGAAACATACCGCCGGGCGACACGACGGCGGGAACCTACATCGAGAACGAGATGACGTGTGCCGCGTTCGCCGAACCAGAAACAGACGTCATCCCGGAGGGTGAGACACCTCCGGCGATCGACTACCTCCCGACGGAGGGAGGACCCGATGCATTAGCGCCCTCTGAGCGCTCAATATGCCCTCCTGTCGCTGCCTCGCAGATCGTAATCTCGATCTTGGCTGAGATTGCAGCCCCCGCTATAGCCGCGGAACCTCCGAGACTAGAGTCCCTCCCGACGGGGGGAGGTCTCGATGCATTGGCGCCCTCCGAGCGCTTAATATTGCATCCTGTCGCTGCCTCGCAGATCGTAACCACGATCTCGGCTGAGCCTGCAGCCCCCGCTATAGCTGCGTACCCTCCGAGACTAGAGTCCCTCCCGACGGGGGGAGGTCTCGATGCATTGGCGCCCTCCGAGCGCTTAATAGTGCATCCTGCCGCTGCCTCGCAGATCGTTACCGCGATCTCGGCTGAGTGCGCGGCCCCCGCTATAGCTGCGGACCCTCCGAGACTAGACTTCCTCCCGACGGAGGGAGGTCGCGAGGTATTGGCGCCCTCCGAGCGCCCAATACTGAATCCTGCCGCTGCCTCGCAGATCGTTACCGCGATCTCGGCTGAGTGCGCGGCCCCCGCTGCCACTATGCAGCCTCTACACAGCCCGCCAGATGCACAGATGTCAGGAGACATCCCGCAGGCCACCGCAGCGACCGAGCTACTGCCACTCTCGCGCCCGCTGCCACCCACTGACGGGATAATCGCGCCCCAGAGAGTTAGCGGCCCCGCCGCTATCCCGCCGGCCGCCGCGAAGGCGGCCCCACTCTCCGAGCGTGCGCGCGGCCGCCTCCCGCGCCTCGCCTGCGATCACCTCACCCGTGATCGCGACACAGACGACAGCTCGTCACCGAACCGATGGCCGCATGCCACCGCCTCTGTAGATCGCACCCGCGATCTGAGTGACGTAGATTGCGTCATCACCGACCTCGCTAACGCCGGCCGTACCCGCCGGCCCGCCATCTCCGCTGTTTCTGGGCCGCCAACGAACTTCTCGTCGCACCCGCCGACTGCTGTGCTGACTGCTGCAGATTTCTCGCCGACCACATCAGCCATGATCGCCAGCCGCTTAATTGAACCGCGGATCGCCAGGAAAATAACTTGTCTTGGCGACCGTGTATGCGGCCGCCTTTGCAGCTGTGACGTCACCGACGTTCCAGACGCCGGGCGCTTACGATTGGCCGCCATAGCGATAAGGGAGAGCGCTATGCGTGTGACGCATCACATGAGCGGTACCTACTGCACGACGCTCGAATACTGGCGGATCGAGATCAGCGAGTTCGCGACCGCAGACGGCAGAAGATGGGCGAACCCGAAAGCACTTCTCGCGCGATTGATAAGCGATCGGCCGTGGGAGACATATCCGCAGATAATGATTTCTGCCGACGACGCGCCAGGGCTGCGGACAAGCGCCGTAGGATCCTGGCCCGAACGAGAGGATGATCTGCGAGAGATCAACCGCTGCATCTGGACCGCAGCATGGAGGCTGAGGTACACACGCCTCACGACTCACGTCACGCGCTTAGGACCTGTGACCTCCCGGAGCACCAATCCGGGACCTAACGTGACGCTGAGAAGGACGCCCGCACCTAACGCCGCGCGCCTTACAAGCCGCGAGTTAGCTGCGAACCCGAATCGCGACCCGCGGGTTCGCGATCGCATAACCGAGCGAGATATAGAGTTGCGCCTCACACTTGCGACGGCTCCCCAGATGGGGGGAGCATGGGAGCTCCCCGCGAGAGCTATGCGGATCACGCTGACAGCCCAGGAGCGAGATCCCCAAGAATGGATGACCAGCCAGCAGCTAGCCGACATACTCTGGCGCCAGTGGCCCCATGAGTATGAACTCACCGTCGCCGTCTTGCAAGGATGGCACCAGTTGTGGCCTCCCTTGCAGCTTGGAGACCAGAGGCTGCCGACCGACCGCGCGCGGCCGCGCCACCCCTGGCCGCGCGGACGAGTGGTCGCTACCGCCATGACGCAAGAGCGAGCACCTCGGGAGGAGACGCTGCGGACGGCGCTAGCCGAGGCCGAGTTCGCGGTAAACAACCGACCGCTCACGCACGTGTCAGTAGACCCGCGAGACGAGGAGCCTCTGACTCCTAACCACTTCCTGCTGGGAGGAGCCTCTCGACGACCTCATCTGACCGCCTGGGAAAGGTCACCGCCGGAGATGTGCCTAAAAAGGCAGTGGAAAATTAGCCCACAATTGGCTGACATATTCTGGCGCCGGTGGCTCCGCGAGTATGTGCCGACGATCGCCGTCCGGCAAAAATGGCGCCACCCGCAGCCTCCCTTGCAGCCCGGGGACTTGGTGCTGCTGACCGACCCCGCCCTGCCGCGCAACTCCTGGCCGCGCGGGCGAGTGGTCGCGGCCGAGCCTGCAACCGATGGCCAAACCCGAAAGGTGACGGTGCGGACGAGCACCGGCACCTATGTGCGACCAACTACCCGGGTCGCACTATTGCAAGTCGCGGAGGGCCCCACGCGGACCTCCCGGACGACCAACCTGACCTCCCACCCTGCGGCGGCGTCTCGACGCCAGCCGCCGAGCCCGGCGCCAACCGGCGCCGCTAAACGCGCGCCCGCGACCTTTGCGGTCCCCGGCGCGGCCCCGTTGCCGGCCGCCTCCGCGACCTCGAGCGCGGGGCCCTCCGGACCACCCCCCGTGCCATCCAGAAGAAGAGGATCCGGCCGTCGAGGACTCCGACGCCCCCGAGATGTCCTTCGAGTAGTACAGCGGAGCTGCACGGGGGGAGTGTAACGGACAGCTCGCGGCATTCGACACCCCGCCGCCGAATTTAGTATTAAGATATCATTTACTTTAATAAACATATTAAGAAACCTGCGATGAGATGTCTATGGGGAGAAAGTAACTGTTCGTACATTCGTAGAGCGGGCCGGCGGACCGAGCGAGCCGAGCGAGATGGAGAATCTCTAGGGTCACAGCTGGAGATTCTCCCATTCGCTTCGATGGCCGCGAAATTTCGGTCGCTCCCGCCACGGGCTTACGAATTTATGTTACTCCCGCCCCGTATGTCCGAATCTCGAGATTTATTCGTAGGAATATGTGTAAATGTATATTGTATCTAGATTAAATAAATAAGACGGTCGCAGGCGTTAGATAGCGACAGGGCGAGGCGAGAAAGACTGGAGGTGCGTGTTACGTAACGTGAAACTCGGAGAGTTGCGCAATTTGTCCGCGGACCTACTCGCGGCGCAGCCTCCGTCTGCGAGGCGGCGCTGTGAGACGGCCGCGCGAGATAAAAGCCGTGCCGACTCTCCGACCAAACAGAGATCGTTCTACAGTCGCCCAAGTTACATCACGTTCACGCACTTCGAGAGTCTTTCTCAAGACTCGCCCGTATCAGCCTGCTACCGTCGCCATTTCATATACAGTTTGCTTTTATTTGGACCTTGGCCACCACTTCCCCGGACTCCGCACCGATTTGCACTACCCAGTGTATCATCACGCCGTTTTCCGGAAGAAGCAACATCTCGTGAAGCAAGCAGCAGTCGGCACCTAAATAAATAATTATTGTTTCGAGGCAGAGCACTTCCTGTCTCGTACAATGGTACATTCCTACTCTTTTCAATCATTCTGCTCTATCACTTCAGTGAAATGTTGTTAATTTTATTAAGTTACTAGAATTACATAAATATGTTCTATCTATGAAAAAGAGAAAACTTAAGAAAACACCGTAATTGTACGTTATATAAATGCATTCAAGAAAATCATCGTGTTTTAGAAGACATACCAGTTTGAGTATAACAAGGCCAGTCCCCGGTTGTTCGATGTAAATTTAACCTCAAAGATCTGTCCCAACTGCCAGCATCTTCGGATTCTAATAGTTCAAGTCCACCTGACATTCAGTAAATGTAGTACGACCAGAGCCGTCTTGTGTGCGTTTAGTATGTGTGAAATATTCAAACAATATATTTTCTTAGCGATATATACAGAAAATATCATTTCTAGGAATGCTGAAAAAATCGCACTTCACTTAACCACCTATAAAATGATTTGAAATAAGCATACAGTTAAAACGTATTATTACATAGATCATTTAGATTACTTTTTTGGATACATATAAATACACTATAATACTGAAAATAACGTAGTACTCGTATATAAAATTCTCTCCTCAACATTCGTACATCGTGTCATGCACGCGCGTTGATTTCTCTGACTCCTCACGTGGCCGACATTCAATATTAGATTAATTTGATCGTGCCACGTGTTCCTCGGTCTTCCTTTATTTCTAGTTTCATTTACATCGTTAACATATAATTTTTTTACCATTCTTTCTTCATTCATTCTTTCCATGTGTCCAAACCATCTTAATGATCCTTTCATTATTTTGTTCATAACACCATCATTCGCACCGCATTCACTTATTTTATTTCCATTCATAAAAGATATTATCTTACAATAATAAAATCATAACCTACAGGGAAGACAATCAATATTTTGGATACAAAAAATACATGAATCTTTAAAACGACATCAATTATATATTGTTAAAAAATATATCTAATCCTGGTCTTATTCCTTCGTCTTTGATTTTCGATCGGCCCTGGAAATAAAGTGAGAACACCAACTAAGCCGTATTTTTGCAGGAATACAGAGATCTTCTCGTGTTTCTGAACGTTCTGAATGCACATTTGCATCGATTATGCAATTGAGAAATACGTTCACGGGTATTGCGAATGTACGCGCTTTTCTTTAAAGCAAGCTTTTGACTTGAGCCACTGGGAACTTGTGAAAGCGGACTAGCGGTAACTACAAGGGCCACATTATTGACGTCTCCCCATAAACTAGCGGAGAACACAGTTTAATTTTGTGCTCGCGGGATCAAACTGGTAAATATCAACGCAATGAAAACTTTGTTTGGAACAAAACTATTCTGTTTTTCATTCAATGCGAATTAACCTTGCAGTAGAATACCATCACACCAACACGAAACTATTTTATTTCAATAAATTTAAATTATCGCATTTTCCACAAATAAATATTCCACTCATTGCAATTCCACAATTATGAAATAACTTACTTACCATCACACGTATATAAATAGGTGCCTTCGCTCAATACTCAAAATCTATTGGCCCCAAACAGTGTCAAATGCCGCTCTCTGGACTATGGCAGGCGAAAAACCAATTAGAGAACAGGTCGCTAGACGCAAATGGCAGTGGATCGGTCACACTATGAGACGGAACCCAGCCTGCGTCGCTCAGGGTGCACTAGACTGGTCCCCTATGGGGGGAAAGAGAAAGCGAGGCAGACCTGGAGCCACCTGGAGAAGAACCCTGCATAACGAGGTTAAGGCGGCAGACCTCACTTGGGATGATGTTAGGCATCAGGCATGCGATAGAGTCGGGTGGAGAGGATTCCTTGAGGCCCTATGCACCACGGAGGTGTGACAGGACAAAAAGAAGAAGAAGAAGACCATCACACCGTTTTCACGAAGGGGTAGACAGAAAGAATGGACTACCGCATTTTTCTTTCCTGACACACTTCGCTTGCTTCTTCAACATTCATACGTCAGATTTATAAAAAATTTATTTTATTTATTTATTTATTTTACCTGACATTTTCTATTTTTCTTTCGATGATGAAGGTTTCTTCATAAAATAAACTCAACACGAAAAATTTGAGAATTAATAAAAATATCATAAATATATGTATTTTTTTGTTTGTTTCAATTACAAAAATAATTTTAAAAAAATTTGTTTTTACAATTTCATTTTCAACTATTTATTTTTTATCTTTTATATCTTCTCAAATACTTCTGCCACGACCTCAATTCTAAAATGGCTTTATAAATTTTAGCTGATAAGAAAACCTGAATATTTCCAATATATCGTTTAAATAAGGTTCTTGGCAATGTGTTCTTGCGATTACTTCATAAGTATAAACTCATTCTAAATTTTAATTAATCAAAACAAATCCATTAAATACTCTTATTTCTATAATTTATGTATTTTTGTTGTAACGATGATAAAAGGTAAATTAATCACACACAAGTAGAAATAACAGTGTTTTGATTTTTATTTAATATATAATTACAGAATCTTCTTCTTCTTCAGCCTATTTCCATCATCTCCTGGACAAAGGCATCCTCCATTCGTTTCCACGCCACACTGTATTGTGCAGACTGCATCCAGGTTATCCCAACATGTCTGTTCAGGTCATCTTTCCACCGTAGTTGCGGTCACCCCGCACTTCTCTTTGCCGTTTATAGAATTCAAATGTTATCAACATTCATATCTAGCCTAAAGAATTGATACTAGAATTATTTACCTAATGTGTTAATTAAAATGTTAATTATTGTTGGAATGTTTTAAGTAAAAATCTAATTATCGTTATCATATTGTCCCGTTTCAAAAATTCATTCATCAAAATGCACACATGCCTTACATTTTTGCTGATTGTTCCGGCCTTTTACATGTAAAAATATAACATTTCAGAAATTTACCGTTTCGGGCTGGGAAATCAAATATGCATATCATTATCCGAATTTATTTGTTCAGAACAATCAACAAAGAGATAAACAATCTGTTACTGGGCTTGGCGCTTTTCTTGAATTCAAAATATCTACCCAAGGTCAGTGCAGTTTAGTAGCGCCTCGTAGACTTACTTGACATACCGTTTATTAATAAAATTAATAATGATTAATGCAAGTGACCATTTAAAAAATTTATTATAATGTGTCTTTGGTCTCATCTCTTCCAAAAATAACATAATGACCATTTGATTGATTAGTATTAGATAACTAACTATCTAACTAACTAACCATCACGCCGTCTCCCCGAAGAGGTAGGCAGAAAGAATGGACTGCCACACTTTTCTTTCCTGACATATTTCTCTAGTTTCCTCAACATTCATACATCGTGTCATGCACGCGCGTCGATTTCTCTGACTCCTCACATGGCCGACATTCAATATTTGATTTATTTGATCATGCCACGTTTTCCTCGGTCTTCCTCTATTTCTGGTTCCATTAACATCATTAACGTGTATTTTTTTTACCATTCTTTCTTCATTCATTCTTTCCATATGTACAAACCATCTTAATGATCCTTTCATTATTTTGTTCATGACACCATCATTCGCACCGCATTCTCTTCTTATATTTTCATTCGACACTCTATCATACACAGAGTATTCACACATTCGTCTAAGAGATCTCATTTCTACTGCATTTATTCTACTTTCATCCTTCTATTGCCAGTTCCATGCTTCGCTTCCATACATAAGGGTATAATACGAACTAGAACGGGAATAGGCTGAAGAAGAAGAAGAATTCTATAATTATAAATTTAAAAAATATATATATAAAAAAACACTGTTACTACGAACGAATGGTCTGTTCTACTATATGGCTTCGAAATGTGTGCAGTGGTTTTAATTTAATAATATGAAATGCTTCCTAAACCTCGTCCTACATGCCAAAAACTGTACTCCACATTTTTTCCCACCAGTTGCAACTAGTATACGTAATATTTGAAAAAACTTGTTTGTTTTCTTAAGTCAATAAATATGAAGCCAGTTATCGGATAGAACATTTTTATTGAGCTGTACATACCTCAGTATTGGAATTTATATTGAACTTGTGCACTTTAGCCCGCTACTCGTAAAATTTAATGCGCCTCCCTGTCTCGGGTAGAGTGCACATGAAAGTCCCGTTGGATCGCTCAGTCTATTGTTTTCGTTATACCATGGGCCGTACGATAATATAACACTAGCCCAGCCCGCATTGTATCTAATTCGATAAAGGCTGCCCAGGAGGTTGCTATGATTGCGGATTTTACAGTTGATCCAACTTCTATTCTGCAAACCCGATCCAACCCAAAAGCACGAACTGTTTTTTACATTTCAAACCCTTAAAATATAATAATTCATTGTCCATTGTTTTGGCCGAAACACTATGATACTTCAACATTATTAACTGTTAAAATTTAAAGCGTTGATATGGTATCACAATTTTTTTTTGCGACAACTGTTTCGCCAAGTGATATTGGCATCATCAGGTTTTACAATATTTTTTTTATATATGTCATTAACACCCTATGAGAGTGGTTATGAAATTGTATATTCGAGTATATAATAATTTAAAGACATTATATTTTTATTATTTACATCATTTATTTTTATTTGTTATTTTATTTTATATCATTTTATTTTATATAATTTGTTTTAGATTTATTTTTTAGACGTTGGACGATCGAAGTGTGCGCGGGAGATGCCTATTGGTGGCGATGAGGTTCGCAACCCATCACACCGCGTCTCTCGCGGGGGCGAAAATAGAAGGATGGAGTGCCGCATCGATTAAAGTGTGGCAGTCTATTCTTCCTGCCTACCCTCTCGGGGAGACGGCGTGATGGTTAGTTAGTTAGTTTTATATTTTTTTAATTGCTATCCTTTATTTAATTATTGTAACCCCGATGATGCCAATATCGGTTGGCGAAACAGCTGTTGCGAAAAATAAAAAATTGTGATACCATAACCTCATTTTAAATTTTTAAAGTTAATGATATATATATTTTCAAAATATTTGTCAGTCTATCGATGCCAGCTAGCCTGACGAAACCGGTTGCAGTCGAAATAAAGACAAAATGAGAAAGAAAATTATTATAATATGTCGACATGTCATAGATATTTAGAGGTTTGCATTTTTTTTTTTATTGAGGGTAACAAACAGCAATTACAGTATATGAATATAAACACACAGAGACAACAAAACAAGGCCAATTACATACTATCACAAATATTATGTAACAGCTGACATAAGGTTAAATATATAGGAAGAATAAAATAACAATGTAAAGTAACAATGAATAATTAAGGATGAGATACAATTTTAAAATGTAAAAAAAAAGAAAAAGACAAGAAAAAAATAGAGAAATTAGTTTCATTCGCCCCGAAGGGTTGCTCCAACCATTTTTTTAAAATCACTTTCATTAAGATGGTATTAAGATGGTATAGGATGGAGTGGCATTTGTTATACATATATACTTGTTGAAATCAAAATTAGACTTTACATATTTCCTGGGATCTTGGGTATGTTCGTATCTCGTGGTATCGTTACGTGGACGATAATATCTTCAATCTACGAAACGTTGTATCCACATCTCAAAAGCCTCTAATCGGTTCATAATATTGACTTTAAGGGTCCATGACTCCACCCCGTATAACAGCACTGACCAAACATAACATCTGACCAT
The DNA here is from genome assembly GCA_022606425.2 of Lepidostoma basale. Lineage (NCBI taxonomy): Eukaryota > Metazoa > Arthropoda > Insecta > Trichoptera > Lepidostomatidae > Lepidostoma > Lepidostoma basale. The sequence goes on along the minus strand of JAHDVF020000333.1, from coordinate 3,442,528 downwards.
TCTTTGTCGTAATTTTAAATTAATATTATTATCATCGCAGAAAATAGTTCTCATATTATTAAAGGCAGCACAAGCTGCTTCTATTCTGCATTTACTGTTATTTAAAACAAAATATAAGTATATAAAGCAAAGTTCAAATTTAGATTAATCTGATCATCATATAAATATTGTTGGTTGAGATCCGTTAGCGGAACCGCGTTCAGTTAAAACAGGCAACGCCTTTGTCATGTCCCGCTGTGATATTATCCGGCAGCCTCATGCAAAGGGCTGCTGGGATAGACAAACCATCTCACCGACCGCGAGCGCCTTATCTGTAATGCGATAGTTCATCACCGTTCGGGAAATCGCTTCCGAGAATCACTCCTCTGGCTCGTGGCGATTCCTACCATTGATCAGTGGCGCACCGTCATTTTTATATCTTATGATTTCATTTAGATAAATAAAAACATAAAAAATTACGATATGTCACAAATTTATGCAAATTTTAAACTTATTATTAGTTTTAAGTCAGTTCAATTATCATTTTTATATAAAATGTAGCTATTCTTCAAAATCTAAGCACAATTATTAACACATTTGTGCTTCGTTTTAAGAGTTGATTTGGAAAGATGAACTGAGTTCTCGATAGGTTTCAATTTAATTTTTAATATTTTTTTAAAGAAAAATGATTTATATCAATGATATTACAATATCGTTATATCTCCTGGACCAGGGATGGCGAACGGCGGACCCGTGAGTCACCGCGGGTCTGTCGTGACCCGCGGGAGAAATGACGTGACCCGCGAGAGGGGATATTTTTCGTCAGCGATATTTTTTATTTAGCTCATCAGCGACTTCTGGTCAGTAGTCCAGAAAATTGAATTGGTCGCTGACAAATTCTACCGGCCGGAAGTCGCTGATGAGCTTAAAAAAAGGTCGCCGTCGACTTCTTTCTTTCTAAATAAAAACGTGTTACGATTTTCATTTTTATGAAAACCCTAGCCAGCGCTTTTTTTATATAAATTTGACCCACTTGCGAAAAAGGTTCCCCATCCCTGTCCTCTTAATCTTTGAATGTGCACATTGGATGGAAAAGGAAAATGAGGAAAACATGGCATGATCAAATCGATCTAGTTTTAAATATCGGCCACACAAAATAACATGACACGCTGTATTATATACAATAAACAAAGTGACGGTCCATCCTTTCTACTCACACCTCCATAAAAAATCGTTTATTTAAACTGAACACATTAAAACACTGTTTTTCACTCATATTATTTTCGTGGATATCATTATCCCGATAATAAAGGTATGAAATCTTCAAAATATGTTACAAAAATAAACTGAAAGTGGAAAAAAACAGTGTTTAAATTTATAAATCGGTACTTATTTGACAAATGGTCCCAGATGCGTTTTTTGTGAAATTGAGTTAAATACGAGTATACCATCAGTATTATTTTTGCACACTTTATGTTTTGACAAAACGTTAGGAGCTGTACTTTTTGTATTAAATTTTTTTTATGCACACAACCCCTATTTTTTTTTAATACATGTATATATATTTTTTTATTTAGTCACTGTTATATCTTGTAGATAACGTTGTAGATGCTGCGTAAATTGACATTTGAAATAAACAATTTGGAACAAAAATAACATTTTTATAAATAATCAAAATGATAAAAAAATCTTATTTTTGCTCTCCTGTAAAATTCATAAAAAAGCAGTTGGGACCTTTTGGCAAATAGGTACCGAAATATGTTTTCACTCTAGGTTGTTTCGGTTAAGGTTAACCTTAAGTATGTTATAAATTAATCAGATTTCCAAACTATTTTTGAAGAAGGAACGCCACTGTTCCAAGTTCAAAAACAAATATTACGGACCTATTGATATCATAGTGATAGGTATCTCGGTAAAATACAAATTGAATGACTGCCATGATTACAGTTATCCGGGTTATCCTTCGCTTTATTTATTTTGCGGCATTGAAGAAGGCGTCTAGGAAGTAACAATGTTCCAGAAATGAGTTCACGTATCCACTCAACCATTTATTACTATTAGATGTAACAACGAAAAGCATTTATTCTGTCAGTAACGCTAATTTTCTATAATTTGTTTTTACCACGAAGCTAGCTTTAAAGTAACTAAAAGATACACACTGCTTATCAAATAATAAATAACCAACATAACAACGAATACATGTTTCATTTTATTTTGTTCTTAAACTACTAACCGGTTTCTGTCCAATCTAACAATTATCATGGTCATAAAAAATGTTTAAAAAAAACTAATTACTAACCATCACGCCATTACTCCAAAAGGGTAGGCAGAAAAAATGGATCAATACACTCATTTACCCTGATATACTTCTCTTTTGTTTTTGACGATTAAGAAATTTCCAAAATATGAATACTTAACGTAACACAGTACGCAAGGTTTAAGAGAATTTTGGATAATACAGAAACATATATTTTGGTTATTGATTCTTCTTATCTGATATTCTTGGTAGAAGTAAAACGTAAATTATAAAAAAAAATATTCTAGGTTTTCTTATTCTAGTTATTCTTACTTTAGTTATGACCGGTTTCAGCAGCCATCACACGATGAGAGCAAACGGCTGAAACCAGTTCAAGAATTTTTGATTAATTATATATTTTTTAAATCCATTAGTTCACTGTAGTCTGATATCAACTAATGGATTTCATGTTTATTTTTAAAACTATAATAATAATATAATAATAATAAATTGGATAATTTATAAAGCGCCATTTTTTATGAATTACTCATCTCAAGGGCGCTGTAGAAGATGCTCCGTTTTATCAACTAGATAATAATAATAATAATAATAATGATAAAAAAATATATAAACATATTTAGTATGAGGGCTGCACCTGACGAAGTCGATCAGCCCTTCCTGTCAGGAAATGATAATTTGAAAAGGTGCGTTTTTAATCTCGATCTAAACTCTGATTGATTCTCAATGCACTTAAGGTCTGCTGGAAGACTGTTCCAGGCTGAAGGGCCGGCTACCGCGAAGGCTCGGTCGCCAAAGTTTGTGCTTGGACAGCGTTTTGGCACAGTCAATCTACCGATCGCAGAAGACTTAGCTGATCGCAATGTAGACTGTCTAGCATTCAGGTTCTCGTTGATGCAGAGTTCAGATATATAAGCTGGTGCCATTCCATGCAACGCCTTATAGACCGTCCAGCAGAGCTTGTATTGTATCCTTTCTGGACATTTCAGCCAGTGGAGCTCCTTAAGATGCTGTGTTATGTGACAACTCTTTGGCACACCCCTTATCAGTCTTGCTGCGGCATTGAATGCAGACTGGAGTTTATACTCTTTTAGGAATAAGTTGTTAAAAGTTGTTTATTATATTCGTATACAAGTTACTAAAAAAATATTAATTAAACACACGGTACAGTAGTAGATATAGTAGAAATTGGCAAATTTGTAAATTATTATAATACATAAACTGAAGTTATTAGTACGAAAACGTCTGTTTTCTGGTAGTTTTATTAAATTTTATGTGAATGACATGTTTCGCCATAAACTATAATAAAATTTCTAGAAAACAGACGTTTTCATTCGTATTACTTATTTAACATGGAGTTTTACATTATTGTTATAGTAACAAATTGAATGACTGTCATGATTCAGTCATTCAATTTGTTCGGACGTATGGAGCGCATGGGTGAAGAAAGAATGGTTAAAAAAGTATACCTTAACGATCTAAATGGAGTAATGAGTCGAGGTAGACCGAGGAAAACATGGCATGACCAAATTAATCAAATATTTAAGGTTGGTCATGTCAGAAGCCGGAAGAATCGACGTGCTTGTATGACTTGATGTATGAATGTGAAGGAAGCTAGAGAGGTATGTCAGGATAGAGTAGTGTGGCGGTCCATTCTTTCTGCCTACCCCTGCGGGGAAACGGCGTGATGGTTTGTTGTTATTGTTGTTGTTGTTAAAGTAACAATAAATAAACCTAGTAATTTACCCACAATTCACAAAACGTTGGCTTAGTGTACATCAACTTTGAAATCGTTTTTTGATACGGTAATCGCTGAATATAAATCCCGTAAATAGTAGCATATTATTAGGAACAATAAACCAGTATTTTGTATGACGTCAAATGAATGATAAGCAGTCTATTGACATGATCCGTTATGTTACACTAACATAATTTAACCCCCTGATCTGGGTAACCGCTTGGTTCTAATAATATGCAATTATATCTCCAATTTATCTATCCCAATAGCTTAAGGGACAATCATGCAATTCTGAAGCAGCCGGTTTGCTTCTTTTATACGTCTTTCGGGGTTTGTATTCCTTAAATAATAATTTCTTTAAGATTAAAAATAAATAAATTTTTCTTCTAAATACGCCATACTTTAGGTTGTTATGATGGTTTATTTCTATTTTTCTTTTTTATACACTTTGTATATACAACACTGATATTTAAAAAATAAAATTACATAGACATGTTTCGGACAAACAACCCTTCTGAAGAAGTAACGATACATATTTATAAAAATATTATAAAATTGTTGTTGTTTACATGATCTGACAGATGTTGTAAAGAATTATTTTGGAACGTTTATGCTTTTGTTGAAACAAATATTATGATTCAATTTAAAATTTAAATAATATAATAATTAAATGTTCTTATTGGGGTTCAGGTAATTACTTACAACAAAGGAAATAAATCAAAGATTGGACTTGACGTTAAATTTATTTGATTATTTATAATATTTTTTTTATTTTGAATAGCTTTTTTAATTTCTAAATTTCGACATTGCTCAAAGCTATATTTCTTCTATTAACATGCAAAATTTCAACCCCAATATCTTTATTGAACTTTATAACTTTAAAAAATAATTCTTAGTACCTACTTATAACAAATAGCACAGGTTAATTTTTAAATTTGTATTATTGTATCGAATTTCAAATGCGTTTTTAATTAGTCTTTCTTTGGTTTTATTATATTTTTACACCTGAAGATGAAGGTATCCTCCGAAACATGTCGTGTTTTTTTTATATTTTTTATCAAATAGTGGATTAAACAAAGTTTTTCAATTTCCTAAGTATATTACTATGGAATTCCACAGTATTAATGTCTTGGCGTTCAATAAGTTAATTCTAATTAGAAATCCATTGTGCACTACTATGTATTCTGCCAATTGAATATTACTCTTTTCTTCTAAAAAGTTTTAAAGTACGAGTATGTGGTTCGTTTCGCTTGTGCTATAGAGATGGCATATCTTACAAAAGTCTTGATGTATATATTTGAAAAGCGTTTACGTTCTTAAATTACACATTGCAGAAACGTCATAAAGCATTAATAATAATGGTGCAATCAACCGTTCCTTCGAAGTTTGCGGCTCAGGTCCGTTACTCCAGGATGCTGAATACCCTTCGCGGTTCCCTTTCATTTTGTTTCATCCTCGAAAGATTTGACGGGAACAGTGAACACGTGTGGCACTCACTCCTCCCACTCTGTTCTGCTCTTCCGCGATTCTGGACCACGCCTTGAATAGCGCAAAACCATGGGCGCTCTGTGAGTGCCAAGAAAAATTATATGAAACACATCGCGATATTATAGAGATTTACCTTCCATATATCAAGACAAAATGTATCACTTCCACACGATACATTGAAACTCACACTGCCTCTTTTATACAACACTTCACTTTTCTACCACTAAGGCATTATCTTATGTTCTCTAAAGAATAAATTAATAAGAAAAATTAATAGAGAGAGAATGAATAATATTTTTTTATATTTTATGGGAATGACTTGTTTCGCCTTGCTAACGACGTAGATGCGTGTTGCCTAGGATCGACAGACATGGAAGCAGATGGTAGAGACCTACGAATGATGATGATGATGATGATGAAGACATTATCAAATGTACTATTTGATATTGCTTTAGCAAGGCGAAGTATGTCTTTCCCAAAAAATAGAATAAAACTTCTAGAAAAGAGATGTTTTCATTCGTATTAATTATTTAAATTATTGTTCAAGAAACAATAAATTTATAAAATCATTTCAGTGGCTACTGTTTAAAATAGTTTTATTTGCAATTGATATAAAAGTGTATAGTAAGCTGGTCATAAGCCCGAAGCTACAAAGCAAATTAATTAGAATGCAATGGAATGATTTTTTTCGATTTCACGTTTTTTATGGTATGCAGAACTTCAAAAACTGCACTAAAAAGGTTTACAGGTGCAATTAACATTATTTAATTTAAAAATACAAATTATCGATAAATGAATAATTGAATTTAATAAATAAAAGTTACTTTTTATGCCGCCCCTGTGAACAAGGTATTTAAACCTTTCCACGCTTTCCACCAGTTGAGATGTCAGGAGGTAAATACACCTGCAAAGAAAAAAGAAAATCGAGTAAAAATTCCTACAAGTATTTAATAACTGTATTTGGTTTCTACGTTCATAAACATAATTTAATATACTCCCTAGACTATAGTTTCCTGTTTGTTTATATCCTCCGATTACTCAGACATCTAACCAATCAATTAAAATACCTACACTCCTATCCTTACATGGTAGTTAGTGGCTGCTTGCTCGTACATAACTTTATTTTGACTCGAAAGTGGATATGGAGTCCTCACGAGGCGAGATATTCCGTTATGCTGGAGAGGGTTCAGAAAAAAATTCTGAGGTATCTCTACATGAGGTTGTATGGTAGCTATCCATGGCTTTATCCCACATTCTTTAGATTACTCAGGGGATATTTCGAGAACTCGGCCGTGCTGGAGGGTGTTCGGCATTTTGTCCCTGAGAGATATCTCCGACAGCGACAGCATAGATTGTTTTATCAACCGGCCACCAGAACCAACCTGCCTCTGGTGACACCGGTAGGAAGAGCAATAATTCTGCTGAACGCGGTCTCCTCGAAAATCGACGTCTTACATATAAGTGAAAATACGTTCAGAAGGCAAATATTCTTAATTCTGGAGACTATCCTATCGTATCCTGACTTCCCAATGTTGAACTATCTCTCATGCGTTTCTGGTAGTATACTATACACAATATATTATTTTACCTGTTTTCAATAGATGCCTTAAAAATTAATAAACTGATTTGATTTGATGTGATTCTTTGATTTGTTGATTTGGTGATCTTTTCACCAAATGTTTATTTTATTGAAATTACTAATTAGAAAACACTTTATGCATGGTATATTATAAATTAATTTAATTTATTAACACAAGCCGTTTCACTAACCGATGTTTACGTCTTCAGGTGTTACAAAAAACTTTTATGTAATGCGTCAATTGATAGTCTACCAACACTGTGTTGCTTTGTGAATGTGTGTTGTAATAGCAACAGTCATTACTCTGGGTTTTATTGTAAATTTGTTTATATTAATCTTGATGATGAAGCGAGAGAAGTGTATAAAAAAACGATATGGCGGTCCATTATTCCCGCATACCCTACGAGAAGATGGCATCATGGTTAGTTAGTTAGGACCTAAGATTCAACGCATTCGGTACGTTTTCCACCTTACGTGCAAATGGACCAACCATTGTCAATCGGTGTATTAAACACACAAACCTTCACATCCGTCAACCGCGTAGGAAATTCTTATCAATTGCTCATTTACATCAATAAGTATCTATAATTCGCGTATACATTCTATATATTTATCCCTGGTAAGGTGTCGGCTGGAATATAGTTCCGTTATTTGGTCACCGCCTGGGATCCGATATTCTCTGATGGTGGAGCGACTGCCGAAAAAATTTCTGCGCTTTCTTTTCTTCAGGGAACCCGGTTATTACCCGTGGCTCTTTCCGACTGAATTATTGCTAGGTATGCTAAGCTACCAATCATTGGAGAGAAGGATGAATATTCACTTGGGAGTTCACTTCTTTCAGCTAATTGGCGGCCGTATACAAAACTCGGATGTCCTGAGTGATGTAGGTCTATTTGTCCGTGATAATTACCTTCGCCAAAGACATCACAGATTGTTTTATTTGCCGCGCTGCAGAACCAACCTGCCAATGGTTATACCTTTGGGTAGGGCAATATTTTTGCTAAATCGGATCGCCTCGGAGGTCGACATATTTCGTGACAGTGTGAGTTGCCTCAGGGATGCAATATCAATGTTTTGATTATTTCTAAATCTTAAGCTTCTTTTTGTTTATTTTTTATGCTTCTCTTTTGAATTCTCATGTAATTGCAAACGTTATTGCAAACAATCTGGAAATATGTCTCTAATGTTTGTAATTTTTATTAAAATAAATTAAATGTCAATTCAGGCGACAATCTCGCTGGTTAATCCAATTGACGATCCCTCCAGCGATGGATTGATTGGCCACTCCTTTTGTGTAGTGCCGACCTTATAAACCTTGCCCTTCCACGGAATGAATATGAATTATAATGGTACACATCGTTACAACGACCTCCCGAGTTAATAGATTGCGATTTACTGGCGCTCCCAGGTAGTATTTAAACCATTCCAGAATTATTACCTCTTCACTGCGCTCTCGGGCATACAGACGTGTGGAGCGCTCTGCTGATGAGAGATTGGTAAAAATAATTAACAAAGCGGATGTAGATGGCGAGATAAGTCGTGGTAGCCCCCGGGGAAAGCGATTAATAGACGATGCGAATTGAAAGATGATTGGTTGGAAAGCTTCGCAATCAAAGGTATAAAGTTTGCACCTATGCACGTTTGGAAACAGTTGCAAATTATTGGATTTATTGCTGGAATTGTGAGAAAACGATACACGTGTATTTCACATATAACAATATTTGTATAGACGATAAACTTCATAGCGAGCATTAAGAGTTGGAATTAAATGCTAACAGCTTTTTAATCAATATTCACTGTTTTAAATTATTATATTTATAAAATCGAGTTTTTTTTATAATATCACAAGCAGTTTTTCTTAAATATTTGCCATCATTCTTTTGAAAAACATTGCAATTTTAATTTTATTTGCACCTTTCACAAACACATATTGGACTGTACATGCCTGTCCTCGTTATTTTTTTTAACATGTTTTTATTTCCTCTCTCTCTCTCTTTCTCTCCGAGACAGATAAGTTATTAATAATTTATAGTTTAATAATATTCTTTTTTTTTTAAAGAATAACATTCAGTGTTTTATCATAAGATAACATTTTTTATTTACTACACTTTATTATGACTTAAATCTTCGTTATAAATAACTATAATAATAGGTTTAAACACAATGAACTAAAATTCCTTGAATTTAAACCTGAATATTTACTACTTTTTGACAATATTATTTATTTCTATTTTTCTTTTTTATACACATTGCATTTACAACACTTTTATTAAAAATAAAATTATATAGACAAGTTTCAAACGAACAGTCCTTCTTCAGTAAAGATACATATTCATAAAAATATTATAAAATTGTTGTTGTTTACATGATCTGTCAGATCATGTAAAGTGTATAAAAAAGAAAAATAGAAATAACCCATCATAACAACACAAAGTATGACGTACGTAGAAGAAATATTATTTGTATTTTTTTTTAAAGACTAACACCAAAGATTTAAATCAATGGTATTAGAATTTATTTAACAATCTTCAATATGAGTAGAAAATAGCTCATTATTATGAAGAAGGAATCTGGTCGTGTCCAGGCTCGAACCCAAGTCCCCTGGATCAGGAGCCAAGCGTTCTATCCCCTAGACCACCACCGGATTATGTGCAATAAACCGTTGTGTTTAGCAATAACTTTTATTTTATTTACGGCGTATTATTTTCGCAACTACTTAATTATGTGCATCATAAATTATTGTTGGTATATAATATATTTGCTGCTTCCTATAACGAAAGAATATTAAAAATCGATAAATATTCTTAAGAATGACATCATACGAACGTAATAATAATTAATAGTGTGTACATCTGTACATGTATAAATTATATCATTCTGGATTTATGTTATGTATCATATGTATTTCTGCAACTATAAATCTTACTAGCACCTTCTAAAATAATACATTATGTCGCTCTAGGAAAATAAATTAGCAACGGAAATGATCGTGAGATGGAACCATCCACATCGAATGAGTGTACTATTTGAGAACAAGTTCGTTATAATAGCCAATACTACACTTCGTTAATTATTTCCTAAACTCGTAAACATATTCCCTTCAGTATATATATTATACTAGTCCAAATTCAATATTTTCTAATTTATATCCAACAAAAACTATACAAGTCATCAAATCATTTTAAATGATTAATTGTATCTCAATAGAGACGAAGATGGGAATTGTTATTTTTTTTTTAAACAGAATATGGTGGCCGAGGCGTTAACAGGACTTATGACTTGTCATTGGTTAGGTTAAGCGATCGCTTTATCTTAACAACATTCCCCATTCCGCACTTCTTACGACCACCACGTCTGACAAAATTTTTAAAGATGTATATATGCTACTATGTTGAAACACACTTCACATTTTTAGGTCAATCTACACTAGCGCCGTCTATTAAGAATATATGTAAGCATTAAACAGAAAACTTTATTAATGCATCTATCATACATGGCTTCGCAACTATCATACATTGCTAGACAACGCCTGGAGATTCAATCTTCATTTTTTATGCTTTTAACTTGGACCAGTTTTTATACAATTTGTTTTTTAGATGTACATTCTAAAAACAAATCATCAAATCATTATTTGTTATTTTTTTAAAGTTGATCCTATTCTTTTCCCAAAGACTTATTTGATCCTATCAGCCATGGTAACTTCTCTATGGTCGATGATCTCCTGCGTACGAACATCTCATTCTTTTAATAAAAACGCTTGTATCTCAGCATACTGAAAGTTATTTGCATATTTTTTACATAAGTCAAAGAATATATTAAATGCCCTCTATGGAATTTTTACACAGCAGATTGACCACAGCATGGTAAAAATATTGATGTTTTACCCAATCTTCCAAAAGTTTTTTTTTAGATCTATAAAATGATCTTGTCAAAATTATACAATAGTATGTTCGACGAACCTATTTATTGCCAACAAAAAATTTGCTTTCAAATATAAAACTTTTTTCTCAGATAGTATTTTTTATTTCTCTACAATTTGGGTGGGCTTTCACAATCTTATCAGTTCCTTGTTTATGTATCAGCTTTCCCTAGCATTGTGTGATCTAACTTTCGATAAACTGAGGTGCTTAATTCTATGATCGGCCCAAATTAGGTGAAGATAATAGCCAAATAGTGTGAACTTTATGATAGAAGGCAGTAATTATTGATGGTTGAGGTATTAATTTTGTAAAACTTCGTTATTAATTTATAATCGTAAACACGATTGTTTAGTGGTTTTACTTGGATTTAATTTATACAAATTGTGACAATTTGTTTCGCTTTCCGAGGGCATATTCAAACTGAACCTAATCGCCAAACAGTTTGACCTTATATTTATTTTGGAAAAATTAAAGGTGAGGGGTCAAGTATACAGTGCAAATTTTTTAATTATTAAATAAATAAAAATTAAGGTTTTTGTTAGAACTAAAGATGAGTAATAAGTAAATTTACAACTGAATTTCTAAGTATTTTTTAGGCACAATATATAACAATAAACAGTTATATTAAAACTGAATTTCTATGAATTTTTGAGGTTCAATACATAATGACAAACAACCTCAAACCTTCAAATTGTTGTATTTAACAACTCCAAGATTTTCATTATATATTCCCCCCCCCCTCCCCCAACCCTTGAGTTTTTTTTAAATAAATATAAGGACACACTGTTTGGCGATTAGGAACAATTTTTGAATGCCTTCGCAAGAAGAAAAAAAGTAGTCACAATTTATATCATTTATAGAAATTAAATCCAAGTAAAACCACTAAACAATCGTGTTTACTATTATTGGTTATGTAGTATATGTTTGTGAAGACAAGTCTCATCTTACTAAGAAGAGAAAACTTTGAATATGTAGACTTATACATAAACGTTTTTTTTTTTTTTAATGTAATTGATAAAGAAAAATATGTAATCGTAATGAATAAATATGTGTGTGTGTCATTTGAAGATAGTTGTCTTTTTTGTAATAGAAAATCGGTGTTTATTTTACAAATATTAAAAAAAAATGTATTATACTCGACTACAGAAATTTAATTTGTAACAACATTCTAACATCCTACTAACCTTACAATTACATGGTTGTAATTGAGTCTCCTTGGTATCTGTTCCCAATTCTCGTGCGTAATAACGTAAACGGGTAATAAAGTGGAACATAACTGCACTAGCACACGATACGAGTACGATACGAGTACGGTGGGGAAGTGCAAGAATAGATGTTACCCTGATAGGTAATATGTTGGTGCCTGCCTTATTCATACTACGTCAACGTTCATTACCAACGCTGTAGTATGCAAATGCATTAAAAGTCCCAGTTTAATACGTGAGTACTAACGTGCTGACCATTAAGAAACGTTTTCGTTCTCTTTAGACGTGGAAGATTTTTCGTGACATGCGACCCGATTGAGAACAGGAAGTAGGCAAGTGCAAGATAAATGGCAGGTACTACAGCTGTGTAGGTACTACGTTTTGTAGCAGGCCTCTTAACAGAGTAAACATTCTTCCTTTAAACAAAATAAGTACTTGTAATTAGGTTTTCCATGTCTTTGAGCATATTTTTCAACGTTTGGTAGATCATCGTATTTCATCAATATTTGTAAACGAATTTCTTAATAGATTGTTTCTTTATTTAATTTCATATCATCGCTTCTCGGCAATACAATAATTAGGAGAATTAAAAGACCTGATCGCGTAGATAGAGGTGAACTGTGGAAAATATTGTCGGAATATGGAATAAACACAAAACTGATCACGGCAATTACATCGCTGTACACAGAAAGCACTGCTAGTGTCAGAGTAAATGGGGATCTTACAGCCTGGTTTGATATCAATAAAGGTGTCAAACAGGGGTGTGTAATGTCTCCATGGTTGTTTAATCTATATATGGACAAGTGTATGAAAGATCTCAAAGGGTTGGAAGCAAGTGCAAAAATGGAAGATGTGTCAGTAAGCTGTTTGTTGTATGCGGACGACGCTGTGCTACTTGCAGACAACGAGCACGAACTGCAAGCCCTGGTGTCTAGTATGTATGAGGTATGCAAGCGATACGATTTGATGATGAATGTGAATAAGTCTAATGTAATGATTTTCGAAAAAGAAGGAAGCATGACAGTCTGCAACATTAGTGTAAACGGTGAAAATCTGGAACAAGTGGATGAATTTGTTTATTTAGGAAGTATGTTTACAAAGGATGGGAGGGTGGAGAAGGATATTGAAAGAAGGGTTGGGGCAGGCAACAGAATAAATGGTGCACTTAAAGTTGTCATCGCAAACAAAAGCCTATCCAAAAAAGCTAAGATGGCAGTGCACAATGGTGTTCTTGTGCCGACCCTTATGTATGGAAGTGAAGCATGGAACTGGCAAAAGAAGGATGAAAGTAGAATAAATGCAGTAGAAATGAGATCTCTAAGACGAATGTGTGGCAAATCTGTTTATGATAGAGTGACAAATGCAAGTATAATAAGTGAATGTGGTGCGAATGAAAGTGTTATGAACAAAATAAGGAAAGGGTCATTAAGATGGTTTGGACACATGGAAAGAATGAGTGAAGACAGAATGGTAAAGAAGGTATATGTAAACGGCGTGAATGGAGCTAGAAATAGAGGAAGGCCGAGGAAAACGTGGCACGATCAAATCAATCAAATATTGAATGTCGGTCACGTGAGGAGTCGGAAAAATCGACGTGCGTGCATGACAAGATGTATGAATGTAGAGGAATCGAGAGACGTATGTCAGTACAGAACAGTGTGGCGTTCCATTCTTTCTGCCTACCCCTCCGGGGAGACGGCGTGATGGTAAGTTAGTTAGTTAGTTAAAAGACCTAGACTGAGAAGACGCTACTGGAGAGATCATGTGGAAAGAGCATGTTCTGAAAGAGTGATCAATATAGCCGCAAATAAAGTACCAACGGGAAATCGACCGGCAGGAAAACCGCCTAAAAGATGGCGAGACAGTTGGACATCTGTATCCCAGGAACAGGCTACGAGAAATAACAGGACACAGTCCTAAATAAAGCAGAAGAAGAAGAAGAAAATACCTTAAACCCAAAATTACTCAATTCGAAATACTGTTTATAAAAACCTTGCAGTGAGCATTGATTAAACATTTTAAATATTTGTAGCATAATATAATATACTTGACACATGAATAAGCCAACATTTTTTAAAAATATATAAAACACCTATCTGCATTGTTACTGAATACTATAAAAGAAAACACAAAATTATTTTAAAGTACTAACTAACTAACTAACCATCAGCAGTAGCACAATGCTCTGTCCTGGCATACCTCTCGAGCTACTTCTACATTCATAAATCATACCATGAACGCACGTCGATTATTCCGACTTCGAATGTGACCGCCTTTTAGTAATTGATTAATTTGGTCATGCCATGTTTTCCTCGGTCGTCCTCGGCTTCTTTTTCCACTCACGCTGTAAAGTAGGTTGTACTTACAATTTAAATACAGAATTATAAGAGAGTATTTATTTTAGTATTATATTTTGTAAGGATTTATTACAATATAATACTATAAACTAACTTTTGAAATGCATTATGTTTTATGTGTAACACTTTTGTGCATTTTTCACAAACACGCTTCAAAATATACACGACCATGTTTAACCAAAAAAATGACAAAATCAGTTCTATGAATTAAAGACACGTTAATTTTGTATGAAAAAAAAACTCCACATTTGTGCTTAGATTTTTTTATAAAAATATACCTGTATATATTATATATTGTTGATAATAATGCAAATATTAATTTATCTGAATTATAAATTTTCATCACAAAATACTGAAAAAAAAAAAAGTTTTACTGAGATTGAAAAATATTCCTATTGTGATTGTTTTATATTCTTTTGACATCTTTGTCCACCTTAAAGGGTGTCAGGCGTACCTCCTGCGCATATAAACTAAACGTGACCATCTCTCAGTAGTCTTTGGAAGGCATTCACCAAAACAGTAGCCATTGTCGCATTCTTAGTAGCTCGGTGCCCATTGATGAAATTGGTGTCAGTGGCGTAATACTAAAACTTGTTTTATAATATTACCACGACCATAAGAGGTTCGATAATTGTTTAAGGAATTCGAAATAAGAACATTTTTGTGAAAATTAATAAAAAACAAAATTGACTCAAGACTTACCATTCAATTACGAATATATTGAAAAAAAATTGTTCCTTCTCTCTTTTAATAAAAAAATAAATATTAAACAAAGATTTAATAAACATGACATATTTGTAAGGAATAACCCGACTTAAAATTGTTAAAGCTGAAAAATAAAAGGTAGAGATCAGTTGAACTTTTTTTTTTACGTATACAACAGGTCGCTTGAACCCAATTACTGTACACAATTTGTTTTTTTTAAGCTTATATATTGATTCTCGTGACATGTGATAGGTAGCTAATCTATCGCCATTTTATTGCCACAAGAATTCTACACCAGACCAGTCTTTACTACACCACTGATGATTTGATCGTTCATGAGTCCAGCGGATGTCACGTACCTGTCAAGCCACTGGAACCCAATGATCTTTGTAACTCGCCCATGTTTTGGCAAGATCATCGATTACTTTTTTTGTTATGATTACTTCATAAAACATCTTCATTGGCTCGTTTCAAATTTCATAACCATTCTGTTATTTTTAGCTTGAAGCTTAATCAACTTTAGCCTTGTGAATTTATGTAAATTTTTATTTCCTAAACATTTTTATTTCTTATACTCTGAAATATTAATGTCATTATAAATGTAGATATATTCAATATAATAAAGCAATAACAATACTCACTGCTTAATTATTACAAAATATTTCAATAATTAGCTTAATTCAAATAAATGAATATTTAAATTATTTGATTCATTTTATTCCACTTGTTTTCTAATTTTGAACAGTTTCAGCAACTTGGTGGCGTCTTCTGGTGGCCAGAAACTGGTAGAACGAGTAGAATGAAATAATAATCATATTTCAATACTTTTTTTCTGTTTTCATTACCAGTGGTGTGGTCTAAGGGACAGAACAGTTAATTTCTATTCCAGGGGACTTGGGTCCAAGCCTAGACACGACCCTATTCCTCCTTCATAGTAAAGAGCTGTTTCTGCTCATCTTGAAGATTTTACAATAAATTCTACTACCACAGTTTTAAATTTTGGTGTTAGTTTTTTTTTTAAGAAAAAAAAGCTTTTATCGAGAAATTTCAATAACTAACATTCATATTTTTTTCAAATTGTGATACTTTGTTACAATAATTAATACGTGTGTGCAATAACTATCTATTTTTGTGAAAATTTGCTAGCTCTAGAACTTATGGTTTATGTATATACTTACACCACCATAAAATTTTAAAAAAATCAGAGGAAATCAAAAGGAAAAGGACCTCATGTGCGGTTCAAGAATCGCAGACAAAATGTAATTAAAAAAATATTTTATTTAAACTTTTTTTTCTATTGCGATTTTGTCGAAACTACTTTTTTCAAAACGGTGTACACGATATCTCTCGATCTACTCACCTAATTTGGTTGAAATTTAGATAAAATATAACCTAATAGTTATTTTCCATAATATTATCTACAATGTGACGTATGTTTTTTTATTGGATGTCATGTTCAAAAGTTAAAAAAAATTTAATGAAAATTTGAGGGTTTTTTTCTTTCAAACAGCTGCCATTTCTACAAACAAACAATTAAATCCATATCCCTACGTCACTCGATAGCGTTTACAATTCTTAATAAAGACAATTTGTTGTTTTGATTTCGGGTAATGCATTATAAAGAAATCATGTACACTATCAGCAAATATTTTCAAAACAGGGCTCTACACATCGACTTGTATCTCCGCCATTTTGTTTTTCAATTTTTAATATTGTAAATTGTTTATAAAAATATATAATGGCTGTCTTAAAAAAAGTTTATTTTTATACTGATTTTTCTGAGCGCCAAGGTGGTGCAACCCCTCAATATATGTAACATATATAAATTATTTGTTTCAGCATACAAATAAGATTGTAAAACGGATAATGTTAATGTCCCACTATCATTCAGTTGCTTTTTTAGGCGGCATAATCATGAATAGTTTGATTCTTCATTTTAAGTTATATATTAAAAATATGTACAGTACTTCAAATACTGATTTCAGGAAGGAATGCAGAAGAAAGTATCAACAAAATTATGAAAGTATCACCACGTTGGTTAGGACATATGTAACACACGAATGAAAAAATAATGAAGAATTTATTGTATCTCAGTAGAGACGAAGATGTAAATTATTTGGAAACAGAATATTATGGTCGAGGCGTTTACAGGATTTATGACCTGTTATTGGTTGGGTTAAGCGATCGCTTTATGTAATACAACATTCCCCATTATGCCCTTCTTACGAACACCACGTCTGACAATTATTTTTGGAAGTTGTTTATATGCTACCATGTTGAGAAACATTTCACATATTTTAGTTCAATCTTCACTAGCGCCATCTATTGAGATTAGATGTAAGCATTAAGCAGAAAATCTTTATTAATGTAATGTGAATGGTTATTCAACCCAATTATCACATATTACTAGACAACGCCTGGAGAAAACTCTCCAATTTTATATGCTTTTAACTTTGATCAGTTTTTATACAACATTTGAGCTGAAAAACGGGTTAATCATTATTCTTAATGATTAACCCATAATCGGTAAAAACCAGTACCTATTATTTGTATTTGTGCATTACAGTAAGTATTTGTATACATTTAAAAAAATGTTGAATTAATAATTGTTAAGAATGTATACGGTGTGAATATAGTTCGGAGTCAAGGGAGATCGAAGATAACACGGAATATATTTTTTTTAATTAATGGTCGGCCATGTTGGAACTCGGAAGGATCGACCTGCGTGCATAAATGTATGAATGTGGTGGAATCTAGAGAGGTTTGTCAGAAAAGAGTATTGTGGTGGTCCAAATCCTTCCAAGGAAGCGGCGTTATAGTTGTTCGATTGAATAGAAAATAAAATGATAAAAAAATATTATCTCACGATAAATTTAATTCAGTGTTTTTATTCAGAATTTTATTTTCAAAATATCTTCACGGTATCTAAAATATGTGGTTAAAAAATAATTTATGGATAGGCCCAAAAGTCAGTCCAATCCCACAATATATTCTGATAAGGATCTTTAAACGGTAAATCAGAAGCTTGCATTATAAATAAATATTCTTTATCTCTTAGTATCCTCAATAAGTAATGGCTTTGATGTTAATCGTTCAAACTATATTAATTGCCGCCTTTGAACTTTGGTCAAGCTTATTGGGCTTTAGTTGTTAGACGACCATTCAAATAAGCTAAAATATTCAAATGCAAGTTTGTAAATTATAGTAACTATGTTAAATTTCCAGGGCTTTCATACATGTTGGGTAATCTAGTGAATTTATTGTAACAATATTACAAAATTTTAAAACAATGGGGGTTTTTTATTTATTAAGTTTTTACATATCCAAAAAAGCTAGAATGGCAGTGCACAATGGTGTTCTTCTACCGACCGTTATGTATAGAAGCGAAGCATGGAACTGGCAAAAGAAGGATGAAAGAAGAATAAATGCAGTAGAAATGAGATCTCTTAGACGAATGTATGGATACTCTGTGTATTATAGAGTGTCGAATGAAAATACAAGAAGTGAATGCGGTGCGAATGATGGTGTTATAAACAAAATAATGAAAGGATCTTTAAGATGGCTTAGACGTATGGAGAGAATGAATGAAGAAAGAATGGTAAAATAATTATATGTTAACGATGTAAATGGAACCAGAAATAGTGAAAGACCGAGGAAAACGTGGCACGATCAAATAAATCAAATATTGAAGGTCGGCCATGTGAGGAGTCAGAGAAATCGACGCGCGTGCATGACACGATGTATGAATGTTGAGGAAGCGAGAGAAATATGTCAGGAAAGAAAAGTGTGGCAGTCCATTCTTTCTGCCTACCCATTCGGGGAGACGGCGTGATGGTTAGCTAGTTAGTTTTTTTTATGAATGGTTATTTTATTATTTTCAGTCCAAAACTTTACAAATCTCAAAAATTTAACCAATTGAATTTAAGCAGCTGCTTACTCTTTTTATAGTAATCTTTTTGAAAATCGAAAACTCGAAAGATTGCTCGGTATTTTCCATCAACAAACGATTACCACATTTCACCGTGTATTGCAATAGTGAATATATTTTGTATGCAAAACTTTAGAATTCCGCATTCTTGGGGTATTCTACAATAGTAGTAAGAGAATGTACAAGCATCGTTGTATGATGGTATCGCCGCTACATACAAAATTAAATATTATAATAAAGTGTCGTCAGTAAACGAGTGCGCGTGCTGCGATGCAAGGAGCGCTTAGTATTCCTACAAGGGACTTTAAGCTGAATATCGCCCGCGCTCTTGACCCTGCGAGGACTATTTAGAATATTGAATTACCTGGCATATCTACAGCGGTGTTTATTATAATATTATTCCGAATACCTGCATAGAATACTGTAGGCCAAAAGTATCATTTTTATGACTCGATATATGCAATAAGAAATTATTAATGTGACGTTTGTGGAGTTCAGAGAAGCGCCCACTAGCAAGCAAACGTTTGCAAGTGCATTTTATTGTGTGAACACCGCACAAAAAAATTTCTAGCTGATATTCTTCTTCTCTGGTTTCAATCCTGGGATTGGTTTGCAGTAATTTCCTCAATTATTTTCTTCTTTTCTTCCCTGTCTTGTGCGGCTCTTTTGAAATCTGCATATGATGCGCACGTCCACTAACAGGTCCTCCAGGTACTCTCGGCGTGGGCCTAGAGTTTGTTCTCTCGGTCATACCCTCCATTATGGCATGCAAGAGGCCTTCTTGTCGTATTACATGGCCGATCCATCTTGCACGCCTTTCGGACAAGGACCTGCGCAGGTGCATTCCTCATTCGATTCTTTGGAGAACCTCCTCATTTGTGATGTGGTCTCTCCAGGAAATTCCTAATAGTCTTCTATAGGACCACATCTCAAAAGCCTCAAGTCTCCGTTTATCTCTTTCGGATAGGCACCATGTCTCGCAGCCGTAAATCAAAATACTCCATACGTAGGCTGATATTACCCGTCCTATAATAAGGAAAAACATCGCTAGTAGTATACTCGTAAAAAGGCGTAAACAACACATTGATTCTAGCCAATACCCAGCCTCAAGACTTAAATGAAAGAAAAGATTTTAAACTTAGTGAAGTACAGTAGTACCACTGTAATAGTTCCCTGGAGACCTTACATTGCTATCCAGACAAAGCCCAATCATCGACTTTTAAGACATTTAACGTAGCCACTAATAACGTTCTTCTTATTTTAGTGGGTGTCAGGTCCCCCCAACGTTAGCAATCACTACATGGCATGACAATCAAATCAGCATGACAGTCTTACTGTAGTGGTTTCTCGTTGCCTTCTTCAAGGATTTTCTCTAGGGGTTACCATCCCTTAGCTAGTGGGTCCCGGCTTTGTAATGCCAAAGATACGCCCTCTCCCTTTCTGCTATGACCCTATTGCTAAAGTCAGGGCCGGTTTCGCGAGATCACGAGAACCAATCTAGGACGCAAGGAAGTTGGACTTCGAAGAAAGGGGAAGTCTCGCTATTCTCATCCAATGTGCCGTTCTACGGTACTTTATATCCTATGTATAGTCAATAATAGTATTTTATATGTATATGGCCATGCCGTGCTTTCCTCGCCATTTGATTTATACAATATCGTGCACTAATTCCATGCTTCATCCTAATTATTGAAAATTTTAATTACATAGTTTTTCAGTATGCATGTTAAAACTACATATTTTGTCACGCTTGGCCATGCGAAGGTCAAAAAAATCACAGATATCAAATTATATTGTTTATTTAGTTCGTTGCTAATCAACAAGTTTTATTCTTCTTCTTTTTTCTTGCTATATACCACGGGTTCCCAAATAAATTCCAACGCCCAACAGCTACGAAATGGAAAAATATGTATGTTTTACAACAAACAAACAAACCATCACGCCGTTTCAACGCAGGGGTAGGCAGAAAGAATGGACCGCCACACTTATCTATCCTGGCAAACCTCTCTAGATTCCTCCACATTCATACAACGAGTCATACACGCACGTCGATTCCTCCGACTTCTAACATGACCAACCTTTAAAATTTGATTAATTTGGTCATGCCGTGTTTTCCTCGGTCTGCCTCGACTTCGTACCCCATTTACATCATTAACGTATACTTTCTTAACCATTCTTTCTCCATCTATGCGTTCCATATGCCCGAATCAACGCAGCGATCCCTTCATAATTTTGTTCATAATACCTTCTTCCGCTCTACATTCCTTTCTTATATCAGCATTTGAGATTCTGTCGTATATCGTTCTTCCACACATACGTCTTAGGGACCTCATCTCTACCCCGTTTATTCTGATTTCATCCTTCTTCTGCCAGTTCCATGCTTCGCTTCCATACATTAGTGATGGGACCAGAACTATATATCGAAACATGCTTTGCAAAATAAACCATTTTATGTGAATGATATGTTTCGCCTGTCTATGGGATTATCAAATGTACAA
This sequence comes from Lepidostoma basale, assembly GCA_022606425.2. Taxonomy (NCBI): domain Eukaryota; kingdom Metazoa; phylum Arthropoda; class Insecta; order Trichoptera; family Lepidostomatidae; genus Lepidostoma; species Lepidostoma basale. The sequence continues at coordinate 3,420,877 of JAHDVF020000333.1, read as the reverse complement.
AATGTTTATTAATATAATGAAGACATGATTTCTGTGTCACAGATCCATAATCCAACATTATACAATCTTCAATGTAAGCATAGTCAACGTATAGCTTATTAATATTATGATGAAGCAATCAGATCGTCTGTTGCCTTGAACCCATGTCTCCTGGACCAGAAACCAAGCATCCTATTCCCTAGATCACCATCAAGTTAAAAAATTTCACGTTATACTTGTAGAAAACACACAAGAGTTCTCCATTAAAAAAATAGTTCCCCGAAGTAACATTTCATTTCATTCTCAATAAGAAGCTACTTAATGGGGTAGACCAGATAAGATCTGCGGTCAACTTCCTGACCCGACAATTGGGGGGATACCCTCGCATGATTTTAATAGCATAACGCCATAAAGTCTTTGCTTATATATGGCTGCTTATCTCGCCCATCGGCCGTTTAATACTTCTTCTAAAAGCTCTGCGTGCGAGCCTTTACAACCGAATAACGTAAGGTCATCTTTGGAGATAAACGCGATGCCCGACATCCAACATCCTTTTAATTATTTTATAAACATTTTTTATAAACCAAATTTACCGGTTTACTTTTTTTTGACGTCAATATTTATAACAGAATAATTTATTATGCGATATCGTTTTCCGCTCGGATATATTATTATTTTAATACGGGATTTGTGAAGTATATACGATGATGTTGTTTGATTCTATAAATATATAAATGTTCCTTGTATTTTATTAATTTACACACCTTTTATTCCGCCAATTTTTAAGAACTATTGCTTACTACAATTAAGTTGGTTATTTTTTTAAATTCTAAAAAAGAGATATTTTGTAAAAAATATGGAGAAGGACGATGTATGGGTGTATGATAAAATACGGAGAGAAAGGTAGCTAAAATAATCATTATTTAATAAATGATACAGTCTCTTAAATGGTTTGGACAAACAAATGAGTTTACGAATGAAAACGTCTACTATCTAGAAGTTTTATTATATTTTATAGGAATGACATGTTTCGCCTTGCTAAAGATATGAATGCGTGTTGCCTAGGATCGACAGACATGGAATCGGGTAAGGGAAGACCTACGTTCAGAAGTTGGCTGATGATGATGATGATGAAGATATTATCAAGTATACTTTCATTTGGTAATGCCTTAGTAAGCTGATATATCGCACGCTTAATAGTAAACTGACCTAGTTTAGGTCACAATTGAGTTAACATTAGACAAAGGCTTGTGTTAACGCTATCCATCTATTTTTCACAATATTAACTCTATCCGTCCGTACGTACGATAATCGTTCACAATGTTAACGCTATCCATTATTCGTACGTGTTTTTGTTAAAACACCGACTCGTGAAAGCTTGAACAAAAATTGCTTTTTTGAGTTAAGCCAGTGTTCTATTAAGCGTGCGATATGTCTTTTCCATAAAATAAAATAAAATTTCTAGATAACAGACGTTTTCATTCGTACTAATTGTCCAAACCATTTAATTTAATTTTAATTTGTATCATAAATAAATTAATGATATTTTCAGCTAACTTACTTTCCTTATCTCTTCTCTTCGTATTTTGTCATGCAGCGTCTTTCTTCATATTTAACAGACGTTTTCTTTAGTATAAATTATTTCATATGAAATTTCACATCATTGTTCAAGAAACAACAAATGAGTAGAGAAGGTGAAAATATCAAAAAATTTCGTTATTGAGAACAACATTAAAACAGAAATCATTTCACAAAAGAAAATGATAAATGAAATGACTAGTATAGTCATATGAAACTCAATAGATTTCTTTATTTATTGTAATTTATCATTAGCTACAATGTTCAATCAGGAATTCATCAGCCTATGTAAACTGAGTACAATATTGTATACAAGATATAAATCTTGTTAACGTACATAGACCTTTAGACATATCCCTTTATTAATCTCAGAGTGATTATAAATCAATACCATAGCTATTTCTCGGTAAGGGCCGAAGCTGAAAGCGAGACCACAAATTCACGTCATTGCATAGCTGCGAACCGGCAGACAATCTCCAGATAATTAGATAAAATATTGTCCGCGTACTTTTACTACCCCGGGAAAATCTCGGAGCAATATCTCATAGCATTATTAACTTGTAGCCGGCCCGTCCGAGAGCGGGATGCCTCGCTGACCCCTTATAATTATTGCTGAGCCTTGTAATTTCCTCAAATTAATGACCCCGGCATACCTGCTTAGAGCGAGATTACATTAACACCGCTTCAGCCATTTAAACGGTGTGGGGTTGATGAAACAATTATAATTAATAATAAGGTATCCGTGTACGGGCGTAACAAGTATGGCCTGGCGCAACTCTTCCAACTTGTGCGGAACATTGAACATTCATTTGTTATGCAGAATGCATTTAACAGGCGTTTATTAAATGTTTCGTAATACTGTAGTATTTTATGTCTACAACTAACTAACCAGCACGCCATTACTCCGGAGAAGTAAGCAGAGAGGATGGAGCACCATACTACCATGTCCTGGCATACCTCTCGAGCTTCCTCTAAATTCATACATCATAACATTACAATGAGTTTATCGGGTTCTCCTGTGTCATCAGTCGAAAGCACTCAAAATATTTTGAATAGTGATTTTTCGGACAGAAATTATTGTCGGAGTTCCCCATACCACGAAGAATCGATAAGAGAAAACGAAAGAACCACCCCGTTCAATTCGAAAGAATCAATGCCATCGTCTGTAGAATCGAGCAAATTGAAATTCGGTGTGGACAGAATACTCTCGGGAGAATACTCTCAGAACACTCGTCGATGTTTCTGATTTCGAATGTGGCTGCCTTTTAATATTTGATTCATTTGGTCATGCCATGCTTGTCTTGGTCTTCCACGGCTTCTCTTTCTAATCACACTGATTGTATACAACATTTAAACCATTCTTCTCTCATCCATTTTTTCAATATGTCCAAACCATCTCAGGGATCATTTTTAATCTTATTTATGGCGCAACCATCCGCTTTACATTGCTTCCTTATTCCGTCGTTCGCTATTCATTCATATATCGTTTTCGCGCACATTTTTATCAGTGATCTCATCTCGACGTTCTTCCTTCTTTTACCAGCTCCAAGCTTCACCACTTTACGTAAGGTTTGGCACTAGAACTCCATTATGCGCTGCCATCTTTGCTTCAGTGGATAAATTTCTATTTGCCGTGATGACTTTAAGAGCATGATTTATTTTGTTCCCAGCACCAACCCTTTTTTCGATATCTATGCCTACAAATTGCATTAAATACTATATATTTGTATGATTAAAATGGCTTTATTATCTCATTTTATAAAAATACGTAGATTAACAAATTTAGCACCCCTAAACATAAGATCACGCATCTCCAAAAATTTACATTTTTCCGTGAAATATTTTTCATTTATTGTTTCTTGAATAACATTGATAACTACATCTGTTTTCGAGTAGTTTTATAATACATGTAATAATGTCCTTGCAAGATGAAATATGTAACCGCCTAAAATATAGAAAATAGACTTTTTTATTATATATTTAATTCCAAATAATAAATGGAATTCCCTTAATATTAATTGATTTTTTAATCAAACCGATGTCATCACCACAATCTCATTGTAAAAGACCTTATATTAGTATATATTAAAGTATGGTTTCGTTCAGTAATTTCTTTATAACTAACTAACTAACGAACCATTACGCCATTTCTCCGGAGGTTTAGGCAGAGAAGATGGATCGCCACAATGCTCTGTCCTAGCATACCTCTCGGGATTCCTCTACATTCATATATCGTACCATGCACGCACGTCGATTATTCCGACTTCGAATGTGACCGCCTTTTAGTAATTGATTAATTTGGTCATGCCATGTTTTCCTCGGTCGTCCTCGGTTTTTTTTTCCACTCACGCTACTTGTGTACAACTTCTTAACCATTCCACTCTCATCCATTCGTTCCATATGTCCAAACCACCTCAGGGATCCTTTTTTAATTTTATCCAGGATGCAGTCATCTGCCATTTCTTTATCAATTGGAATTAAATATTTTTTTACTTCGATATTCACTATATGTTAATCTGCTATATTTAATGATATTACTTGTGTATTTCGTGCAAGCGCTTTGATTTAATACTCTGCCAGATACATCGGATAGTTGCCAAAATGCCGTTTACCCCCGGAGTCGTGTGGCATTTTTCATTTCCAAACTTCCATCCCACCCGAGTTATTAGAGTTTCGACAAAGCTTGATCCGCTCCATTATCTTGCGGGAACTTTATCCGCCGGTGAGTGCCTCGTGAGAAAACAGCGCCGATCCGTGAGTAAAGAACATGGGAGTAAGTGATGTCAAAAACGGCAGAAAGAAGCTTTATGCACTATCAATAATATTCGTCAGATTGTACGGGAACTATTTGAGAGCTTCGAAATAATAATGTATTGTACCATACTCTCTCACTTAAGTCCATACAACTCTTAAAGAGTTTTAGTCTCGATATCATCATTCACCTTCACCTTCACTTCATCCTTCATTCATCATTCATCATTCATTTATTATTCTCGGCAACCTCTTTCGCCCAGTTTAACCAGGTCTGCTTTAATGTAATCCATTAAACGCGCTCTATTCCTTCCTAGAAATATTCGAAATCTATTGGCCCCAAACAGTGTCAAATGCCGTTCTCTGGACCATGGCAGGCGAAAAACCAATTAGAGAACAAGTCGCTAGACGCAAATGGCAGTGGATCGGTCACACTCTCAGACGGAACCCAGCCTGCATCGCTCAGGGCGCACTGGACTGGTCCCCTATGGGGGGAAAGAGAAAGCGAGACAGACCTAGAGCCACCTGGAGAAGAGCCCCGCAGGACGAGGTTAAGGCAGCAGGCCTCACTTGGGATGATGTTAGGCATCAGACATGCGATAGAGTCGGGTGGAGAAGGTTTCTTGAGGCCCTATGCACCACGTAGGTGTGAAAGGACAAAAAGAAGAAGATTTCTTCCTAAAGGTCTTACTCCGGTTGGCGTTGATGCATATGGAGCCTTTAACTACAAGAGACACGCTTTTGTGTATCTGAATAACTTTTTAAAGGTTCTCCATTCCTTCAAAATAGTTCATAGTCTATTCCAGTAAATAATCTGATGTTGAAGTCAATACCTGGGCTCCCATTTGTTTTACTTAAGAACGTATTTAGAAGTACATGGCTGCGATGGGTATTATTTATAATCTGTTATCGGCACGATCATTAACATTAATCAATCTTAAAGGAGCATTTAAAATATGGTGTATGCGAGTATGAACTTGAATATATTGCTCAACATTTTTTTCTTATACCACCTATTATAACTACCAAATCGCATTCCAACAATGTTTCCTACAGACGTCAGAGGAATAACCATTAGAGCTGAACCTCTGTAAGCCAGAAGATCCAAGTCCAAGTCCAAGTCCAAATCCATTTTCCATTTTTGGCATTAATCATTTGCCAAACACTGCTTGCATAAAATGCAAGATACTTGTATGTATTTATATTATTGCAAATAACTAAAGAGTTGTTTAACCATTATGTTAAAGACATAAAATGAAATATCCATCAATCAAAATGTATGTACGAGTATCTCTTATTTTAATGACTTTTACGTAGTACTCATTTTTACCCTAGCATATGTTTTTAGGCCCTTAATTTAACGTCAAAAAAAGTACCAAAATGCACAGTTGGAAATTGTCCTGGCGCAGTCTACCATGACTCAAAATATAGGGCTCTGAATGAAACGTCAGTCTATGACAAAATTTCGGGAGTATGAGGGGTTGTTAATTGTCACGGTCGTCCCAGTGAATTCTCGATGAAGCGGTGTGTTAACAGATGTAATGTTTTATAATTAAAACGCATTTCATTTATTTTTATTATATTTTTTTAATATATTAATGCCTTAATAGATTTTGGACAATACATGATAACGACATATTTATAAGAGTATATAAGTTGAATTATAATATATTCCACTTTATTCAAAAACATATTTGTAATAAATAATTTGTTTTAAATCAAATACTGATTACTTTTAATGCAGATCAGATTCGATACGATGAATTTTGCAATCTTTACAAACACTTTTATATTTATTGTTTATTTTGTTTCATCCGCTGATGATAAAATAATTGCTATATATTATATTGTTTTGTAATAATAAATTTATTTAAATATAGTTGTAGAGCAGAAGATATTAGTGAGCTAGAAGTAAAACAAATGGAATTAAACTAAATATACGAGTATGCATTATTTCCAATGAACTTCTAAGTCCGAGCTTCTACCAATGAAATATTATAATAAAAAAACGTTTTTTTTTAAATCATATAATGAAATATGAGCAATCATTAATTGATCTAAAACAAAAATTTATATGATAATGCAGTCACGATATTATGTGTGAAAATCAATTATTCAAATATTTAAATTTTTCTTCCTTGTGAGATTGATTTGAATTCGAAATAGATCAAAAATTCATAACTTATATATCGTCACTTCAAAGGTAAAACTCACTAAGTGACATTTGATTTTTTTTTTTTTTTTGCAATTTCTGTATCAGACTTGTGAATTCTACGTCAGAAAGTAATCACCAAGTGTTTTTATTAAAGAATAACTGTTATTCTTTAATAAATACACTTGGTGATTGTTTTCTGACGTAGAATTCACAAGTCTGATGCGGAAGTTGCAAGAAAAGGAGAAAAATTTGAAATGTCACTTAATGAGTTTTACCTTTGAAGTGACGATATATACCATATTAAACCTTTAAATATATTAAATCTGTATTATTTTATTACAATTTGACTTTTTTAAATGTTATCGTCGTATTCTTAACAATCTTTGATGGGTGTTAGCCTACTTCAAAAAAGTCTCCATCATGTTCTGTCTCTGACCACCACCTCCCAGTCTTGATGTCTGGGAGGGCTGACAGCCTGCCATGACACCATCCAACCATCGCAGTCTCAGCTGGCACTTTTTCGTTAAATTAAATTAAAAATTAAAAGAATACTAAGAACTTTTAATATATATAGTAAAATAAAAACTTTATATTTTAACCACGGAATTGTAATTATATATGAAGCCTACTAGTTAATAAACATTGTTTTCATCCCGTTTAGTGAGCGTCCGATGAAAACAAAATAAACTGCTTCGAAAGGAAGATCCTCCGCAGAATCTTCGGACCCATTAAGGATGGTCAGACGTGGGAGAAGGAGATACAACACAGAGCTCTACGATCTATACCAGGACGTCAGCGTGGTCAAGTTTATAAAGATTAACAGACTGCGCTGGCTAGGGCAAATGCACCGCATGGGAGATCTGGAGCCCCCCAAAAGAGTGTTGTATGACAATCCAGCAGGGCGAAGAAGCATCGGTAGGCCGAGACTGCGATGGCTGGATGGTGCCGTGGCAGATTGTCGGGTCCTGGAGCAGCAAGACTGGGAGGTGGCGGCCAGAGATAGGACGGGATGGAGACGTTTCTTGGAAGAGGCTAAGACCACCAAGGGTTGTAGCGCCGGAGAAGAAGAAGAAGACTAGTTAATAAACTAAAATGAGTGCTTCATATGGAAAAAAATCTTGATAATTAATATTTCCTCAGTTCGTTGTGGCGTAACACTAAAGATGTCCTTTTGACAAAATCAGATTCAGTCGAGTGATTTTGGGGTATCTCTCCTTTTTTCTTTATTCACTGGTGCGGACGAAAGTCGTGACTCCGCAGTGCCCCGGTGGGCGCACTCTTGTCCCTTTTGCACTCGGTTTGTACAAGTATCGCGGAAACGGGACGGAGTGATATTGACGCATCCCAATAATGCTCAACCTGATATAATAGAGCTTTTCGCAGGTGCCAAATAATGCACAATGTATCCTGCCCAATTCAATAATCGTAAATTCGTATGAATTACAAGCAACTAAACTGTACACCAGGGTTTCTCAAACTATGTTCCGCAGAACACCAGTGTTCCGCTGAACCTATGTACGAGTATATAGGTGTTCCGCGACAATTTAGAAAGGTTTTATATTATACATTGCAACTCATTTAAATTATCAAAATCATTAAGTGCTTAATTTAATCATACTTTTAAGTTTATATTATATTATCGTTTTATAAGTATTACTATTACTACAACAAAAACAAACCAGCACGCCGTTTCTCCGAAGGAGTAGGCAAAGAGAATGTACAGGTCACATTATTCACTAGGACTCACACCTTCACATATCCTTCCATACATTCTACCATCCTAGAAGCTCAAATCGCTGCGACACCCTGACCTCCACATTGTTATTGTGGTACCCCTGACTGAACTTATCACCATACTCTCTGGATTCACACTCTTTAACCATACATTCAGTCGCACATAAGAAATTATAACATTAATATTTCTCTTTTTATACACTTTATATACAACACACACTTTATTAAAATCTAAAAATTAAAAACCACACATGTTTCGGACACACATGACCTTCATCAGTAATATATAAATATTATATAAATATTACAAACATTTAAAAAAAAATTCACGAATGTGGTCAGTCTTAAGAGATATTTTAAAAAAATCTCAAATTCATCGCACATCTCATTTAATTTTCCTTCCATTCCTCCTCTAATATTCCAAGTACTAATGCAGCATTCCACCCTTCTCTGTTTGCCCCGCGGAAAAGGTGACGTGATGGTTGACAGACCTCATCGCCGTAATTACTAAAAAAATAATATGTTTTAAGAACTTTTTTATCTTCATTTTTTATTAGTAGAAATAACCCAACCTAAAAAACCTAAAGGTTTGGGAAACCCTGCTATGTATAACACGTGCATTTTTATTTTCATCACATTTCGAATCGTGAATCGTAAACCATTGAGAATCATTCAAATTTACTCTGATAAGTGTATTATATCTATCTTTGAACCTTGGTATTGAACATATTGCCTCGGAAATTACTTTTTATTAATCTCACATTCGAAAGTATACGAATAATTCAAAGACGTGTACATTATACGAAACATTTAATTAACATTCCTACAGCCTTTATTTATTATATTACACAAAAAATCTGCGAACCTTAAATAAGCTGATTAATTTTGTGTTGTTTATGAATGAAAAATATATATTTAATAAAATAATAATACACTTTTAGTAATTTCTATTAACACCACTATATATTTAAACCGCCATTAAAAGTGTATTATTATTTTATTTAATTATGTCACATCACAAATTAAGTGCCTCATACGAAACTTTTTAATTATCTATTCTTACGAGTTTGGTGGGTGGCAATTTGTCTTCAAAACGCCCTAAATTTGTATTGGACCAAAAACTCCCTCTTAGATTTCTTCACACCACCTTAGTGTTCGGTCAAAGCGCTGTGAGTAAATTACAATATTCTTAATTTTATAATATAAATATATCTATACCGTTAATGAATAAACTTCGTTATTTGTATAAACAATAGTATTTTATTTTACGCGACAAAAACACAACATTTTTACATACAGCAAATAATCCTAAAAAATTAGAGAAATTAGAAAATTGAGAAATTTTAAAGGCCAAAAAATGTAAACTAAATATTTATAAATAACCAAATTCCTTCTTTTTCCCCATTAGTATATAGTACATTCAAAACTTTTCCCCTGTACAATTCAGCTAAAAATAATAATACTACCTTAAACTTTTGTCACCTTTCCTATTAATGTAATCTATGTACTTCCTGTTATTGTTTATCGCTTTTAATTTATTATGTTTCATCGTTTTTGACTCTATACTATGCGTAATTGTTCCTTCTAATTACTGTTTTATTATTATTATTTTATTATTATATTTTCCACCTTTAATATTTTCTCTTATAAATAGTAACTAACCGTTCTTTTAATTAAAAAATTTAGGTACCTAACTCTTTTTAAGCAAGAACTTCAAATTTATGTCAAAGAAATTATTCAAATTGACATAGGAATAAATACACACAAAGATTCGAAAAATCACGAAAATTTTACATTTGATATATTATTGTAACACCTGATGATGACAGCATTGGTTGATGAAACAGCTATCGCGTAAAATAAAATACAATTGTGATACAAAAAACAAAGATTATTCATTAACAGTTTAAAATGTTAAGGTATCATAGTGTTTCGGCCAAAACAATGGACTTTTTAATAAATATATCTGTTAAACTCGTCATATAATTCAAGCTAATCGGGTATATTGTACACTTGCTTGTTTCGATCTTGCGTCTTTCTACGTGACTCGGAGTTATGGTCTCCCCTTGACACCAAATGGCGAGTTCCGGCAAATGAACTCTATTTACTAAAACATCAGCCTTAACGCTTGATCAATGAAATAAACCCGTTTTAGAAACAATATCGGACGAACAGTTTAACTGGCGATGCGTTCTGCTTGACTATTATTCTTGTTTGACAGACATTTCGTTTTATAATACTTGCTTCATCGGTTTATTTGCCAAATCATATTACGATTTATCTTATTGAAGTGACGTTTTATATCATAAAATCATTTTTTAATTTGATTGTGATATATCTCTATAATATTCACTCGTTAGAGTGTAACATCTTTCGCCTTGCTAGGCCATCACCACATATTTTGGGAATATTGGGGCCTATGTTGGGTTGGGGTTGGGCTTCGAAGAGACGGGTTTCTCGTAACCCATTTCTTTAGATTAATTAGGGGATATTTTGAAAACTCAGCCGTGCTGAAGGGTCTCTTTGTTCCCGACAGATATCTCCGACAGCGCCAGCATAGTCTCATAGATTGTTATTTCTTCCGGCTGCAAGAACCAACCTGCTTCTAATAATGCCGATGGGAAGAGCAATCAGCGAACAAGATTACCTCAGAGATCGACGTCTTTCATATTAGTGAAAGTACTTTCAGAAGAACAATACTCTTAACTTTAGAGAGTATCTTGTCTTCCTAAAGTTGAACCATCTCTCATGCGTTCCTGATTCTTTACCCTTTTTCAAATAGATGCCTTAAACTGTTATTATGTTTGTAATATCTTTAGAGTAAATAGATAAACTGATAAACTGATATATGGCTCAGAAAGGCAAACCAGTTCTCTCCTTATTATGTCAAATAACTTTTTTAAAACGTACTTTTTATTTAAAATTACACGCTTTAATAAAAATATCTTCTGCTTAATGCTTAAAAATCCAATCTTCATAGATGGCGCTAGTGTGTAGATTGAAACTAACATGTGAAGTTTGGTGTTACATATTAACATATATACAACTTCCAAAAAATTGTCAGACATGGTGGTCATAAGCAGTGGCAGTACTCCCATAGAAGCCCAGAAGCCCGGCTTGCGTAAGAAATTTTGAATCGAAACCCCCAAATCTTAGTAATCTTGCCCCCGCATAAACCAACAACCCACCAAATCACCTTCCAACAATGTTCCCATCAGACGTAAAAGGAATAGCCACAAGAGCTGATCCTCAGTAAGCCAGAAAAAGGTTTTGATTCAAAATTTCTTACGCAAGCCGGGCTTCTGGGCTTCTAAGGGAGTATCGCCACTGGTCATAAGAAAAGTGGAATGGGGAATGTTGTATTACATAAAGCGTGCGTTTAACCCAACCAATGACAGGTCATAAGTCCTGTAAACACCTCGATCACCATATTCTGTTTCCAATTTGCATCTTCGTCTCTATTGAGATGCAATTAATCCTTAAATTGATAACCCGCAATGGGTAAAATCCAGTATTTGTATACATTCAAAAAGTTTTTTTTATATTTATTCAATTGACATTCATACGTGAAAATTCAATTTGGTGCACCATTAGCAATTGATTTATGAAATCTGTTATTTGATTCTGTGAATGGGTGATTTTTACGTATCGAAATAATATAACTGAGTATATCAAGTATCACGGATATATCATCTATGATATATCACGAAGTTAACACAGCGCCTTCTGAACTTTCAAGTTTACCGTATATTGAATAAACAGGACACAAGTCACTATGAGCACGAATGTTTATGGTCATGTAATGTCTTCATTTTCTCTCTTAGAATACTGTTACATATAACCCCGGCATGATTAAATCATGATTAATGGTTATACGAACATTCACAATATAATATACACATGTAAAAGCATATTGAAATGTATACCATAAGTGTGCACTTTTTTTGATGAAGTCAGCCTTTTAGATTGAATTGTTTTCATTTTCTCTCAGGCACGCAGAGAAACTCATTACCATAAATTTTGATTTCGAAAATTCGAGTCCATTGTTATTCCATGTTTGGTCCATTATAAAATCTTAACGCAATTACACGCTTCTCAGAAATTGAACAAAACAATTATCACACATCTTCGGCTCCCGTAAGAATGGCGGGACATTTAATGGAGTATTTACTACAATCGAAAATGAAAATCAAATACCGAACTAACAATGCCACAAAGATGCGAGATGGGATTCATCAAATCTCGAAATATAACATTATCGCGGAGTGAACAGTTTCTGTGTACAAGAATACAGGGAGAACTTAAAGTCATTGTCAACGAAATAACTTGTCATTTTCAATCTAAGAAATTGAAAAAAAAAATTATAATGCATATTTCTTTCTATGTATTATATTATAATTGTTAAATAAATCAATAATAAAGCATTTGGGTTATACACATTGAGAATATTTTATAAAATTAGCAAAGTTTATTTTATAAAAATATTTAATTAATTATATTGGAACATGAACAGCGTTGTTTTTTTTTTAATTCCAATGTTATTACAATGGAATTCCACAGTGTCAACGCCTTAACCTTGATTTTTGATCATCCATGCAAGCTCAATAAACATTTTTAATACATTATATTTATATTTTTCAACGATGGTGACAGTTTAATAACACATAAATTATCTAACTAACTAACTAACCACCACGCCGTCTCGTAGGCAGAAAGAATGGACTGCCACACTTTTCTTTCCTGACATATTTCTCTCGCTTCCTCAACATTCATACATCGTGTAATGCACGCGCGTCGATTTCTCTGACTTCTCACATGGCCGACATTCAATATTTGAATTATTTGATCGTGCCACGTTTTCCTCGGTCTTCCTCTATTTCTGGTTCGATTTACATCGTTAACATATTTTTTTTACCATTCTTTCTTCATTCATTCTTTCCATATGTTCAAACCATCTTAATGATCCTTTCATTTTTTCGTTCATAACACCATCATTCGCACCGCATTTACTTCTTATATTTTCATTCGACACTTTATCATACACACAACACATGCATCTAAGAGATCTCATTTTTACTGCATTTATTCTACTTTCATCCTTCTTTTGCTAGTTCCATGATTCGCTTCCATACATAAGGGTCGGTAGACGAACATCAATGTGCATTTATATAAATTAATTTATTCAAAACGAGATCCACGGTAACAGTTAATCATGGCAAGACGTGGCCTCCTAAAAAAGAAAGAATTGTGTATTATGCAAAGAAAAATTATATAACATTTCTTTCTCTTCTCAGCTGACAGATTTATGTAGATTGGCAAAAAAACTCTTTAAATATGCGTTTTTTTTACATCTTATTAAAAATCTTAATATATAAGATTATTCGAGCGACTATTAATAATTGTTAGATCGGTTTTCCGGTGACATCTTTAGATTACATATTTCATGGAATATATATTTTTTTTAAATAGGAAAAGACTAACATCAAGGATTTATATCAATGATATTAGAATTTATTTTACAATCCTCAATGTGAGCAGAAAATAGCTCATTATTATGAAGAAGAAACCTGGTCGTGTCCAGGGTTCAACCCCCATGCCCCCTGGATCAGGAGCCAAGCGTTCTATCCCCTAGACCACCACCCGGTTATAGGAGTAAAGAGGAAGTAAAACTACTTTTGGAATAAATTTTGTTTTAAAATAACGTTTTCTTTAATTTGGTTTTCTTTTAATTAATTGAAGCTCGGGATTTTCAGTTTCATTTTTTCCTCAATTTTAAATAGTTTATTCTTCTTATCAGCCGTCTGTCGTTTACTGCTGAACATAGACCTCTACCAAAGCATACCACACCCATATTCATCGGGACTCTCATTTATCCACGTCCAGCAATCTTCATAATATCGTTGGTCCAACTCTATGGAATCCTGTGCACGGTGTCAAACCGTTTTCACCAACGGCTGTCGGTTTATCAACAAATATGGCTAGCCCACCCCCACTTCAACCCGTCTATCTTCAGAGCCACCTCAGTCACCTTGGTTAGTTGTCAAATAAATTCATTTCTGATTCTGCCCTTCGAGGTTATTCCAATTATGACTCTTTTCCTAATTTACAAAACAATTTAAAAATTATTATTATTTTGAATTAAAATTATATTTTTAATTGGTAGTAAGTTTGTTATAAGTAATGAAAATAAAAACAATAAAATAAAAAATCCTTTACAATTTATTGTATAGATATTTAATTTGATTCTACATGATTTTATATCTTCGAATGGTTTCGGCAGTTTAATGCCATCTTCTGTCGGCACAGATGCCGAAACCGGTCAAAGCTATAGAATCAATTTAATAAAGTATGTAAGTAAATGATTTTTTTACATTTTGAATATATGCGTTCGGTTCGCTTTATTTGAATACATTACTTTTGGGACAGTCTGTACATCTACAATACCGAACATCAAAGGAAGTTAGGAAATATTATAGCTCAAAAACGTTCCCACACTTCTGGGCACGAAGCAAACCCAGTGAGCACTCCCAGAATTATCTAATTACACCACTCAGGATACACAAAGGCGTCGCTGTGATTATATCGAAAGCGTCTTTTCATATCACACTAATGCTCCTATGGCATAATGGGCGGGTGGCGAGCTCCCAGCGCGGCTGCCGGGGGTTCCCGTGTGACTGGCGGGAGAGACTCGAGACTCCTCATTCCTCGGCATCGCGCCACTTTACCAAGAGACAAATTGGATGAAACTAGATTCCTGGCGAGATAATCCGTAAGGTAGTAGTTTGAAATTTTAAAAATAAATGGCGCACTCAAAGTCATTACTGCAAATAGAAATTTATCCACAGAAGCAAAAATGGCACTACACAATGGAGTTCTAGAGCCAACCCTCATGTATGGAAGTGAAGCTTGGAGCTGGCAAAAGAAGGATGAAAGCAGGATAACGCCGTAGAAATGAGATCACTAAGAAGAATGTGTTGGAAAACGTACGATAGAATACCGAACGATGAAATAAGAGAGAAATGTAAGGCAGATGACTGCATCATGGATAAAATTAAAAAAGGATCCCTAAGATGGTTTGGATATATAGAACGAATGGATGAGAGAAGAATGGTTAAAAAGTTGTACACAAGCAGCGTGAGTGGAAAAAGAAGCCGAAGACGACCGAGGAAAACATGGCATGACTAAATTAATCAATTACTAAAAGGCGGCCACATTCGAAGTCGGAATAATCGATGTGCGTGCATGATACGATGTATGAATTTAGAGGAAGCCCGAGAGGTATGCGAGGACAGAGCATTGTGGCGATCCATCCTCTCTGCCTACTCCTCCGGAGAAATGGCGTGATGGTTAGTTAGTTAGTTAGGTAGTAGTTTCTTTACTTGCTAGTAATCCGTGTTACTCTTGGAAGTAGCCAGCTACCGCATGAAGTACCGTTTACTCACAGCATTTTCAATTTCAAATCGAAATATTAGTAACAAGTTGTATATTGTACGAGATTATTTATTAAAAAAAAAACTTCAGATTGCAAAAAATTAATCATGACAATTTTTTTTTTCATTTTAATAAAAACATTATTGTATCTTAATAGTTTTATTCCACTTAAAAAATTATAAGTCTATAAATTCTTATGTTAATGGTTAAAAATATATAACATTTCGCAAGCCTTAAGTGGTTATATGCAAAAAAAAAAACATTATTGTATTTTAACTAACTTATCTGCATCACGAAGTTAATTAATTTAGTGTTCTTTAATCAACACATGCCCATTTTTTGTTAAGTGAATACTAATTATAATTCGCTAAATAAATTAACAGCTTACTTGTTACGGTAACTACAAATTTATCAGATTATTTTAATTGTTCCTTTGTTTTAACGGAATATTTTAATTATGTAAGTAGGCACCTCTCAGACGAGATACATCCAGATTAAATTACCTAACAAACTACGAGTTGTTGTGTATGTATGAATTGGTACATCTACGGTTAATACAAAAAATACATATGTACGTTATTTTCATTGTTGCGTGATATATTATTTGTTTTGCCTATATCCCGTTTCAAATAATTACAAAATATTAATTATTACACACCTGGTTTTAATTTTATACATACTTGTATATTGTTTTCAGTGTGTGATAATAAATTGTATATTTTTAACCTCCTTTTTAAATAGTTTCATCATATTAATTCCATTATTTGTTATATTTATTAACGGTGGTTAGCTCGTTAATAAACACATAGATATAAAATAATGGCAAAACCTATCCAAAAAAGCTAGAATGGCAGTGCACAATGGTGTTCTTCTACCGACCTTTATGTATTAAAGTAGAATAAATGCAGTAGAAATGAGATCTCTTAAATGAATGTGTGAATACTCTGTGTATGATAGTGTCGAATGAAAATATAAGAAGTGAATGCGGTGCGAATGATGGTGTTATGAACAAAATAATGAAAGGATTATTAAGATGGTTTGGACATATAGAAAGAATGAATGAAGAAAGAATGGTAAAAATTATATTTTAACGATGTAAATGGAACCAGAAATAGAGGAAGACCGAGGAAAACGTGCCACAATCAAATAAATAAAATATTGAATGTCGGCCACGTGAGGAGTCAGAGAAATCGACACGCGTGCATTACACGATGTATGAATGTTGAGGAAGCGAGAGAAATATGTCAAGAAAGAAAAGTGTGGCAGTCCATTCTTTCTGCCTACCCCTTCGGAGAGGCGGCGTGATGGTTTGTTAGTTAGTTAGTTAGTTAGTAAAAAAGTATGTGTTGAGGATGTAAATGGAAATAGAGGAAGACCGAGGAAAACGTGGCACAATCAAATAAATAAAATATTGAATGTCGGCCACGTGAGGAGTCGGAGAAATCGACGTGCGTGCATGACACGATTTATGAATGTTGAGGAAACGATAGAAGTATCTTGGAAAAGAAAAGTGGGGTAGTCCGTTGTTTCTGCCTACCCCTTCGGTCGCTGTCAAAATAAAGACAAAAGTGGAAATAACAACATCGTATTATTTAATTATTATGCACGTATTCAGTTACTTGATTAACTGATTGGCAGCAATCCGCGCTATGAAGATAATATAATACAGCGCGGAACAGTATTAAATGTTTTATTATCTCGATGATGGAAGATAGAGGGGCCCGGGCCCGGAGATTAATGGGGAAGCGAGCACTAAACAGCCGAGATACTCCCGGAGTCTCGCCGGCCCTTGGCGCGTTCCGCTAATGATCCACCGTCATTAGGGCCCGGCCCCGCTGCCCGCAACCGCCGGCTGCCCGAGCATTATCGTTGCCACTTCTTTGTCCAACTATATCGGGAATTGCATCCATTACAATTAGCATGTAACTGGCAAAAGAGGTATGAAAGTAGAATCAATGCATAGAAGGTTACCCGCCGCTTACTCGAAGCTGTTATAGGATGCAGCGGCGCCCCTTCGTCAGCTTCGCTCAAACAATCCCTAGGCCCGCCCCTATCCACGCCGGATTTGCATTAGCTGGAGAATGCACCATTCCATAAAAAAAGCAAAAGGCAAAAGGGTATCTAGGCCACATTTAATCCAGTTTAATTTCAATCCACTTCTATGTCCCAATCTAACAAAACGGCCGTTCACAATGGAGTTCTGGTATGAAAGCGAAGCATGGAACTGGCAGAAGAAGGATAAAAGCAGAATAAATGCGGTAGAGATGAGGTCACTAAGGCATATGTGTGGTAGAACGATATACGACGGAATCTCAAATGCTGATATAAGAATGGAATGTAGAGTGAAAGAAGGTATTATGAACAAAATTATGAAAGGATCGCTGAGATGGTTCAGACATATGGAACGCATGGATGGAGAAAGAATGGTTAAAAAAGTATACGTTAATAATAAGTACGGAGTCAAGGCAGATCGAGGAAAACATAGCATGACCAAATTAATCAAATTTTAAAGGTTGGTCATGTTAGAAGTCGGAGGAATCGACGTGCGTGCATGACTCGTTGTATGAATGTGGAGGAAGCTAGAGAGGTTTGTCAGGATAGAGTAGTGTGGCAGTCCGTTCTCTCTGCCTACCCCTGCGGAGAAACGGCGTTATGGTTTGTTATTGTGTTTGTTGTTATATTCTATTTCATTTTTCTTTTTCTAGTTTTTATGTACACTTTATATAAAACTATTTGTAATCAAATTTTCTATGAAAATAAAAATTGTTTCATTTTGTAGAGACACTGCTACATTACAATGTAATCGCGCTACACTAAGGAGAGGTGACCAGAAGATCTAAGGCAAATAATGACATAATCCGTCTCCATTCTGTTCGTGACAATAATGCCGTGTGTTTACAACATGTCTCGAGAATCGATTAAACAGCCGGCGCAATGGCTGTTATTTATTCCCGACAATTTCCGTTCCGCGTGACCAATTGATAACCGGCAACATCGGCGTACTCCGTCCGAGTCCATTCATGACACGACACGTGCACATTACGGCTCCCCCGGTAATGATGCACCGCGCAGGCGCAGTGGTGTCCCCCAAGGGGTCGCGCCGGTTCGCGAACCGGTTGCTGGCTACACCACCCCCTGATAAAATTAACAACATCAGATGCACAAGGATCCAACATGCTTTGAAGATATAATCAATATTATTTATTGTTTCTTGAACAATGGTGTAAAACTCCATAAATTAATACGAATGAAAACGTCTGTTTTTTAGAAGTTTTATTATATTTTATGTGAATGACATGTTTCGCATGTCTAAGGCATGATCAAATGTTACATTATGCCTTAGTGCCATTATGCCTTAGAGGCGAAACGTGTCACTCTAATAAAATATAATATAACATCTAGAAAACAGACGTTTTCATTCGCATTATTTTTTATTTATTTATTTATAAACATGCAATAGTTACATTGTATTCCCATGAGTAGAAAACTCATTATGGGACAAAAGGATAGTTGCATATAAAATAATTATAGGACATTCAGAAAATAGAAAAACAAATTAAATTAAAACTAAAACATTTTACAATATGTACATTTTGTGACTTTATAAAATTATCTTACATTATAATATTTGATCATTTTAATTCATCATAAATGCACTATTAAAAGAAAATATTAAAACATAACTTAATAGTATTCACCGTATAAAAATAAAAAAACAAAAACGATATAAAAATAATAATTTTATGCAATTGCACGTTAATAAAATTAATGTTAAAAGTTAAATTATATTTTCAATATCATTTATATGTAATTTCTACTCAACTTCTATTAAATTGAACTTAATCATCTTGTCATACAGAAAATAATCAATATTGTTATTATAGGATACTGTAGGTACTTATTTTACTGTAAATGAAAATTAAATAACAAAATGTTTTTAAGAACTACTTCCACTTTTGTCTTTATTTCGACAGAGACTGGTTTCACCAGGTTCACTGTCATCGACAGAACCACACCTGATACGTATTTATATGTATGTACATAAAGTACTGATATGAATATATACATAATGTATAAAGAAGTAAGTTGATAAAAAATGTCACAAATCGATGCCAACGAACCTGGCAAAGCGGATCCCTGTCGAATTAAAGACAAAAGTGGAAGTAACATATTATATACCTATCTTAAAAAACATAGTTTTATTTTTGAAGTTCATTTTAAATTAACATTTAAAAAGAGAACAAAACAAACAAACGAACCATCACGCCATTTCCCCGCAGGGGTAGGCAGAGAGAATGAACCGCTAAACTACTCTATCCTGACAAACCTCTCTAGATTCCTCCACATTCATACAACGAGTCATACACGCACGTCGATTCCTCCGACTTCTAACATGAACAACCTTTAAAATTTGATTAATTTGGTCATGCCATGTTTTCCTCGGTCTGCCTCGACTCTGTACTCCAATTACATCATTAACGTATACTTTCTTAACCATTCTTTCTCCATCCATGCGTTCCATATGTCTGAACCATCCTAGCGATCCTTTCATAATTTTGTTCATAATACCTTCTTCCGCACTACATTTCTTTCGTATATCAGCATTTGAGATTCTGTCGTATATCGTTTTATCACGCATACGTCTTAGACATACATCTCTACCGCATTTATTCTGCTTTCATCCTTCTTCTGCCAGTTCCATGCTTCGCTTCCATACATTAGGGATGGGACCAGAACTCCATTGTGAATGAGATCATTATAAAAAGAGATTTTAGTAAAATCGTTTAAATATTTTATTTTGTTGATCCAACCTTCATATATACTTGCATCTAATATTTATATATTCGATTAAAGTTTTTGTATGAATAAAAATCTTTTTTATAAAGGAACATAGAAGTTCCCGCCACATACCCGAGGCTGTTATAGGGCGTAGAGGCGCCCTTTTGTCAGCCTCGCTCGTACACTCCCTGAGCCTGTCCCCGGTCCATCCGGGACTTACATTTAAATACGGCAACAACAAGGGGGTGCTAGACCACATTTATTCAACCCCACTTTACTTCTATGCTCCGCTGTACTTTATTGAATAAATAAGCATAATATATAATACATGAACATTTTAGGACATTGTACAAAAGATAAAAAGAATGATACCCCACAGGAATATACAGCGGGAAGAACAGGAGAGGCAGAGGAGACAAATGCGGGATGGGAAAAAAATGTGGAGTACAGTTTTTGGCATGTAGGACAAAGGACGAGGTTTAGGTAGCATTTCATAATATTAAATAAATAAATAAAACCACTGCACAAATTATTATAATGGCCAAGAGGGAGAGGAACGTGGCCCGTCACAGAGGAGAAAATAAACTAACTAACTAACCATCACGCCGTCTCCCCGAAGGGGTAGGCAGAAAGAATGGACTGCCACACTTTTCTTTCCTGTCATATTTCTCTTGCTTCCTTAACATTCATATATCGTATCATGCACGCGCGTCGATTTCTCTGACTCCTCACATGGCCGACATTCAATATTTGATTTATTTGATCGTGCAACGTTTTCCTCGGTCTTCCTCTATTCCTGGTTCCATTTACATCATTAACATATAATTTTTTTACTATTCTTTCTTCATTCATTCTTTCCATATGTCCAAACCATCTTAATGATCCTTTCATAATTTTGTTCATGACACCATCATTCGCACCGCATTCACTTCTTATATTTTCATTCGACACTATCATACACAGAGTATCCACACATTCGTCTAAGAGATCTCATTTCTACTGCATTTAATACTAGAATACTTGGAGCAAATAATATTTTAGTAAATAACATTTTCCTTTCATTCTTCGTAAAAGTTCCAAAATTCGAACGTTGCAAATTTATATAAATCGTTTATCAATCTTCCCTTGACTCGCCATCGATGTCGTGACCGCAAATGTTGCCCCGGAGCCTGTGCGGGTGATCAGATGCAAATCAGATCACCCACTTCTCGTGCTATGCCCATGATGAAATCACAGAACGCGTTACACATTCTAACGTAATAAATTCACTTGTGCTGTCCACTCAAGGTCATTGTGTAAGCTGAATTATGAATATGCCAAAAATATTTATATTAATGACGTCATTAAGCAAATGATTCGAGTCGCACGAGCTCTATGAGATCGTGTCCAATTTTGTTTTACTTGGTAATTTACTGTTAATGAACAGTAATGCTTTATTTATCAGATGTATTGAAAAAGGTATTGTAACAATGCACAGTAGCTCAACCCTTCATATGCCATAGTTTATTATTTATTGTATTTATAAATTTACTGATAAGTTACCTATAATTACACGGTTTTAATACCATATAATAAGTGTGTGTGGTCTGTTTTATTGTACGGATGTGAAACATGGACCTTGAAAGTTAACTCAATGAACAGACTGGAAGCATTTGAAATGTGGCTCCATCGCCGAATGCTCAGAGTTCCCTGGACAGACATAGTTACCAATACCGAAGTCCTGAGGCGAGCTAGAGTTCACAGGGAACTGTTATCAACTATCAGGGTTCGAAAGATCTCACATCTGGGTCATATACTGGGATATTGGAGGGGAAAATTGAGGGACGCCGAGGGTCCGGAAGGTGACAAATGTCCTGGCTGCGAAACGTGAGGGTGTGGACCGCCATCCGAAGTGTGGAGGAGCTGTTCCGAACGGCGCAGGACAGGGACAGGTTCGCCGAGGTGATCGCCACCGTTGGGGGGACCCGACAGGGCACTTGAAGAAGAAGAAGAAGAATACCATATAAGTACATGGTTTTAATACCTCCCAAATGGGGTGACCCCTTCTAGGGAGTCACTCTTTAATTATTATTTAAAATGAACCTCCATCAAGATATTTCAGTGAAATCATTTGATTATCATAAGTTTGTTAAGCGTCATCCTCATCTATTGCAACAGTTGAAGTTGATAGAGGTGTGGTCTTTCTTCGACTTCCAACTAACTAACTAACTAACCGTAACACCGTTTCCCCGAAGGGGTAGGCAAAAATAATCTTGGCAGACTTAGATTCCTCAAAATTCATACATCGTGTCATGCACGTACGTCGATTTCTCCGACTCCTCACGTACCAACATTTATTATTGGATTGATTTAATCTTAGAACGTTTTCCTAAGTTTTCTTCTATTTCTTGTTCTGTTTACATCGTTAACCTATACTTTCTTCGCCAATCTTTCTTCATTCATTATTTCCATGTATCTAAATGACTCTTTCATTAAGGTATTTTGTTAATAACTCTTTCATTTGCACTGTATTCACTCCTTATTATTTGCTTTTGGCACTATCGATGACAATGTTTTTTAAGATACAAGTATTTTTTGTTTTGTTCCTGTCTGATATATGTTCCGGACCAGTTTCCTCCTATTATGATATTATCAACTGAATATCTATCGCGTGTTTACAGAGATTAGTTCTAAGAGACTTTACAATATTTATTTTTGACATCGACACGGCAACCTGTAAATGGTTCTCGTAAGAACTCCCATAGCGTACCCGCCTCTTAATTACCTCAGTTACACCCCCGCGTCGAGTGAATTAAGACTTTGAATTAAAAACGACGCGATATTCCAATTGAAATAACTCTTTCAATACACTAAACGTGGCTCCCGCCCTTGTGCATACCCTCGGTTGAAAATATATTAATAATGCATGTTAATCGCCAATTAGACTATAAGTTCAAGATGAAGGTTTACAAATAGAGGCATTGATCTATACTGATTATTTATTCAAAACTATTGCAAAAAATATGTTATCATCATCATCCTCCTATCCGTTTCCATGTCTGTCGATCCTGGGCAACACGCATCCATGTCGTAAAAAATATATTATATTATATACGAAGGTTGTCCATAAAATAAGTTTCCCTGTTTGTCACGGGCGCGCGGATCGCTGTTACGTGCGATCCGGCAACACTGGATCGTAGCTTGGTCTTCCCCCTCCACATACTCACCCAGCCAAACTCGCTGCGGCACTCAGTGTCGTTTTGGCAGCCGTAAAGAATGGAGCCCCCGATCGCATCGGCCACGAGATGTGAAGTACGCTCCGTGATTCGTTTTTGTGTGTCAAAGGCCATTCGGCGACGGAAATTCATTCTCAACTGACAGAAGTGTATGGAGAAACGTTCATGAGTGTTCAAATGGTGCGCAAGTGGTGCAAAGAATTCAAAGAAGGGCGCACAGACGTCCATGACGACCAGCGGTCCGGACGGCCATCGTTCAGTGACGAAACGATTGCGAAAGTGGAAGCGGCAATGCTGGCAGATCGAAGACTGACGGTTCGGGAGCTTAGCGAGATGATCCCAGATGTCAGCAAGACAACTTTAACAGAAAATTTAGGTTATTCTAAGGTTTGTGCAAGGAGCTAAAAGAAGAGGTTCTGAGCTACCTTCACGGCCTGGCGGAAGGGTTCTATGACCAGGGAATTAAAAGATAGTGACCCGGATAAAAAGTGCATCGAAGTCAACGAGAACTATGTAGAAAAATAGCCGAAAGTCTAAACTTTCCAATGATGTAAATAAATAAAAATGGTTTTCATTGTGAAAAAAATAGGGAAACTTATTTTACGGATAACCCTCGTATTTCACATTACATTCCAAGTTATAATAAATATAAAAATAATAAAATAATAATAAAAATTATACCTTTTTACAAACACATATTACTTTTCCGACTCCGATGTCCGAATCTCGACTCCGGTGGTACGATCAAAGTGAACACATTGCCCAAAAAGCCTTCAGCATTCCCACAAAATCAAGAGGAAGAAGCCGTTCAATGGCAACATGGTGGGCCTACATGGAAAAGGAGCTGTAACAGAACCTGACAGTGGAGATTAGCCAGTATAGAAAAATTTGGCGTCTTTGTACGAGGAGGGCCGACCCCAGATGATGGGAAATAGCACAGGGAAAGAAGAGATGATCAACCGGTTTCGAGCGCATTGCATAATCATATTTACTTTTTGAATAGATGAATGTGTATAAGTGTGATGTGGAATTGTTGTATATTCATGTGTATTTAAATCTTAAAAAACGTATCTTTATATTTTAGTGAAGAAAATCTTCTTCTTTCTTTGTCCTGTCAAATCTCCCTAAAGTTGACAATCACCCTTTTTAAGTGATGACCTGGGGAAAAATATCCAGAGTGGTATCCCCTTGCTTTCTCTGTAAGATTTTCTGTCAGGGTTACCTTCCCTTAGCTGGGTGTATCCAGTTTTATGCCGCTGGAAGCTCGCCATTTGTCCTCTCTCTATCTGCTAAGGCACTAAATAATATGTGCCACATTGCCCGGGGTTCGCGGGGTCTTTAAAAATACCTCTTGTGGACGCTAGAGAGTTAGATTTGATAGTAGTGTTGCTGTTGTAAATGCAACATGGCGCCTTACGACATTTTATAGAGGCACACTTTCCAGCAAAACATACCCTATCGTAGCCCTACTACCCTTTTGAACCCCCTTATAGTGAAGAAAATGCATTACTTTATTCAAGCTTAAGGTGTAAAATTCTATTGTTAATTTGGAATAAAAATTTAACTCTGTGTTTTTCTGTCACCCTTTATTCATTTTTATTTAAAAAAAATTACCACGACACGTTAAGGAGATATACAGATTTAACTATAACCTAAAAGTAAAATATATCAGATAAAATTACAAGCAAATTATTTTCATACTTAAATATACTTTTTATCTGAGAAGAACTTTTCATAAGATACTATTTTTTTATGATTTGTTAATACAGTTCTCCGTTTTTGAGTTTATTATTCTTGACAAGGAATGATAAAAAATAATGATTTTAGATAGGTTATATATATTGTATAAGACCATAAATAATTAACTGTGCATTCTCTGGAAACTCGGATACGTACAAAATAAACTCCTTGCTTTACAACAACGTGCAATTGGACTAATAAAACATCGAAGAGATTTACTTTGGTCTGATAACGGCACAAACACGTGGCTTTGCCATAGTCTTACATGGAATGCGGAACAAGATTAAGTCATTGTCCATTGCTACCCTAACTGCGAGATTCACTAAAAGATTTCAAGTAATGTAGTGCTTTTGAATAGTTGCAGATAATCGTTGGTCACTTTATCGGACCATAGGCATAATCTGAACCATTAACCCTTACCACTCCATTATTTTTTGATATTGTTTGACAGCCAACTCTAATTTAAATAATGTCAAAATATTTTTATTGATAGGTAGTGATTAGTGATTCATTTGTAATGATTTATTCTTCAAATAAAAATCTATTTACAAAAAACATTATGGACTACTTATAGTTTTGCATAGTATGGTACTTTTTAAAACAATCTCCAGGATGGAGACCGGGTTTTCTGGAACAAGTCACACAAAACTACACTGTTTCGCGTCTTCCCCTTGGAATCTTTCTGTTACTGCACACAGTACAGTCTTTAGAACCTTTGTCCAGTTTCGCAATGAAGTGGGGCTTGTACTCTAATCGCTCCTCTGCATGACGTATCACGCGAAGTTCCCGCCATTTTAGGTTATGAGAATTGGCAAGGATTATTTTATAGTAAAATATAAACGGAAAACTGTCAAAATCTTATTAAAACGTGAAATTAAATGTCTTTTTAACGAATAATCACAAGAAAGTCAAGTTTTGCGCTCGGTGGCAGTCAATGCACTTAACACTCGGCCACGAAGGTCGTCATTAGTTAGTGTATATAAAATGTTTTGAGGTTTATAGACACACTTGGACTTGGACTTGGATTTTCTGGCTTACAGAGGTTCAGCTTTTGTGGCTATTAAAAAAAAATTAATTAAAAAAAAATTTAATTAAAAAAAATTATACTTATCTTTAATTTATTAGGTAGCACTGATAACTGGAAAATTCACGTCACGGAACACCGCTACCGCGGGCAATTACCAATTTGTTATATTTGACTAAGTGCAGACTTGCCCTCGGAGCTGTCGGGCAGCCGGTTGCGAGCGGCTCCGTTTCCAGAACGGTATTCCTCAAAAATGTGGATTCATCTCACGACTTCTTAAATTTAGTACGAGACTCCGAATCAATATATCGCCCGTTTCCGCCTCGCGCGGCCGCAGCCTCGTATCGTGTAACAATAAAACAAAGAGCCCACTGGCATTCCTCGCCATAAAGTGTAACTCCTGTCCGCCATTGCCATTGCCCCTATCGAAATATCACGATGCTCCGCTACCGCCGGTACTGCGGACATCTATCTCCCCGGCAACACGACCAATCATACGTCTCACGGCCGAGCAATGCCATTTGTTATATTAATATTATTGTTAGAACTTAATGGAATTCCGCGGAAACCCGTAAAGGTTAAGCTTCGGCTCTTAATCATTTGTCGCTCGCTCCGTTGCCGCGCATTATATTTAAATTAAACACCACCAGCGAACGTGATTTCGCTTGGAAGACTGTCAGCGTCCATCATTATTAATTCGTAATAAATTTCAAATATAAATCATCACTTTTTCCCTGTGAACAGTAAAACGCTTATTAATATGCAGATTGCGAGTATTCTATTATATCACACTTGTGATACTCGTATCATAATAATTATAATATAAATAGACAAAAATCCGAATGTCGTCAAAAAAGACAACGAGAATACTTCAATTCTCCCCTAACGTAATTCTAAATGCACACGATGCGCATATCTGATACGTTGCTGGATTGTTTTGAATTTGTTCTGATTATTGTTCTATGAGTAGTGTAGAAAACAAAAGGAAAATAATGTTGTGTTGTTAACCACCCTACGTATTTGAACGTACTTGATACGTTCACTTTGACTGTACCATTCTGCGCTATCCCGTATCATGTACGCGCTTAAGAAAAAATAATGTACTTAAAATGTACAAACCGTTAGGGATACGCGCGTGTGCCAACAACACTTGAGTACAAGTCTTCACAAATATGATTAACAAGGGGTAGGCGAAGTGTGCGGTCGAGACGTTTCGTAATGTGAAAATATAAAATTAATATTATATATATTATAAATAAATTTAAATTATTAAAATCGGCTTTTTGCACGTTTCTCGGAAAACTACCCGAAGGTAGGGCGGTTAATTATGATAGCTTTAATGTAATAGAAATTATTATGACCATAAAGCGTAGGAAACTGAAAACATTGGGTGCTTATTAGATGCCAGAAATACAAAGTCCTGCAACTGATTATCCAATGTAAATTGAACGGAAAACGATGTATCAGGAGAAGAAAATCCTGTTCAGTTGCAACATAGCATCCATGTTTAGAGCTGCTGTATCAAAAGTAAAAATAGTCATGATGTTGTCCAACCTTCGATAGGAGAGAAACAAAATGAAGCGACGATGGCAGTGTGATTATCACACTGTCTTTGGTCTAGTGTAAAATTCATGTAGATAATAAAATGGCGATAGATTAGCTATACGAGATATCACACGTCATGAGAATCAATATAAATAGCTAAAAACAAAGTGGATATGAAGCCAGCGTTCTGCCAGTTGGTACTTATGGTATTGAAACTGTTACATTGTCCAAACAATGTTCCGAGAAACTACGAGTGACCCAAAGAGACATGGAAAGAGCCATGTTAGGAATGAGCCTAAGAGACAGAGTCAGAAACGTTACGGTGAGAGAAAAAACAAAGGTCACTGACATCATCCACCGGGTGGCGTCTCTAAAATGGCAATGGGCAGGTCACGTAGCCAGAAGCTATGATGAAAAATGGACAAGAAGACTGCTGACTTGGATACCGTGGACGGCAAAGAGAAGTGCAAGGCGGCCGCAACTACGGTGGAAGGATGATCTGAACAGACACTTCGGAATAACCTGGATGCAGTCTGCACAGGATAGAGTGACATGGAAGCGAATGGAGGAGGCCTTTGTCCAGGAGTGGACGGGAATAGGCTGAGGAAGAAGAAGATACAGTAATTGGGTTAAACGACCTGTTGCATAAAAAAAGGTAGTCGGTATATTCGAAATTCAAATTGGTCGGGTAGTAAATTCTACACTCTAAATCATTTTTGAGAATCTCATAATTCTACGGGGATATGAAAGATATTGATTATTAAGAATTTTATGTATTGATTCTCATATAATGTGCCTGGCTGCCTGACGAATACTATTTGGAAAAATAAAAATATGCTAAAGGAGAGCAAAATTCGAATCTACAAGACAGGCGTACGTCATATAATGACATATGGAAAAGAAACGAGAGCTGACACCATCAGAACAAAAAGTCTCCTAAGAACCACAGAAATGAAGACTCTCCGATCCGTTGCGGGAACGACACTCTGAGACAGAGTTAAAAAATCAGATATAGGAAAAATCTGCAATGTAGAAGATGTCGTGCGAGAGATCATGTGGAAAGAGCATGTTCTGAAAGAGTGATAAATATAGCCACAAATAAAGTACCAACAGGAAATCGGCCTGCAGGAAGACCACCTAAAAGATGGCGAGACAGTTGGACATCTGCATCCCAGGAACAGGCTCCGAGAAATAACAGAACACAGTCCTAAATAAAGCAGAAGAAGAAGATTCTCATATATTTTTGCTATGTTAAAGTATTGTTTCTTACACCCCTTCGGATTATGAAAACACGTGACAAATAAATACACTTTGACTAATTTTAGCCAACCTCAACCGGTTCACCTTCGCGCCGTACGACGATGATTCACTCCGCGTATTTCCTAAGAGCTGCCTTTATTAGGACACATCTATTGAGACATTCGCACCTGACTCAGTACCCAGTACGTGGTTACCTGTTCTCAGTGAAGAACACATGGCTGATCTTAATCCTTCGCTAAGGCCGTGCGGAGTACAGTTTTTTCACTGCATTACTAGTATTATTTATAGCCCTTACATGGAGCTATAAAAATCCATTATATATCTTCAATTAGATTTAATTACTTGGAATCCACAGCAAAAAGTAATGGCGAATATAGAAGAAATACTTAGAATGTTATAATAAGAATTAAATATAATTGTTTAATTGTCGCATCACTTAGATCCAGTATTACTCTTACTAAAAAAAAACGTTAAATGGGATGTTTATAATTCTAAAAAAAAAATTAATGGTAGGTATTTTACATTGTTGAAGAATATCGGAAACGAATACTTTCTGAAGTATTTAATGTAAAAATAAAATGAAATAACTATCTGACCATTAAGGTGAAAAATAATATATATTGTTTTATAATTATTTTATATGAGTTTTGTACTTTTCCTAACGTTGATTATATTTATAATATTATGTTTAAAAACTCGAGGAATGGTTTTAATTTTTATTAGTTAATAATATAGAATGCGCAGCTTTAATGATTGAAATTGTATTAAATATTTTTTATATAATCATATAAGATAAACCCCCACTACAAAAGCTCGATAAATTGATAATATGTTTACATTGATTAAACATGTATGCAAATTAGATTAATGTAAAATTATTACTCGCAAATACATACATTGTTTAAGTATGCACATATAACTAATCTGTATGAGATGTGTTTGTGTTGCAAACAAGTTTTAATCGCCTTCTTAATGTGTTACAACATTATATCATTCGGTGTCTACTATTATGTCACAACTAATAACACTATGCCAAATCATGTTGTTTTTATTATTTATGTTTTGTGTACCATCATGTAATATAAACTTTCTTTTATTTCAGAATGATGGAGGTCAGTGAGTTCATAGAAATTGGCACCCATCTGTTAAAATTGCGACAGAAATCCGAGTCAGCCGAGCAGCAGTCAACATGACCAGAGCCTCATCAGAGTGTAATCTTCAGTTTATCCATCTGTGATTGACGTTTTCTTTTAGTTGTTTTAGTGCAACAATACATTATACAACTTGTTTTTGTGGAATATCGTGTAGTAGTTCTAATCTTTTCACTTTCAAGATTTATATTCTTTGTGTACAGCACGTGAGTCATCTCTAATTTTTTGCTATCTTTTCGTTATTAGTGCCATTTCAACGGATACTATTGTAGCCACTGACGAGTGAAAACATCGAAAAGGAAAACCACAATCTTACACTCGATTCATGCTCTTTTTCTCTCTTTGAAATCATCTCGTCACTTGATTAGTTCCGGTACAGTACGGAGAATTCTTTCCGGCTTCAATATATAAATTACACTATTTTAAAGCATAGAACTGATTTCCCAGTGCTCAAAAAACACCGCCAGCGGAATGCAAAGAAAAACAAGTGACAAAATATTTTACGGTCAATTATGTGTTCTTGAAAAGTGTTACGTTCTTTTTTCCTGCTGAAAACGAGAAGCTTTTTGTGCATTTTTTTAACCGTTAGAGAAAATAAATTATTTCCATTGATAAATAAATCAGCCTACGTAAAAAAGCAGCTTTCTTCGCGATTTATAAATACACTTAAGTGCTCTAATCGTTGCTTATTCAAAAAAAATCCTTTTTTGGGTGTATAAATATTAATAATCAGTGCTATTGTACTACGTGCTCCGCATTTCCAAGTGCCACTAGTGTCTAACTGTCTTAAGTGCCAAGTGTCAAGTGAACCAACTCAGCCATGGCTCATAAGGTGAAGAACAACCACTATGTGGCCACCCACCGGCCTAGCTCAGGGGCGCGCGGATCGCCTGGTTCGGGGGCATACAACAGGGGTTACTCCACTGACGGAGAAGATTCACACAGAGCTCCATCGGACAGGACACTGTCAGAATACATGGTAAGTTTTCAAATGGTTTTAACATAAATAAATTCAACATTTTGAATGTATACAAATACTTGTAGACAAATACTGGATTTTACCCATTGCGGGTTAATCATTTTTAAGGATTAATTGTATCTCAATAGAGACGAAGATGTAAATTTTTTTTTTTGGAAACGGAATATGGTGGTCGAGGCGTTTACAGGACTTATGACCTGTTATTGGTTGGCTTAAGCGATCGTTTTATGTTAACAACATTCCCTATTCCGCCCTTCTATTCTTAATAGATGGCGCTAGTGTAGATTGAACTAAAAAATGTGAATTGTTTTTCAAAATGGTAGCATATATACATCTTGCAAAATTTTGTCAGACGTGGTGGTCGTAAAAAGGATGGAATTATGTTAATAGCGTAATTATGTTAATAAAAGAAAATACATTTCTCAAAATAACTATTATATTGTATCTAAAGTATTTAATTAAGCTTAAAATATGGCTTGTAACTTATAACCCCGGTCGTGGTCAAATTCGAAACCACGACTCGATGATTTAAATCCGACCATTCTAACCACTACACTGCGCCACGGTCCGTATACATTACAATCTTAATCCGCGGTCCATACTCGTATAATAACTTGTCGGTAGAGATAACATGTGAAAGTGTATGTTATTTAATAATCCTTTTATGGGTTGAGTATCGCAAATCACTCTTCAAATCAATAAATTATATTGCCATCACGTACTCAAAACTGTTATACACAGTGGCGTGCCTAGGGTCGACCAGGCAAGCCAAGGAATTATAAATAAATATTCGTAAAGAAATCACGTAATCTTTCTTTTCATAATATTTCTGCACAGAAGGTAAATGACATATAATATTCCGACAATAGAAATGAAGTTCGTTACACATCGAATAGTAACATACTTCAGAGTGATAAAGCCCGGCTTCTAATACATACAAAAATTGTCGATAACTTCTGGTATATATGCACCTAGCTATATGATTACAAGCCAAAAATACATAAGTGCGACAAAGACCCTTGTACATTTTGCTAGCCCAATATGAAGCCCATCGAAAACATGAAACAAAACATGTGGACGTATGCAATTTTGCGGGCGTCTCACCTACGGTACGTATGAGTGAAATAAAATACTGCGCGTATGAGTGAAACAAAACATACACGAGTGGCATTTCTTCTCGGCTGAAACGCGCAAAAACATCGTGTTAATATAGATTTTTTAAGGCAAGCCTGGCTTCTCGGCTTGTATGGACGTACCGCCACTGGTTATACACCCGGGGCTTTCCATCAGCTTCACACTTACTAGCAATAAAACGTAAAATTTTCGGTTCGTAATTCATGGCTTCGACTGACCTATTACTCTTCTTAACTACCAAATCGGTACACGAAAGGTTATTGGTCACGTTACTCACACCACCGAAAATGAGTCAAGCAGACAATTTTCTTCGGGATCCATTTGGCAATATACAGTATTTTTCTATTTATACACCTAAATTGAAATTGTATTGGCAATGAGTTGGACATATAGCCAGACAGGGCAGTACCAGATGGACACCCAGAATACTCCAATGGAGGCCTTGATCAAAAAACTGAGTGTTCAATTTCAATTTATTTATTTATTTTTTTTAAATCATAAACATTATAGTATATAACCAAAGTGCTTATGACTATACAGGTAGGATACAAAAACAACAAAAAACTATTTTAAACAGAATATACAATTTTGAAATTTAAAAATTACAATATAAACAATAGACAAAAACACAAAAAAAAAAACACAAAAAAAACACGAGATAATTTAAAAAGTTAAGACCAATTAAGCAATTAGAAACAATAAGAAGAACAACACATTATTTAAGAGATAGATGTTTTCTGAGCGTAGACTCACTATCGTGGAAGATGTCCACATCCGAAGAGATGCGGTTTAGAAGGATTATTGCCCTGCCCACGGGCATAACCTTAGGTAAATTGGTTCTACACAGTGGCAGGTGAAATAATCTATGTTGCCTTTGTCGCAGATAATCGTCAGGGACAAACAAAGTCAAGACATTCAAAATATCCGAGTTATGTATTCGACCACGAATCAGTTGAAAAAATTTATACCCAGATGGATAGTTCGTCTAATTTCCAATGATTAGTAGTCCAGCATACGGGAGACCAGCTAAAAGTTGGACTAATGACATTGCTCGAATAGCTAGGACGACCCGGATTTTTTTTATGTATTTATTTTTCTTAGACACAAATAATACACTAAACGAAAGACATTTAGGCGACTCATTTGGACACCAAGTGGTAAACAAACATACAATATCGATATGAAACTAAGAGATAACATGATATGAGTATCTCAGAAGGATTCCAAATATGTCGACGTCAGTGAGGCAGTACTGTTTCCAGAATTTGTAATATATTTTTTATGAACACTGCCTCACTGACACTAAAAATGTTCAAATCCTAGACGGTTAAATTCAACGTCCGAATTGCTCTTCGTACTAGCATCACCAAAGGCAAGTTGATTCTGCGTGATGTAGACAAGAACAATTGATATCGGGGCTGTCGCAGATAACTATCACGAACAAAACGATATATTTGTTCCAGAACATAGGTATGCGGAAGGGACAAGACAGGGACAAGTGGAAAAAATGTAAAAGCCCTCTATCCACCTTTCGAACGAAGAAGGCTGAAGAAAAAGATTATATTGATAAAATACGTTTTAAATACAACGCAAAAATATCATTTCATTTCAAAAACCATCCTCATGTGAAATTTTGCATACCTCATAAGTAATATTTTTATTCATGTCAATGGCAAGTTAGTCTTATATATCGTAGAGTTGATCATATACGAGTATCTCCTCTTTCATTTACCATTCTCATGCCAGTAAACAAAAGTACATGTAAACATCAGCATGCATGTAATATTACCATTGCATATTACTATTTTCAAGCTTCTTTTCTCCCTTAGACTAGTAACGAGCGATCCAGTCCACCCGTGGCCCCAGCGCGCAAGAATCGCGCCCTGTCGCCTGCAAGGAACACTCCCTCCTGGCGAGGACCCGACCCTCACCTCGTGGACAATGGCTCCGACATATACGTGACCAGCGCCGCTTACAAGCCGCCCTCTGAAATCAGGTAAAATAATTTCAATGTATTCAACGAATCTTCACATAATAAATAAACATTAAATGATTTTACTGAAATCTCTTGATGGAAGTTCATTTTAAATAATAATTAAATAAAACGATGTTTTTTAACTACTTCCACTTTTGTCTTTATTAAAACAAAATTACCATTTTTTCAAACATTATATATGAATATGTAAGAGATAATAAAAATTAAAACCCATTGTATTAAATACGAACCTCCAAGAATACCAAGAGTTAAATTCAGAAAATTTTACATAAATATTTGAAGAATAATTTTGTATAGAATCATGTTTACCACCCCTGATCTGTATGTATATAAAGGACTAAGTTTACAATAGTGTTACCAGTCTGTCGATGCCAGCGAGCCTGGCGAAACCGGTCGCTGTCTAAATAAAGACAAAAGTGGAAGTAGTTAAAAAACATCGTTTTATTTAATTATTATTTAAAAAAACATTGTTTGCATATTTCTTTACGTGGATAGAACATGAACTAAATAACTAGTCTACTTTGATGAAATAAAATAATTGCCACATTCCTATATTTATTTTGCCTTATTATTATTCTCTTGTCTTATTCGCGTACATTGATGGTTCCAACTTCTCACGTTCGGGTTTTAAAATTCCAATCATTCCATCTTAATATCCTTTCCTCGATCTTACTGGATTTAGTGATCAATTCGCATTGTTGAAATATTATAATAATTATTGAAATATTCATTCAACAATTTCTGATATGGTTAATAAAACAAATGTATATATACACAAATAAAAATTATAACTTTTTTCAAATTAAATTACATTACATTGGGCTGTATTCTATTTACTATAATGAAAATCTATTTGATGACCAATTTTTCAAAATTAATATATTTTTTTAAATTTTATTTTTGGGTTGTCTTAGAGCCTAGGTTCTCAAAGTGAGCGATAACGCCCCCTTGCGGACGTTTGAGACTTTCAGGGGGGCAGTAGAAGACCCAGAAAAAATAGAGAGCGTGGGCAGATAAAAAAATATAGTCTAAAAAGACAAAAATAACCCGCTAATCACGTGGGCACTAATAAAGCAAATTAAACTTAAATATTGGTTTATTTTGTTATTGTATGTATTGAAATCATTCTCCCTTTTTGGGAATAACTTTTATGGGAGTGGGGCGTTGAACGTTTATTTTTCTTGTAAAATCATTTTGAATTTACATGTGACTGATAAATTTGTTGATATATTTGCTAAGTATTGTGATGAAAAAATACTATTTTTGAGACTAGTTTTGTCTTATGGGACTTATGTCCATTCACGTCTCTATATAAATATATTTTTAATGTGAATCTATAAAAAGTATAATTGGCTTAAAATAATATTATGTTCTTAAAATAATTCAAAACATTTGAAAGTCTAAATGTATCTGATCAAATGTCATTTCTTCTTTATTGTTTCTTGTACAATGATATAAAAATCTATATTAAATAATTTATTACAATGAAAACGTCCGTTTTCTAGAAGTTTTATTTTGAGAGAATGACATGTCTTTGCATAAAAATTGTTTATTTCAAAACGTATGTCTGTATTCACATACACAAGTATTCGTGTAATAAAAAGATAAGCAAAATCACTTTAGTTCCTACCTATGCATTATATATTAAACTGTCGTTTGTATTCTACCTAATAGCAACACAACATCAAATAAAGAAAAACGAAAGAGCCAACAATGAGCGGTCGTTTTTATTTACGCATTGATGCACAGTTACTACTTGTGAATTAGATTACGATTAGACACGCAAAAACTATCGCCATTAGAGTAACGTCTTACATTAACTTTTTACATCGGCACTATTCAATACCGTTCCACAAATCTGACCTTTCAGTGTTAAAAGCACTTTAAGTATGAGAATTACAATAATTCTTCCAAGTCCATGTGGGTACACCTCTTACAGATAGTGCGCATGCATCGTTCACTATTCCATATTAGTAATTGCTCTCGATAACGGAAATATCGTAAGTTATTCTTAAATGCACTAATATCATGTTAACTTTTTTTGATATCGAACTCCACTGACCGAATTATGTTTTTTATATATATTTTTTAAAAGTACACTAATTTCCGTGTTGTTATAATACCTTTTTGCTACTCTAACATTGCTTCAATTATCAAACAAGGTAAAATATATAATTGGATGATTGAAGTAAAATAAGCACTAAGTACAAAAAAAACAAAGTATTCAGTTTCATTCTATATGACAAATCTAAATTTTATAAGCCCGTTTTTTTTATATCTGAACCAGGGTCATTTTTACACAGACAGAAGGCTTGGCGCTTTTTATCTAGTAGATGACATATCTGACTATCGTTTTCGTCAAACCAGCAGCATGTTTCCTTTTCTTTGCTCCAAGAACATTGTCACAGGTGGTCGTTGTGCTGTTCCTGAGGCTCTTTCACATATTCTCTGTCGACTCCTGGGGGGGATGACTCTCAAAGTTCACCCTCAAGCAATCCTGGAATTTTTTATTCATGGATCGATCCTTCAGCAACTCTATGTTGTATTTTACCCTACACAGTTTTGATTTATTAAGTCTTTTCGATCTTAGTTGAAGGGAAATTTCAAAGCATACTAGTCTATGGTCGGTCCAGCAATGGTCAGTTCCGGTCATGGCTTTTGTGAAAAGACTGCAGAGGACAGACCTAGGTGGAGAACAGCAGTACATAAAGGCACACAAGACTTTGAAGCACAGCGCAGAGACGACGTTGCAGAGAGGAGGAGGAGAAGAAAGGAGAGACCACTGGGAGACGGTGACGGCTCCATTACAAGCGCCTTCTCCTGCCCCAGATGCCCCAGAATATGTGGGTCCAGGATCGGGCTTTTCGGTCACATGCAGACCCACAACCGTGAGAGACAGTCTTCCTCGGACACGAGGGACAGCCGATGATATGACATATATAACGAAACTAAAGACTTTTTTTGTACTTGGTGCCTATTTTACCTCAACAATTCAGTTACAAAGACGCGCAAGAAAAATATTCAAATTTTCAATGTGAAAATAATAATTTTTTTATGATAAAAATGAATTATCTTTTAAGGTACATCGTGCATTATTCAAGATTTTGGGTCTTAAAACTCTTAATTACAACACCCTCAAAAGGTTATGTAATGAGTCCATTGGTATCTTTAAATCGGATTTTCTTAGATTAAAATTAAGCCGTGAACATGTAATATTTAAGAAAGACTAAAGACTTGTTTATAGACACGATATTACAATATATTACCTGATTTTCAACATGTAGTGAACGTAGTTTTATTGTGTATTGTTCCAAAAAAAATTTGGCATATTTTTATAGCGAAAAAAATGTTCATCAATGCTTTAACTGAAAACTATTGATGTAAATTCTTCTTAAATAATAATTTAAAAAATTGGTTGTTAAGGATTACTTCCATGTCTTCTGTCTTCATTCTGTCGATGCCAGAGAACCTGGCGAAACCAATCGTTGTAGAAATAAAGCATTCATACATCGTAACATGCACGCTCGTCGATTTTTCCGACTTCGAATGTGCCCGCCTTTCAGTATTTGATTAATTTGGTCATGCCATGCTTTCCTTGGTCTTCCACGGCTTCTCTTTTCACTCACACATCTTGTATACGACAATTTTAACCTTTCTTATCTCGTCCAATCGTTCCATATGTCCAAACCATCCCAGGGATCCTTTTTTAATTTACCTTATGATGCAATCATCTGCCTTACATTTCTTCCTTAATACGACGTTTAGAATTCTATCATATATCGCCTCATTGTGAGAATAACGTGTTATCTCGAAAAATTGAAGAATGAAACAAGATACCCGTCTGAAAGAGACAACGTGACAACACAATTTACCACTGTTGTGTTGTCTCTTTCCCTCATAAATTCTCTGTTTTTCACTTAAAAAATACCATGTTTTTGCAGAAAATAAAGTTGAACACGGCGGATTTGATTTTCGAAATGTCACGTTATTCTCGCAAAGAGGCAATATCGTTTTCTCGCACATTCTTCTCAGTGATCTCATTTCTACGGCATTTATCCTACTTTCATCCATTTTTCTCAGCTCCAAGATTCATTACCATACATATGGGAAAATGTGTATATAAATTAAACTTAGATCTATTTTTTATAATCTTAGTGCACGCCTGGTAAGATAATTATCTGCGAGCGTGTGCGCAATACTCCGCGCACAGAATTGCAAAAATCCCTCTTGAGAATGTGATTGTTTCCACTGGCCAGACCTCTGAGGAAACACCATTCGGCCAGTCCACAATCGGTTGCGGGCAAATGGGTTACACGCTCCGTGGCTGTGGCTGGGCCCGTACGGTAGGTACCCACAATAGATAATGCGGACCTAATCTCGATCTTTCTATCAAATATTCTGCTGCTCTTACTTATTGAGCTTTGTCAGTGGCGTAACTACAATATAATCAGCGCCCCTGAAGCAAGTGTCGAAATATCGAATAATAAATATCGAAATATCGAAATATCGAATGACACGATGTATGAATGTTGAGGAAGTGAGAGAAATATATCAGGAAAGAAAAGTGTGGCGGTCCATTATTTCTGCGTACCCCTTCGGGGAGACGGCGTGATGGTTAGTTAGTTAGTTAGTTAATTTAAAAATCTGAATATTTCATAAAATTTTATTATTCTTAAAGAGTATTCAGAATAAATGAAACCCAAAGTAATTTTAATTTTACACCACATGTTTTTTTTTTCAAACATTTTGATATTTTAACATTATTCACTGTTAAATTAAAATCACTGTTTTAATATCAAAAATTGAGTTGTTACAATAAACTGACGATGGTAACATCGGTTACCAAAACAGCTGTCGCGACGATTTTATAAAAAATTAACTCAATTTTTTATATTAAAACAGTGTTTTTAATTTAACAGTGAAGTTTGTTGTTTTGTTACCCTGACACAATTCCATATCATCATTTAAAATTTTACATCAATAATTAAGTTCTTC
This sequence comes from Lepidostoma basale, assembly GCA_022606425.2. Lineage (NCBI taxonomy): Eukaryota > Metazoa > Arthropoda > Insecta > Trichoptera > Lepidostomatidae > Lepidostoma > Lepidostoma basale. The sequence goes on along the minus strand of JAHDVF020000333.1, from coordinate 3,381,431 downwards.
GTACTTAAGTATTAAAAGAGATTTTTCATAGTAAATTTAATAGGGTAGATAAAATTGAGCAAGTCAGAGAGTTCACTTATCTAGGTACGATCATGACGGAAGTCAACGATATGCACGCGGAGTTAGAACACAGAGTTCAAAAAGGCCTACGAGCTGCAGCCCCCTTGCGAACGTTCCTAAAGTCCTAGCTTCTATCCAGAAACACCAAGCTGCGTATTTATAACACCATCATCAAGCCAGTGGTGACATTATGGTTATGAGTCATGGACAATGACTCTAAAAGAACAACAAAGAATCTACTGGTTTGAGAATAGAATACTTAGAATTATCCTGGGACCCAGACTCGGTGTTGCAGCGGGAACTTGGAGGCATAGGACCAACCAAGAGATCTGTACGATGACTCAGCAGCCCCTTATAACGAGCACCGTGAGAGCCGGTCGCCTAGCATGGATTGGGCACGTATGCCGAGCCGAAGAGACCAGAGCAATCAAGACCCTGTACGCGTCTAGACCGACTGGAGTAAGACCTCTAGGAAGGCCTAGACAGCGTCTAATGTCTAGCTGACCTGGCTAGGTTGGGAGAATTGGACTGTTGGGAGCTAAAAGCGCAGGATCGAGGAGCTTGGCGAAAAATCATCAAGAAGGCTAAAACTCTTCAAGAGTTATATGGCCATAGGAAGTAAGTAACAATACTGTTCTTGGGTACTTCTGAAAATATAATATTACACAAGGATATCTTTGAAGCGAGTGTTATTATTTGGAATAATTCATTATTGAAAATCCCTAGTCTTAATGTCCTAAATTTATCGAAAAAATCATTGGTACACCACTGTACACTTGGACTTTTTGACTATTTCTTATCCACGGATCCGAGTCTCCCCGAGGGAAAATGGTGCAACGTTATAAGAATCTGGAATCTGTAGCAACTGGTACACCCGAGCTATGTAAATAGGAACTTTCAGTAATTATGAAACAGACGATCGGCCTTGCAGATTAGGTAAGATGAACGACAATCGATTTGGCTCAAACTTTGTACAACAATGAGATGAATTTTCTTGTATTTGTTTGACAACTATTATACTGTATATTTTAGAAATAAGTAGATACACTTGATTTCGAACAAAAAATAAACGAATCTATGGAATCAGCTGTGAATGTGAGTCAAAATCAATCTTGTCATTTGGTGTGAGCCAAATGATTTTCTGTATTGGTCCAATTTCGCTGTTGTGACTCGTACCTATATTGTCTCTATACTCCCGATTCGTATCAACGTAACTACGAGTATATAAGTATATCCGACAGAAAATAATACTCATCGGTCTTTAGAAAGAGACTCTCGGCTATAATCGGCTAACTAAGGCATTGTAGAGCGTCGTCCGTGTCATTGTGAGATATCGCATCGTGCAATAGAGACAACATATTCCTTAAATCCGATATGCATCGCTTACCTACCTCTGGGTACAATACGAGTACATGTTTTTTATCTCCGACTTTACGGAACCAACCTAAAACGGTGATGCATATGGAAAGTGAAATTAAATTTCAAATCAATTATTTCAGTTTTTACCTACCGAAAGTGACATTTTTTTCTTGCATTTTACTTAATTCATATTTTTCACTAAAATGAGATATTTAAATGTCAACAATGAATATCCCTTATTCTTAATACCTTTATATCACAAATCAAAATTAAAATATCATGTATTTAAATTTACAATTGTTTATATTTTTTTCATATTAAACGTCAAATAAAGATGAACAAATTGAAAGCTTAGGGAATTATATTTTTTGTAGCTTTTTTGTAATATGTTTTAAATACATATCAGCGTTTCGTCCATCTCCATAGAAACTGCTTGAAAATGTTATACGATAATAGCCCTTATTCATAACGAGCCCACCGGCTTTGTTTTCATTACCACTATCACAATGGACCGGCGAACAATACCAATCTGGGATTGAACATTTCACTATCAACTACCAGTAGGTAGGTACCGCGAGTTAATAGCGATTTTACGGGGAATATACTGTTAGATGAATAGCCAAGAGCAAACCTCGCTTCAAACTGATTATTACAAGGAAATTTTTGTCTAAGGAATTTCAATATTTCAACCTCATAAAGTTTACGATGTTTTCACTTTATATTATACAATATTACAGTGCGTAAATTGAATTTTACGTGGCATATAAGGAAGTGAATTTCCTTGCCATATTCAATGTAATAAACCCTTTGGCTGCTACGGTGTTTTTCAAAACTCTAGAGAGAAATGCTACCATAAGAAATTAATTTTGATAAAAAATAAATGTTCACATAAAATAAAAAAATATATAGGTACTTAATTGTTTATGGCATGAAAGAGAGTGTTCGCGATGCGTCTACCGGATATCTTACTCTCTTGCTCGTTTGCACAACCGCACAAGTGAGATACACTAATTATTTTTCTTCTTCTTTCTTAGACGAAAGCCTCCTCCATGTCCCTCCATGTCGATCTCTCCTGCGCAGTCTGCATCCATAGCACCCCAGCGTATAGTTCCAGGTCATCCCTCCACCTCATTTATGGTCTTCCAACTCTTCTTCTCGTGTCTCTCGGTCTCCAATTCAGCAGTATTTTAGTCCATATTTCGTCTGCAGCTCTAGCGACATGCCCTGCCCATTTCCATTTTAAAGTCGTCACCCGGTGGATCACGTCTGTGACTCTTGTTTTATCCCTCACCGTTTCGTTCCTGACTCTCTAAGGGACAGGCCTAGCATGGCTCTTTTCATCGCTCGCAGCATGACTCTTAGTCTCTCTGCACTGTGTTTTTTCAGTGTCAGTTTCAAAACCATATGTACTTACTGGCAGAACACAAGCTTCATATACTTTCCTCTTCAAGTTGATGGGTGGTTTTTTATTTTTTAATATGTATCCCAGTTTCCCAAAGGTAGCCCAACTTAGTCCGATTCTTCGTTTTACTTCTGCCGTCTGATTTTCTTTATCTAATCGGATACAATGTCCCAGGTATAGAGATATAACTAATTATTGCACAGCAATTATTATATTTCGAGCATTCATGTGTCATCTTTTAGATAACGATGAACATTGATAGCTCTTGTTTCTCTAACATTGATTTAAAACTGTGTATTTAATAAAAGTACGAATGAAAACATCGGTTTTCTCGAAGTATAATTATAATTAATGTGAATGACACGTTTCGCCCGTGCAAAGCATTATCATATGTTTTAATAACAAACATGCATCATAGCACATTTGATAAGGCGTAACATGTCATTCACAAAAAAATATAATAAAACTTCTAGAAAATTTACAGTTTCATTCGTTTTTATTAATATTATTAGCATTCTGTGGTGTTTTGCAAACGTTATTTATACGAGTTAAAGCCGTGCCACACTGTTTTAAACAAGCTCTCCAAATCGGTCTCCACTGGCGGTTTAAAACTGTTTAGACACTTGTTTGAAACAAAAATTTGTTTGACCTTCAACAACCTTTGTGGACGGACGCGCATAGTAGCGTGTGGATCCCACCATTGTAAACACACCTTCCACAGTGTGGGCGTCCACATTCCACCAGTCGAGGTCAGTTGCATAGCGGCATCGCATCGGTGGAGTGCGGACGTATTGAAGGAAAATGGTGTCTACTGTGGATGCCACACCAACCGTGGGCTCCACAAAGGTGACCCCTGTGGAGAGCTTGTTTACAACAGTATGTGGACGCTACACCAACTGTGGGCTCCACAGCTCTCCGCCAAGGTCACCTCTGTGGAGAGCTTGTTTCAAACAGTGTGGCCCGGCCTTTAATCGCAATTTTGCATTCCAAAGGTTAAACAAATATTCACAAAAGTCTAATAACTTTAAATAAATCGAAAATACACGAGGCATTATTATTTATTTTGTTCCTATTACTGATCCCAATATTTTTTTACATATATTTTCTGAAGTTACATATTAATCCATAATACATAATAATTTATTATTGGCCATATGCAAAGGTCAGAAATGTGTGTTTTAAAGTGTTTACTAATAATAAAAAAGTGTTGACTGAACAGAACTAAACATCATATATCATTGGCGATTAGCAGAAACAAAAGAAACGAATCAAAATTTCAAATGCAATTTTAATAACGATAATAAAAAATTGATGAGATAATTTTATGAGCTTTATGCGTCATTAAGTGTTTTGGTTTTTATTTATTTATTTATGTATGTATGTTCATATAAGAATCGAAACTAATAAATAAAGTCGAAAGAATATAAACAACTTTGGTATATTGTTTCAAATGTAAATTATAACTAACTAACTAACTAACTAACCATCACGCCGTCTCCCCGAAGGGGTAGGCAGAAAGAATGGACTGCCACACCTTTCTTTCCTGACATATTTCTCTCGCTTCCTCAACATTCATACATCGTGTCATGCACGCGCGTCGATTTCTCTGACTCCTCACATGGAAATTATATTTTTATGAATAGGCAGTAATATATGTAGTAGTCAAAACATAACAGTTTCCTGAATTTATTATATTATATTATACTTAGTGCACAATAGTGTTCTTCTACCGACCCTTATGTACGGAAGCGAAGCATGGAACTGGCAAAAGAAGGTTGAAAGTAGAATAAATGCAGTAGAAATGAGATCTCTTAGATGAATGTGTAGATACTCTGTGTATGATAGAGTGTCGAATGAAAATATAAGAAGTGAATGCGGTGCGAATGATGGTGTTATGAACAAAATTATGAAAGGATCATTATGATTTAGACATGATGTCCATGATGGCACTGTATCGAATCTGTGATATCTACAACAAACATTTTGGAGACATTGACGTCTTTCATTTGAGCGAGCGAAATTTTAAAAAAGTGATCGGAGCAACATTTCGGCGCGGATGTGACCACGATGTAACATGATATTATAATACTTGTATATTACTTTTTATTTTATTTTATCTTAATTTAATTTTTATTTCCAGTACTATAAGTATTTTAACTCTTAAATATTATGTATACCTTATTTTGTCTTAGTTTAACTTCAATGTTTCTCACTATCATTTGTTGATTTGATATAGCCATGTTTCATGGCATAATAGGTGAGGTTGCACTAGACAAGTTTTACACGACCGAAAAGGCGTTTTCTCTCTGGAGGCTTGTTTGATCTTAGTTAAGTTTAATTTTAATTAGTGATAAGATTATGAAAGACATTTTAAAACACTAATCGTGATAAAAAAACAATAAGTGAGTGAAAAATAATAGCGTTCTGCCCGGTACCGCAAAGCAGTTAGGTACTGCCGGGCCCAATTTTCTTGAGTGGCCACACTTTGAAGGGGACGACCTAACCCCTCACCCTGTAGAGCAGGCTCGAGAGCGGCGCTCGGGAGTTGAAAATCAGACTTCGGAGGAGGCGGACGTGCGGCTTCGCGCCCGCTGGCCGCGGCGCGCTGGCCAGAGGCCATTCCCGCCTCGCACGTCCCTCTTGGCGCGGACGCCATTAGCGGCCGACTCGCCACCACGCTGGCTTCGCAGATCACCGTCCTTGTGCTAACCAACCGCGCCAGCCTATCATCATTGGGGCCTGATGCTGACCACGGCTGTCTCAGCGATGGAGACCAGACCGATTCGCTCCTCGCTCTCCCTCGCTGTTCCGCCTCGCACGTCCCTCGGGTGTGGACGCCACGTGCCGGCTGGATCGACGACTTCGCAGATCAGATCAAGTAGTGTTAATTCAGTGACGGAGTAGCTTTAAGTCGTTGGCCAACGAATAGAAGTAAGTCATCTTTAGTTTATAAGTGATCTTGTGTATTTGTTTTTGTATGGTTGTGTTTAAATATAAGTGTAAATAGCAAATATTGGTTTCAATCTCATATCACTATACCTCCCGGAGCATCTTAGAGATCGAATAATAATCACATTAGCGAATAAACACTGGGCGATACGTGTGAGGAGGTGCTTCGAGATATGGAGTGAGATACGACTAATCGTCATGTTTCACCCCGTGTCGGAAAGCAAATTCGTTACAAATGGCGCCCAACGTGGGGCTCGGCGTATTTGAATTTTAATTAAATATAATTAATAATTCAGACGCTGTCTGGTTAAGTGAGATCAGACGAACACGCGACCTAGAGAAGAGTTGAATGCTAAAATCTGAGCTAGCAATAAATATTGTAGATTCGCTGATGTTGATATTTGTTTTCTGATTGTTCCGAGATGGTGTGATGTCGAGATTGAAGCCAATTCATAATTTTATATTTTATTTGTAAGCATTTGTGAAAACCGATATGTCATTTTGTTTATTTACTCGTACGTCGGTTAATTTTGAATTTCGAATTTCAAACGAGTAAGCAAATACAGATTATAATCTCATACCGTTGTAAAGTCAACTGATAAGAAAGAAAGTTTTAAGGAAATTCCCCAGCCGAATTTCTTTTGTTCCCTGGCTAGATAAGCTTGCGGCGGATTGACCAGGTATACGTTTAGACAAACATCGTAAATATTAAGGGTCTAGCGGCCGACCAACCGTGGGTTAAAATTTCAAATTTTAATCCTTTAATTGCTCTTTAGAATTCGGCCGTTTTATTGTTCTGAATGAGCCTTGACAAATATGTGTATTTTTTTGCATTTTTTTTTAACAAAGAAACAAAAATTTGCTGGCGCCCAATAATATCTGTAATAATATCAAATTTTCACGAATGCAACTACATTTTTATAATAATTTTAAACAGCCATCCAGGGAGAAAATTTAAATTAATTCTCCGTGAGTTATAATTAGTATGTGAATGGATTAGGTATTAAAGAAGCGTCTTGTTTGTAGTTCAAAGCAATAGGGGTTGGATGTATCGGATGTACATTTGTAAAGTAATCTACTTGTATGTCGTGCCATGTGATATTTTTATCCTTCCACCAGTCTAACACTTAATTTAATAACCATTAAATTAAGATGACTAAGCGACATAGCAGACTAGATCCCAACATTGGCTTTTGAGAAAAGGAAGACGTTACATGCGATGAGACTGCCGCTTTCAAAATTTTAAGAAAAACAAGTTCAATCCTAAACTTGCCGACACGAGATTTTGTTTTGAATTTTTTAAATTCGATTCATATCACCACCAATTCGCACGAATTAAGTGTCGATAATTTAGTTTTGTTTTAGATAGTAGTGTAAGGCGATGCAAGAAAGAACACGATGTAGAGATAAGACAGTGCGAAAAAGCGATAGCTCCAGGCTTTCTGATTAGTTCCCCGGATGACGCAATTCCCGGGCGGCCTTCAATCGGCGAGAGGGAGATAGTACTCTATGAGAGTCGAAGACAGTGCGAAGAAGCGGAAGCTCCCCGACCAGGCATCGGATGACGGAATTCCCGAATGGCCTTTGATCGGCGAGAAAGAGATGGTACGATATGGGATGATGGAATCTCCTACCATGTAATGAGAGAAAAACGAGTTTCTCAGTTCCGGAAGAGAAATACCCGGCAATTAGTTATAAGATAGATAGCGTTTAGAAAAACGGTTTTTGTGTAAATGACGAGGGGAGGCAAGTCGAATCAAATGTATAGAGGTGCTAATGAAGAATGTAATCCTGTTCACATACCGCAATATTTTTTCAATTCGTAATCGAATCTACCTGTTACATGTTTTATGCTGCCTCGCGCGAATCGCGAGCTTTACTATAAGTGGAGTAGGAGGGACAGCGTTCAGCACAAGATAGGGGTTCCATTAGTGATCGCCTTACGCGAAAAATCTAGTTGGATTGCGCAATTCCGAAATTTCAATTCAATAAATTTTCTTTTAAAGCTGTTTTTTTTCCCAATGTTCTTTTCTTAGTCTAGTGCAATCTCATTTTGAGTAGTGGGGATTGATATAGCCATGTTCCATGGCATAATAGGTGAGGTTGCACTAGACAAGTTTTACATGACCGAAAAGGCGTTTTCTCTCTGGAGGCTTGTTTGATCTTAGTTAAGTTTAATTTTAATTAGTGATAAGATTATGAAAGACATTTTAAAAACAATTCTGTGAGTGAAAATAAATAGCGTTCTGCCCCGGTATCGCAAAGCAGTTAGGTACTGCCGGGCCCAATTTTCGAGAGTGGCCACACTTGAGAGGGGTTGATCCAACCCTCCGCCCTGCAGAGTTCCGGGCAGCTCTCGGCCCCCAGTCCGCCTCCGCCCTCGGTAGGAGAAGTGTCTCTGCCCCGGCCACGCGCCGGGGACAATAGTCCCAAAAGATCGCGAAGTGTTATACCGAACGCCGGGAAGTGAATCCGAAAAAGATCGCGATATCGCCGCATGGCGTCAGCTCATCATCATTGGGACCTGATGCTGACCACGGCTGTCTCAGCGATGGAGACCACTCGCTCCTCGCTCTCCTTCGCTCTTCCGCCTCGGACGTCCGTCGTGGTGTGGACGCCACGTGTCGGCTGGATCGTCGACTTCTCAGATCAGATCAATTAGTGTTAATTCAGTGACGGAGTAGTTTTAAGTCGTTGGCCAACGAATAGAAGTAAGTCATCTTTATTTTATAAGTGATCTTGTGTATTTGTTTTTGTATGTTTGTGTTTAAATATAAGTGTAAATAGCAAATATTGGTTTCAATCTCATATCACTATACATCCCGGAGCATCTTAGAGACCGAATAATAATCACATTAGCGAGTAAACACCGGGCAATACGTTGTGAGGAAGTGCTTCGAGATATGGAGTGAGATACGACTAATCGTCGTGTTTCACCCCGTGTCGGAAAGCTTCTTCGTTACAAATGGCGCCCAACGTGGGGCTCGGCGTATTTGAGTTTTAATTAAATATAATTAATAATTCAGACGCTGTCTGGTTAAGTGAGATCAGACGAACACGCGACCTAGAGAAGAGTTGAATGCTAAAATCTGAGCTAGCAATAAATATTGTAGATTCGCTGATGTTGATATTTGTTTTCTGATTGTTCCGAGATGGTGTGATGTCGAGATTGAAACCAATTCATAATTTTATATTTTATTTGTAAGCATTTGTGAAAACCGATATGTCATTTTGTTTATTCACTCGTACGTCGGTTAATTTTGAATTTCGAATTTCAAACGAGTAAGCAAATACAGATTATAATCTCATACCGTTGTAAAGTCAACTGATAAGAGAGAAAGTTAAAGGAAATTCCCCAGCCGAATTTCTTTTGTTCCCTGGCTAGATAAGCTTGCGGCGGATTGACCAGGTATACGTTTAGACAAACGTCGTAAATATTAAGGGTCTAGCGGCCGACCAACGTTAAAATTTAAAATTTTAATCCTTTAATTGTTCTTTAGAATTCGGCCGTTTTATTGTTCTGAGTGAGCCTTTGACAAATATGTGTATTTTTTTGCAATTTTTTTTAACAAAGAAACAAAAATTTGCTGGCGCCCAATAATATCTGTAATAATATCAAGTTTTCACGAATGCAACTACATTTTTATAATAATTTTAAACAGCCATCCAGGGAGAAAAATTTAAATTAGTTCTCCGTGAGTTATAATTAGTATGTGAATGGATTAGGTATTAAAGAAGCGTCTTGTTTGTAGTTCAAAGCAATAGGGGTTGGATGTATCGGATGTACATTTGTAAAGTAATCTACTTGTATGTCGTGCCATGTGATATTTTTATCCTTCCACCAGTCTATAACTTAATTTAATAACCATTAAATTAAGATGACTAAGCGACATAGCAGACTAGATCCCAACATTGGCTTTTGAGAAAAGGAAGACGTTACATGCGATGAGACTGCCGCTTTCAAAATTTTAAGAAAAACAAGTTCAATCCTAAACTTGCCGACACGAGATTTTGTTTTGAATTTTTTTTAAATTCGATTCATATCACCACCAATTCGCACGAATTAAGTGTCGATAATTTAGTTTTGTTTTAGATAGTAGTGTAAGGCGATGCAAGAAAGAACACGATGTAGAGATAAGACAGTGCGAAAAAGCGATAGCTCCAGGCTTTCTGATTAGTTCCCCGGATGACGCAATTCCCGGGCGGCCTTCAATCGGCGAGAGGGAGATAGTACTCTATGAGAGTCGAAGACAGTGCGAAGAAGCGGAAGCTCCCCGACCAGGCATCGGATGACGGAATTCCCGAATGGCCTTTGATCGGCGAGAAAGAGATGGTACAATATGGGATGATGGAATCTCCTACCATGTAATGAGAGAAAAACGAGTTTCTCAGTTCCGGAAGAGAAATACCCGGCAATTAGTTATAAGATAGATAGCGTTTAGAAAAACAGTTTTTGTGTAAATGATGAGGGGAGGCAAGTCGAATCAAATGTATAGAGGTGCTAATGAAGAATGTAATCCTGTTCACATACTCGTACCGCAATATTTTTTCAATTCGTAATCGAATCTACCTGTTACATGTTTTATGCTGCCTCGCGTGAATCGCGAGCTTTCCTATAAGTGGAGTAGGAGGGACAGCGTTCAGCACAAGATAGGAGTTCCATTAGTGATCGCCTTACGCGAAAAATCTAGTTGGATTGCGCAATTTCGAAACAATAAATTTACTTTTAAAGCTTTTTTTTTTCCAATGTTCTTTTCTTAGTCTAGTGCAATCTCATTTTGAGTAGTGGGGATTGATATAGCCATGTTTCATGGCATAATAGGTGAGGTTGCACTAGACAAGTTTTACACGACCGAAAAGGCGTTTTCTCTCTGGAGGCTTGTTTGATCTTAGTTAAGTTTAATTTTAATTAGTGATAAGATTATGAAAGACATTTTAAAACACTAATCGTGATAAAAAACAATAAGTGAGTGAAAAATAATAGCGTTCTGCCCGGTACCGCAAAGCAGTTAGGTACTGCCGGGCCCAATTTTCTTGAGTGGCCACACTTTGAAGGGGACGACCTAACCCCTCACCCTGTAGAGCAGGCTCGAGAGCGGCGCTCGGGAGTTGAAAATCAGACTTCGGAGGAGGCGGACGTGCGGCTTCGCGCCCGCTGGCCGCGGCGCGCTGGCCAGAGGCCATTCCCGCCTCGCACGTCCCTCTTGGCGCGGACGCCATTAGCGGCCGACTCGCCACCACGCTGGCTTCGCAGATCACCGTCCTTGTGCTAACCAACCGCGCCAGCCTATCATCATTGGGGCCTGATGCTGACCACGGCTGTCTCAGCGATGGAGACCAGACCGATTCGCTCCTCGCTCTCCCTCGCTGTTCCGCCTCGCACGTCCCTCGGGTGTGGACGCCACGTGCCGGCTGGATCGACGACTTCGCAGATCAGATCAAGTAGTGTTAATTCAGTGACGGAGTAGCTTTAAGTCGTTGGCCAACGAATAGAAGTAAGTCATCTTTAGTTTATAAGTGATCTTGTGTATTTGTTTTTGTATGGTTGTGTTTAAATATAAGTGTAAATAGCAAATATTGGTTTCAATCTCATATCACTATACCTCCCGGAGCATCTTAGAGATCGAATAATAATCACATTAGCGAATAAACACTGGGCGATACGTGTGAGGAGGTGCTTCGAGATATGGAGTGAGATACGACTAATCGTCATGTTTCACCCCGTGTCGGAAAGCAAATTCGTTACAGATTGTTAACTATTATTTTTAATCTGTGGTAGCATGTAATTGGCCTTATTTTAATTATTCTGAATGTTTCTTTTATATACATATGTTATTGATATCGCTGTATGTTACCCTAAATAAATAAATAAATAAATAAATAATGGTTTGGACATGTGGAAAAAATGAATGAAGAAAGAATGGTAAAAAATTATATGTTAACGATGTAAATGGAACCAGAAATAGAGGAAGACCAAGGAAAACGTGACACGATTAGTTAGCACGTTAGTTAGTTAGTTAGTTAATATTAATAATAAAAATAAAATCTTTTTAAAATGTATATTCAGTTAAAATCCACAAATGTTTTGTGTCTTTGACCGGTTTTAGCAGCTCGATGCCATCTTCTAGCAGCGACACCAGAAGATGGCAGCGAGTTGCCAGACACAAATATATTGGTGATTTTATGTATGCATTTTTAAAAAGATTTTTTACATTTATTTTTCTATTTTCATTATAGGAAACTAATTCCTTCTCAAATAACATTTGTGTCTTTTACAATGTTTAGTTGTCAAAATAAATCTTACCTCAAACTTTACCTTGGGCCAAGGCCGTGCTCAGTCTATAAAACTTTTCTTCCTACGTAAAGTCTCGATACGAATCAAGGTTATTGATTCTAAATTGACATAACTTATGAAGTCGTTATATGCGGATTATTCAATGTTGCGTAGGCAATAATCTAAATCATCGTCATCATCATCATGGACGCTGGCTTCCTCCATCTGCTCCCATGTCTCTCGATCCTGGCCAACACGCATTAACATTGTACCAGCGGTTTCTTTAATGTCGTCCCTCCATCGAAGTTGAGGACGTCCTGGGTTTCGGGTTGCAGCATTAAGTCATGGAATGGTACGTTATTCTTAAATTTTGTCAATTTGTGATTCCTGATTCATCGTATCTGCCCTCTTCTACTTCAAAATATATATTTTTGGAAGCTTGTTCTAATGTTACGACCTGTTCTAGCTTCCTAAGTTCCTTAGTACGGGCCTAGTGCTGCGTCACTAAAATAGCTATAACTCCGTAAATTATTGGAATTTAAAAAATTTCCCTTGAATATATTCTTAAATATTTAACTTTTATGAATATGAGAGATTTTTTTTTTAATTCTATACCAGAATACCCTCTCAACGTAAAGGGTTCTAGTCCAAGGGTTGTAAGGGTTGCAACAAATCGTAAAAACTTGTTCACCTTTTTGGGAAGAGCTGCTTCCTTCGAAAACATTATCTAAACGTTTTTTGAATCGTGAAATCATTTATTGTGTTAAGTAATAATCATTATGTCATCTGAACTTCACAGCCCGCTAAACGGGTAATAAAACATCTCATAACATTTAAGTCAAATAGCAGTTGCCAAATGGCATAGACAAAAATAAATTATCAAAAGACATAAAAATGTGTTATTTACGACTCCCACCATATATTACAGAATTAAATGCTGAAGACTCAAAGCTATTACGCAAATTAATGGAAAAGGCAAATTTACGATTTTAAAGTGATTATTACATAGTAATTAAAATACACATACTACTATGAATATTGGCATTACCAAAACAAAAATTGTTGGATTTTTAGCTGTTCAGTTAGTGACATAATCACTAATGTGAAGTAAAAAACATTGAGTCACCTGCCTAACTACATAAATAGGTGTCGTGTGAGTTTATTTCTTCTTCTTCTTCTTCATGTGCCCTGTCGGGTCCCCCCAACGTTGGCGATCACCTCGGCGAACCTGTCCCTATCCTGCGCCGCTCGGAACAGCTCCTCCACACTTTGGATGCCGGTCCACTCCCTCACGTTTCACAGCCAGGACATTTGTCTCCTACCGGGGTCTCGGCGTCCCTAATTTTTTCCCTCCATGACCCAAATGTGAAATCTTTCGAACCTTGATAGTTGATAACAGTTCCCTGTCAACTCTAACTCGGCTCAGGACTTCGGTATTGGTAACCATATCTGTCCAGGGAACTCTGAGCATTCGGCGATGGAGCCGTATTTCAAATGCTTCCAGTCTGTTCATTGAGTCAATTTTTAAGGTCCACGTTTCACATCCGTAAAATAAAACAGACCACACATAGCATTTGATCATAACATAAATCATTTATAATATAAGTATATTTAATAATTTACACAAAATCGCTAGAATTTAATGTTTTTAATCATATCGTGCTCTACAAACACGTCTTATTACTTTTTATAAGGATTAATTGTATCTCAATAGAGACGAAGATGCAAATTGTTTTCTGGGAACAGAATATGGTGGTCGAGGCGCTTACAGGATTTATGACCTGTCATTGGTTGGGTTGAGCGATCGCTTTATGTTTAACAACATTTCCCATTCCGCCCTTCTTACGACCATCACGTCTGACAAATTGTCGGAAGTTGTATATATGCTAGAATGCTGCGCCTATCTTCACATTCACGCCTATATTCAAAATATTACGTCTTATTACATTGGTAGGTAACTAACTAACTTACTATCGGGGTAGGCCGTGAAATCCGCCGCCATACAATTATTTCCAGACATACTTCTCTGGACTCCTCAACATTCATACGTCGTATCGTGGGCATGTCTATTTCTCAGACTCTTCAGTGGTCAGACAGTTCACATTTGATTGATTTGATTTTGATCGTAGTTATATGGCATATTTTTTCTGTTCATATATATTCATTGTTAGATATAAAATTCCAATAACATTGAATTTAATATGATTAACGTTAATGTGTCATAACACAATATTATAATCTACCGTTAGTTTCGCAAACTTAAAATTTAAAGAAGAAAACGTCTAACGTGTGTAATGTGACGTCATCTATCTAGTTCTTCTCACGTTCCACAATTACACAGTAACAATGGCAAAATATTACAAAATAAAAGACGATGCGGGAATTGCAGTACGTAACACGTGTTTTTATCTAAATTTAGAAATAAAGGATTAAATATTATTAATATATAAAATATATATCATTAAGGTTAAGATGAGATATTTCAGAAAAACAGGGGTATGGGTTGTCTTCAATCGTTTACCGGCGAATGATCTAACATGCAGTAAGCTTAGATATTAACCAATGTACTTTTAAATCAATCCCAATTTAATTCCCGATTATTATTTTTTTTTAATTTGTGTCATCGCTTAAAACCATCTTTAAAAATGAACAAAAATTATAATTACATGAAATACTTTAATCGTAACAAGAAGTGTTTCTTTGCTATTATTCCCTTTTGTTGTATAACTGTATATTAAAAGAACTATTACTTTGTAAATATTTTTCTATTCTTTATCTTCGTGTTTTGAGAATATTCTAGAGTTATGAATTCAGCGGTATTTTTAATTTAAATTATCAAACACGATGAACGAAGGGTTTTCTTTTGCATAATTTAAAAACAAATTTCTTTAAAAAATTCAATCTTAATTTTGGTTTACAAATATCTCAAAGGACTCGCCTCTTTTTTTTATTATTTCTTAACAAGTAAAAAACATTATTTCTTAAGAATAAAATATAAAAAATTCAAAACAAAGCATTTTTAAACTTTTATTTGATCGGAATTTGTTTAGTTTGCTGACTTACGTATGAGTAGAAATTAAATTAAGAAATAATCATAAAGATTATTTAACTAAATTATTACATGATAATAAACGAAAGTATCATATGTATACTATGAATATCTCTCTCCGGTCTCAATCTAGCGATTGGTCTGCAGCAAGGCGACGCATCTCCTCTTCCACTCCGCTCGATCCTCGGCAACTCTCTTCAAATCCGCATAAGAGGTGCAGCCCATATCTCGGTAAATCTGGTCTAGGTACTCTTGGCGAGGTCGTCCTCTGCCAATCCATCCCTCGAACATTCCCTCCAACACATTATGCAGGAAACATTCGTGTCGCAACACATGACCAATCCATCTTGCGCGCCTCTCCGCTATGGTGTTTACCACGTGCTTACTCTCTTCAACTCTGCTGAGAACTTCTTCATTTGTAATGTTGTCCCTCCGTGAAACATGGGCAACTCGTCGGTAGGTCCACATCTCAAATGCCTCCAGCCTTATACGCTCTCTTTCGCCCAGGCACCTAAATTAAATTAAGAAATGATCATATAGATTATTTAACTATTTTTTTACAAAATAATAACGAAAGTATAACAAATGTATACTTTGTATATAAAAATGATTTAATAAAATTTAGAAGATAAATAAAATAATAGAAGGAAAAAGATCATGACATCAAATCCCGATAGTATTTTTATCATTGTTATCGTGGTACGTTGTATAAAACCTTCATTCTGTTTTTATAATATATCTCGGATTAGTTAATACAACACAAATAAAGTGAGGTTATTTATTCACTGATGATGTCATGAAATCGCCCATGATGCTCCTAGTCTCCACTGACACTGACATGGAAAATCTTTCATCACGGAATCACCGCCCATTGTTCGGTTCACTGACATTAAACCTAGATTGTAGTGCATGCAACAATTATCACGTTCACTCATAATGGCAGTATTACTGCATCGCAGTAAAACGAATCAACTCCATCTCTGCCCAGGGTCTGCTCTCATTTATTATAATAACAATATACGTTTTGCATTCTATATATACCCGATCAGCTTTTAGAAAGCAAAGAATATTTTGAAAATATAACTAACTAACTAACTACCCATCATGCCGTCTCTCCGAAGGGTTAGGCAGAAAGAATGGACTGCCACACTTTAACCGATGCGGCACTCCATCCTTCTCTTTTCGCCCTCGCGGGAGACTGCGAAAATTCTTATTCTCTTATATAGTAAAATTGAGTAATAATTAAATAAAATGAAGTTTTTTGACGACTGCTTCTACTTACTTACACAGCGACCGGTTTCGCCAGGCTTGCAGGTATCGACGGGCTGGTCAAACCAGAGACTGACGAAACCGGCCGCTGTCGTAATAAAGCCAAGAGTGGAAGTAGAAGAACTTCTGAAATAACATTGTTTTATTTTATTATTATTTAAAATTAACTTCGAAAAAGAAATTTCAATAAAAGCATTATATAATCTAATTACGTATTGAACTTGAAGAACTAATTAACCAGGAAACATTGAACTTGAAGAACTAATTAACCAGGAAACAGTAGTGAGATTCTGTAAGTCTCAACGCCTACGGTGGGCTGGCCATGTGGAAAGAATGCCAGAGGGTAGAACATCACAAATTATATCCAGATGGGTGCCTCGCGAAAAGAAACCATGAGGCAGACCGAAGAAAAGATGGGCGGATTGCGTGGAAGAAGATTGGGAGAAAATGGAAGGAGCTGGGGAATGGAGAGAGATGACAAGTCAGTGGAGGACCGTTATGGAGGATGCCAAGTCCCACACCGGCATGTAGCGCCGAGAAATGAATTAGTAAATGAATTACGTATTTTAAAATAGTTTTTTCGATATTATTAACGTATTTTTAATGATAACATTAGTACCATACCTTATTACGAAAACATTTCAAACCGTTATAACAAAAGTTATATTTTGAATTTTTATTGTCCTATATATTTTTTAATTACTTCTCATTTTTAATGCGAGTTTTTCAGATTCGCGTGTATAAATCATTCATATGGTTCTTATATAAATTATGTAATGGTCGATAGTTTTTCATAATACGTTAACATAGGCGCACGTTATACATTACTGACATACTCGTATGTATA
Source organism: Lepidostoma basale (assembly GCA_022606425.2). Classification (NCBI taxonomy): domain Eukaryota; kingdom Metazoa; phylum Arthropoda; class Insecta; order Trichoptera; family Lepidostomatidae; genus Lepidostoma; species Lepidostoma basale. The sequence goes on along the minus strand of JAHDVF020000333.1, from coordinate 3,364,222 downwards.
ATTCCAGTCTCTTCAGTTCCTTTGACCTTACAAAAAACTCTTCGCTATGTCTTCTTATACTGTGCTGTCTCACAACAATCACGTTTTTGAGGATGTTATCCATCCATCTTTGTATCAGCCTGCCATATAATCGACTTTCTGCCGTGTGGTCGTCTCATCATTAAACTTTAAAAAAAAATAACAAGCATTCTTTGCTTTTACTTTTTTACCGTAAGTGTAATGTATTTTTTTTTATTACATTTTTTTTTTATTTAAACGCAAACTGATTAATAATTAAACAATTGAAATAAAGCAGACTAATAATGCATAATAATCTATCATATTATATTATATTATTATCTCGATATAACCCCCCAGAAGAATATATGAGGTGCTTTATAATAGTAATGTATTATATATAATTACTTCGGGGCGAATGAAACTAGTTACTCTACTTTTTCTTTTTTTGTCTTTTTTTAAATTTTTAAATTACGTTTCATCTTTAATTATTCATTATTACTTTTTTTCTTTAACTTATCAAAGTGTTACTTTATTCTTCTTATATATTTAACCTTATGTCAGTTGTTAATATTTGTGGTAGCATGTAATATGCCTTGTTTTGTTGTCTCTGTGTGTTTATATTTATATACTGTATTTGTTGTTTGTAACCCTTAATAATAAAAAATAAAATAAAATAAATTATTTACAATTAGCTAGTTCTTATATAACGAAGCGTATCTTTTTCCCGAAATAGTGAAATGGTTTTTATCAAATCAAATTATTTTCTCAAAAGATATTACAAACAACAATTATAGTTTAAGGCATCTATTGAGAACAAGTAAAACATAAAAATATATAATACCAGGAACACATGAGAGATGGTTCGACATTAGGAATACATAATACTCTCCAAAGTCAAGTTTTATGTTACAAGCCAATGCGTTTTTGAAATAATTTGTAGGTGAAGTTCATTTTTATAATTTATATTTTATTGATTGATTGAATAGTAATTACCAATATTTGTTAGATTTTTTATAATCTTTATATATTATCCATATTAATTAATTAATACTGAGAAAAAATAAACTAGATATAAGAGAAGACCGAGGAGAACGTGGCACTATCAAATAAATCAAATATTTTAAATGTCGACCACTGTCGAGTAATCGACGTGCATGCATGACACGATGTATGAATGTTGAGGAAGGGAGAGAAGTACCTATGTCAGGAAAAAACAGTGTGGCGGTTCATTCTCTCTACCTACCTTTTCGTGAAGACGGCGAGATGGTCAGTTAGTTAGTTAAATCATTAATATAAATGTCTGTTTTCCATATTTTCATTTTTTATTTTTTGGAAATGACATATTTTGCCTTGCTGAGACATTTTCAAATGTAGCAGGAATCAAATGCATAGTTTATATATCCGATATAATGAAACAGATTATGTTAGGATATTGGCTTAATACGTTGTTAACAATAATAAAGGACCAAGAGAAACAAAAACTAAATGGGAAAATATTTATTGGAAATAATTCCACTATGTCATACTTATAATATCTACATGTTGTAGTTAAAGAATACCAAATAACAATATAATTTGACATTATACATAACAGAAACGTGCTTAAGTTCGATCCAAAATGTAGTACTCAAAAACCTTAAAAATAATAATTAATATTAATGAAAACGTCCTGTCTTCAAGGAGTTTTATTATATTTTAGATGGAATGACATGTTTTGCCCATTCAATTATCAAATATCTTTGATGATGCCTTAGAAGACAAATGCCATTAGATTATGCCTTAGAAGGGCGAAACATGTCATTCCATCTAAGATATAATAAAACTCCTAGAAGGCAGACGTTTTTATTCATATTGATTATTTAATATGGAGATTTACATAATTGTTCAAGAAACAATAAATAGTGTTTCGTCCGCTTATATTATCATTCAAAAATGCATTTGACATTTAAGGCGTTGATTTTTTTAAATTAACATTTCCATTAGCTCATCACTATTTTAAGAAACACACAAAAAAAAAAACATCACGCCGTTTCCCCGCAGGGGTAGGCAGAGAGAATGTACCGCCACACTACTCTATCCTGGCACACCTCTCTAGCTTCCTCCACATTCATACATCGAGTCATACACGGACGTCGATTCTTCCGGCTTCTAACATGACCAACCTTTAATATTTGATTAATTTGGTCATGCCATGTTTTCCTCGGTCTACCCTGACTCCTTACTCCATTTACATCGTTAACGTATACTTTTTTAACCATTCTTTCTTCACCCATGCGCTCCATATGTCCGAAACAACGCAGCGAACCTTTCATAATTTTGTTCATAAAACCTTCTTTCGCTCTACATTCCTTCCTAATATCACCATTTGAGATTCTGTCGTACATCGTTCTACCACACATACGTCTTAGGGACCTCATCTCTACCGCATGTATTCTGCTCTCATCTTTCTTTTGCCAGTTCCATGCTTCGCTTCCATACATAAGGGTTGGGACCAGAACTCCATTGTGAACAGCCATTTTCGCTTTCATTGATAAATTCTCGTTTCCAATAACTACTTTTAAATCTCCATTCACTTTGTTACCCGCACCAACCCTTCTTTCAACATCACTGTCCGTTCGGCCATCCGCTGTGAACACTTACCAAAAGGATCTAATAAACCTGGAAAACTAACGTTCAGTTTCATGGGTTGTAAATCTGTGAAAGACTTTAAAATAAATTAAGCAAATAATCCATGGTTGCTGAATGTTAACTCTATATTCTGGTTGCGCTACTGGCAAAGAATTTATTTTCGTTTGATAATGAAGTGAAGTAATTTATTGTTATTATTCTAAGCCTAACAAAGAACATTCGCGCATACGAGTACACCGACATACAAGACTTACATAATGCTGGACGTATATGTGAATGCGCCCGGTGGCTACTATCACTATTTAATGCTGAATGTTCATGTGATTGCTCGTATTCCTTTTATTGCGAATGAGTTTCTAGAATGTTTTATTTGTTCTTTTGTTTGCGTCTCTTCGATAGGGCAGTTCTATTGCGATATTAAATTGTATATAGAAGAATCGGACTAAGTTAGGCTGCCTTTGGGAAACTGGGATACATATTAAAAAATATAAAAAACACCCATCAACTTGAAGAGGAAAGTATATGAAGCTTGTGTTCTGCTAGTAAGTTCATATGGTCGTGAGACTGCCACTCTGACAAAGCACAGTGCAGAGAGACTAAAAGTCATGCAGCGAAGGATGGAGAGAGCCATGCTAGGCTTGTCCCTTAGTGATAGGATCAGGAACGAAACGATGAGGGATAAAACAAGAGTCACAGACGTGATCCACCGGGTGACGACGAGAGACACGAGAAGAAGAGTAGGAAGACCACAAATGAGGTGGAGGGATGACCTGGAACGATACGCTGGGGTGCTATGGATGCAGACTGCGCAGGAGAGATCGACATGGAGGGACATGGAGGAGGCTTTCGTCCAGGAGTGGACGATGATAAGCTGAAGAAGAAGAAGAAGAAGACTATTCCACAAAACAAATATAGTAAATTAATTTGTTTTATTATATAATATTACCATCTTCTCACGTAAATTGTTATTCAGCATTTTCACAAATAAAGAAAGCATATACTTACACTGTTTTCTAGAAACGTTTCGCATTTCATCCCGGAATACACAATGCGTCGTATGAATGCATGTAATTGTAATGAAATGTGCAAGGAGATAATCACACGTGAGAAACAATATACAAAGCAATAGGATAAAGCGTGGAAGAAAGATATTACAGGAGCGTGTATACAGTACCCTCGGATGAAAATTCTCGAAGCCATTTGAGTGATGCAAACAATGATTTAAAAAAGCAATTTTGAAGGGTATTTTTGACAGTAAAATAAAAACAAAATATTTACACAATTATGTAACTACGCGAAACAACAGCTATAATAACAAATGTATATTTTAATACGCAAATATCAAACAGTTATTACTATTATTATTATTATTATTTCGTTGAATCGCTCTTTACATCACGACAGCGTGAGCCAAATCGATGTAAAGGATATTATAGCTATCATAGTGATTCTCGTGACATGTGATAGGTAGTTAATCTATCGCCATTTTATTGTCACGTGAATTCTACACCAGACCAAAGACAGTGTGACAATCACACTGCCCTCGCCGGGAATCGAACCCGGAACCTTCGGGGTGGCAGTCAATGCACTTTCCACTCGGCCACGAAGTTCGAGTTAAAAACATATATTGTTTGTTTTTTCTCAGCAAGTCAATTTATAGGTTAAATTAATTGACGAAAATTGTGATTATCTTAAAATCGCATTACAAACATTATTATTTGTTATTTCTTGAGCAATGATGTAAATCACCAATTGAATATATAATATTCTTGAAAACGGGCGTTTTTTAGAAATCTTTAGTATTTTTTGAGAGTGACAACTTTTACCTTGTTATGGAAGAATCAAATTTCAAGTGACAATCATGCCCTAGCAAGACGGTACAACTCTTCTTATTCTTCTTCTTCCGCTTTTAATAGATCTGTGGATCTGATTTTATGGCGTCAAGATCTCCTGGGACACACAACTCCAACTGTCTCGCCATCTCTTCGCAGGTCTTCTGGGTTGGCGAGTTCCCATTGGCACGTTGTTTGCGGCTGCTTGGGGGAGTCTATCGTCGCTCATTCGTTCTACGTGGTCGCGCCAGAATCGTCTTCGATACAACTCATTTCCATTAAATATAATAAAACTTCTATAAAACGGGCGGATTAATTATGTTTATTACAGAGCCTTAGGAATAACTTCCACATCGATAGAACAGTTAAAAAATTTAATTATGCTTACTCCCGGAATATACTTTATGAAAAACTTCTAATTATTGTAAATCTATGGGAAACCATAATTTCATTATAGTAATCCCGAATGAGCTGTGGTGTACCCATATTTTGGAAGCATTCTATTGTGTTATTGAATTGTTTGAATATTTTTTTAAACTTATTATTCTGAACTTTTATTTGCATTCACTTAATTCCAACTAAACTCCTCCAGTCTCGTACAATCTCTTGCGTATAATATATTCGTATTAACAAGTGGTGCGTATAGATGTTCCCCGACTCCCACCGATATTTGGGTCACTGACGTAATGGGTTAGCACACAGCCTGTATGCCGTAGTACTGCTTCAATTAAAAATGGAGATTTCATTCACCAGACTGTTCTCTCACATGTGATGCAACGTGCTTTAATTGTTGAGAAAAGTATTATCACAGTATAATTATGCCTTATATTTTATAAGCGCCTTGTTTACGCGTTACGGTTACCTATCATTATGCGAGTATTTTGTAAAGATTATTCTTCTTTCTGTGTCTTGTCAGGTCTCCCTAACGTTGACAATCACCCTTGAGTAAGCCTCATGGTGATGACCTGGGGGAAAATATCCAGAGTATTATCCCCTTGCCTTCTCTGGAGGATTTTCTGTCGGGGTTACCTTCCCTTAGCTGGGTGTATCCAGTTTTATGGCGCTGGAAGCCATTCGTCCTCTCTCTATCTGCTATGGCACTAAGTAATATGTCCCACATTGCCCGGGGTTCGCGGGTCTTTAAAATACCACTCGTGGACGCTAGAGATTTGGACTTGATAGTAGTGTTGCTGTTGTAAATGCAACATGGAGCCTTACGACATTTTGTAAAGATTAACGACGCTTTTAAAAATATGGTGCTGCAGCTTTTTATTAATATAAACTAACTAACTAACTAACCATCACGCCGTCTCCCCGAAGGGGTATGCAGAAATAATGGACTGCCACACTTTTCTTTCCTGACATATTTTTCTCGCTTCCTCAACATTCATACATCGTGTCATGCATGCGCGTCGATTTCTCTGACTCTTCAAATGGCCGACATTCAATATTTGATTTATTTTATCGTGCCACGTTTTTCTCGGTATTCCTCTATTTCTGGTACCATTTACATCGTTAACATATATTTTTTTATCATTTTTCCTTCATTTATTCTTTCAATATGGCCAAACCATCTTAAAGAACCTTTCATTATTTTGTTCATAACACCATCATTCACACCGCATTCGCTTCTTATATTTTCATTTGACACTCTATCATACACAGAGTATCCACACATTCGTCTAAGAGATCTCATTTCTACTGCATTTTTTCTACTTTCATCCTTCTTTTGCCAGTTCCATGCTTCGTTTCCATACATAAGGGTCGGTAGAAGAACACCTTTGTACACTGCCATTCTATATTAATATTTTTTTTATAAATAAATTGCTGATATTACAATGGTGCCAAGTATCAAAAGAGTCAAAAATGAGTGTTTGATCCCAATTGATGTTAAACTATTAATTTGGTGGTAACTAAGGTGTTAAGGCTTTTTAATTTAATTCAGTATAAATATGTCTTTGGTTACATATTAACTCGTTTTTTAACAGATAAAAAACAATTGTCACATCAGGCATTTTCTTTATCGTATTGATTATGAAAATGGATATTAACAAACATGTTTTTATGAAAAATAAAACTTGAAAAAACATACTCGTAGATGAACAAAATAATACAAAAAACAGTCATCAAGCAAATCGTATTTTTTTTACATTAATCATTTAACGTTTTTTTTAACTAAATGATATTTTTATAATCATTTATTTTTTCGATTAACCATAAACATAAAGCAATTGTTTTTGACCTGAAAAACACATTAAGAAGAATAAGATAAGCTTTACATAATATAAATATAGGAAAAGAAATAAGTATTTTGCAAATCTTCTTCTTCCTCTTCTTTGCTAGCCTTCTTCCCTCCACTGCCTCTTCCAATTTCCTTCACTCGTCTCTATCCTGCCCCCTTTGTATCCAAGATTTTCCAACCCTTTTGACAGTATCGTCGGTCCATCTCGTCGGTGGCCTTCCGACACTTCGCCTATTTGCCCATGGTCTCCAACTGAGTATCCAGGGTGCCCATCTGTTACCACCCTGTCTATCCAAGTGTCCAGCCCATTACCATTTCAATTTTGCCACTCGGTCTATGACATCAGCAACCCTGGTGCGGCGTCTGATTTCTTCATTCCTTATGCGGTCACGCAAGCTCACACCAAGTATCTGTCTTTCCATGGACCTCTGTGTACACTTGAGTCTGTGGACACTTTATGGTGTAAGAGTTGTCGTCTCTAATCCGTATATCATCAGTATACACATCGCACGCTTAATACTCAAAAAAGCAAGTTTTGCCCAATCTGACATGAGTCGGTGTTTTAACAAAAACAGTCGAAAAACACGTAGGAATGGATAGCGTTAACATTTTGAACGATTATCGGACGTACGAATGGTAGCGTTAATATTGTGAAAAATAGATGGATAGCGTTAACACAAGCCTCTGTCTAATGTTAACTCAATTATAACCTAAACCATAAAGGTCAGTTTACTATTAAGCGTGCGACATATTAAAATACATCATAATTGAAAATCAAGTTTTCTTCCCTGTTTTGAAGAAAACGGTTTGTTTTGTATATAATATAAATTTTCTATCATTTTTAATGTATTGAGTATTCATTTACCGGTGACCAGAATTAAAGTAAGTTAATTCCGTATAAAATATACCAGTGTTCTTTACCTTAAATTGAGCAATTAATAAACCAATTCCTTGAAACGTTTCTAAGCACAATACGCGGGAAGTACTTTTCTCGCCATTAAGAAAATTCGTTGTTTCAAACCACGTAAATGGCGAGGTATAAAGGCATATTAATTAATCATTCCTCATTGTATCGCTTAGTGGTACAATCTGTCTCTGATCTGTCGCAGTGTAAACAGCGATTGGTTTTGATCTGGGAATTTGAATACAAAACACAATAACTCCCACTGAATGTTATAGAAACTGATACGAGTATATCACTCTCCGAATTCAACGAAGGTCGTTTCTAAAGTGAATATACAGACTTATGCAATTTGTGCGAATAATAGACATTTGTCTGGAGTATTTTACAATCACTTAGAAACAGGTACATTCATTCATGCGACTGTTTGAATTGAACTCAATTCAAGTAAAATGAAATATTTTGGGGCACAAATTTTTTTTTTTTTTTTTACACAACAGATCGTTTTGACCCAATTACTGTATACAATTTGTTTTCGCTATTATACTGATTCTCATGACATGTGATACATAGGTAGCTAATCTATCGCCATTTTATTGTCACGTGAATTCTACACCAGACCAAAGACATTGTGACAATCGTAGATCTTATTTATTTTTTACCTATTTTATTGATTCTCGTAAAATGTGATAGATAGCCAATCTATCTCCATTTTATTGTCACGTGAATTCTACACCAGACCAAAGACAATATGACAATCACACTGCCATCGACGTGAATCGAACCCGGGATCTTCTGTATAGAAGTCAGAGCTCTTGCCACTCTGCCACGAAGGTCGTCATTGGAGTGGTACAATTTATTTTTATAGATTCTTGTTTCCAATTCTTAAAGCTCCATTCACTTTGTTACCCGCACCAACTCTTCTTCCGACGTCACTATCCGTTCGGCCATCTGCTGTGAACATGCTACCTAAATACACAAATTCCCTCACCTGTTCCAAGTTCTCTTCGTTCGCAATTATATTACAAACTGTCATTTGCTCTTCCCTTTCAAAAACCATCACCTTTGACTTTCCGACATTAATCATTAAATCATTTGACTTGCATACCTTATACATTTTCGACAGCAAGAATTTCAATTCGTCCGCACTATCAGCCACGAGAATATAACAAATTTTGTAAAAACACAGGTGTGTGATATTCACAAACTACATACACAGACAACAAACAGAAGAGATTCATCTCAACCAGTACCGCATTCGATAGATGAAGTGCTCTTAAGATTATCATACCTGTATGTCGAGCGCGATGTGCGAAGTCGCGTAGGTGAGATAACTAGAAAAGCAGTTCACAGATATTTTCAATGCGAACAATAAAATGTTTTCTTTTGTTATTTTTTTAAGATAAAAACAAAATTAAGTAATCTAGAATAAATTGAATAGACACACCTAGCCAAAATGGTATGAAATCTGACGAAAACATCACAAGCTAAGTATGAAATGGTACCTTTGTATGAATATCTCAACACAGAAGTCAATCAACAAATAGGTATAATAGTTGTTATCCACGAATCAAAGGATCACAGGCACTTTAAACATTGTTCATAATACCATCATTCGCACCGCATTCACTTCTTATATTTTCATTCGACACTCTATCATACGCAGAGTATCTACACATTCGTCTAAGGGATCTCATTTCTACTGCATTTATTCTACTTTCATCCTTCTTTTGACAGTTCCATGCTTCGCTTCGATATATAAGGGTCGGTAGAAGAACACCATTGTGCACTGCCATTCTAGCATTTTTGGATACGTTTTTTTTGCGATGACAACTTTAAGTGCACAATTCACTACACATTCACAAGAAAATTATATATTCTAAAAAATTTTTTTGGCTATCAGGTTGGAATATTTTGTATGCTCGAATTGCGCTTTTATATGTAAAGATTTTTCATGTCAAAGACTATAGACAATCAATTCCGATTGCTACTGAGAATTACATAGACACATTATATTTCATTTCTTTTTTAGGGTTCTTTAAAAAGCTAGCGACATGCCAGCAAATGGATCTTTATGAGTGCCAAAGTAGGAGTCAATATGAACACACCTGGCGAACCAACATATGGCGTACAATGTGACCGGCCACACATACGCTTCGCGCCACAGTGCGTGATCACAAGCCATCTGTGTCTTGACTCCAAACTCTGGCTCTCTGGTGTGGCCGTACCCTTTTTTCAAATCAAATCAAATCAGTTTATTAACTCAAAATACATTATAAACAGGAAAATGTTTAAGGCATCTATTGAGTACAGATAAAATATTATAAAAATACAACATAGTACCAAGAACGCATTAGAGATGATTCGACATTAGGAAGACAATATAGTTTCTAAAGTCAAGAGTATTTGTCTCCTGAACGTACCTTCACTAATATGAAAGACGTCAATCTCCGAGGAGACCGCGTTCAGCAGACTAATTGCTCTTCCCACTGGTGTCACCAGAGGCAGATTGGTTCTGGTGTCCGGTAGGTAAAACAATCTGTGGTGTCGCTGTCGGAGAAATCTATCAGGGTCAAAAACACCAACAATCTCTAGCACGGCCGAGTTCTCGAAAAATCCCCTGATTAATTTAAAGAAATGGGTAATGAGATACCCATCTCTTTGAAGCTGTAATGAATTGGTTCCAAGCATTCCTAACAGAAATGCCGTGGGATAGAGCCACGGATAAATACCAAACTCCCTCATGTAGAGATACCTCAGAATTTTTTTCTTAACCCTTTCCAACATAACGGAATATCTCGCCTCGTGAGGACTCCATATCAAAGAACCACTTTCGAGTCTGCTCCGAACCAATGCGTTGTATAGGACTATGAGCACATTGGGATCTCTGAAAACTCTTCCGGTCCGAATGATGAAGCCCAACATCCTCAGTGCAATGTTACTAATCCTCTCGATATGTGCACGAAATGTCAGCCTTTTGATACCTGCAGCACTAACTCTTCTACTTTTCAATCTCTACAGAAGAACTTTTCATAATATTTTCAAATTTTGAATTTATTTTTGTTTATTTAAATTTTTTTCTTCTAGTCTTAAGAGAGTGTTTATTTAAATAAGAAATATGATTCAATATTATTACAGATAAACTTAACGTTTTCTTTTACTTTAATGAATACGTTGTTTTTTCAAACCTGATAATATTAACCAAATAACAATATTTATCTTCTTCTTCTGGTGCCGTGTCAGGTCCTCCCAACATAAGCACAACATTATTTATTATGTCTATTATATTATATCATTTTATATACACAAAACATGTAGCGAAAAATCAAAATGATTTACAACTCTAATCCTATTCATTCTGTTGTTAGTTGCCTCAACACCTGATCCATAAATCTTTCAAAAATTGGCTAATTTAATTTATATTTAATGGACGACACGAATCGTCATTCGTACATCATTAATAAGAGTTTTTTGATGACGCCTTCGCATCATTAACCGTATTTATGCCCGCGTCCTTCGTGAAGTCTGACATTGAAACCCCACTGGGCCGGACAGGCCGCGGGCCGCGGGCCGTGGGCGGGCGGCCCTGGCTGGTGACGTAACCGTTATAATTTCGCCATTCTTATTAAACTTGAGAACGGCGTAACTTCATTGTGTTTATGGTAATGGGCCAGTCACATCTGCGCGCGCACCATTACTATCACTCAATAGTCGCGGACTGTTTAAAATTCTGCATAGAACGTTAATGGACGACGTTCTTTTTTTATTTTGTTTTGTTTTGCTTCGAAGTACGTATTCACCGAATACGCACTTTTAGAGTGTACACGTATTCAAATATTAATAATAATTTTATGCACACATGTATCATAAATATAATTTTAAAAATGGTATTGTGTATTTGAGTTATTTGCCTATCGTTTTAATTTTTTTTTAAATACACTCCTGAAAAGGAATAATAAAATTTTGGTTGGTGTTAAGTCCATATAAATTAATAAATATTGAAGGATAAGTCCGTTTTGAAATAGTTATATTTTGATTTATGTGACTAACGTGTTGGGGTTTTCTTAGGCATTTGATTATGTCATGTCTCAATAAAACGTGAAACTTCTATAAAATATGATAAAACTTTTAAGAAATGGACGTTTATGTCAACAAGGAATACTTGTATGTCATAGAAACAATTTGACACAGCTTTACAAGAGAGTTTGTAACCATGGATTTTTTCACAGTTGATTTAAATCAACTATATTTTATTTTATATCATACAATCTGCAAACTGAGCACAAATAACTCGTTATCTTGAAGAAAGAATCGAGTTGTATCCAGACTTGTACCCATGTCGCCTGGATCAAGAGGCTAGCGTTCTATCCCATAGACCACTACCCGACTAAATTTAATTAAGTAAAATCATTTTAATATAAATGAAAACGACTGTCTTATATCATTAAAATATCTTAGAAGACAGACGTTTTCATTTATATAAATTATTTGATATGAAGTTTTACATCATTGTTGAAGAAACAATAAATAAAATCATTTTCATAATTTCACCAATAAAGTAACAATTTCTGTTTGCAGTTGAATTTCTGAAAATCATGAATATCATTCAATGTTATATAATTAATGTAAGGGGGCCGATCATTTACAAACATCTCCTTAGAGCAGCAGAAATGAAAACATTGCGACCTATCGCGGGTAGAACCCTTAGAGATAGGATACGCAACGAAGATATTCGCAGATCTTGCAAAATTGATGACATAGTGAGATGAAATAGACAAAGAAGGCTATTCTGGAAGGACCACATCGAGAGAATGGATCCAGCGATAATTCTTAAGATCGTGATGCACGAGACTCCAGAGGACCGTCTACCACCAAGATGACCATGAAAGAGAAATTTGATATCAATAAAGGGAAGAAGAAGAAGTAGTAGGGACGTCAATATTCGAAATATGTTTATTTAATACAGTGATAGAATGCAAAGGTAATCATCGGAAATATCATCTGTGGCAACACTATGTCATTCAGCCAACAATTAATCGATTATGAGACAGAACATTAGCCTAGTTTCAATCCAATAATAGTAAACCTAGTTACTATCAAAGGTGTCACTAATCTAAGTGTGAGAACCAATTAGGGTTATCGGTTGTCATTTGTCCCATTACAATTTCAATACGATCACTGTGCCACACTATTTAGCATGAAAGCCTTATAATAGGCAGTAAATATGTTAATTATCAGTAATTCCAATCAGAGGCGGCAGGTGGGCGATGGTTAAGATGTGAAAAAAATTGTCGGACGAAATAACTTTATTGTATGACATTATTTTAGTAAATTCAAAAAACTTTGTAACAATAAAAATAAAATATTTTAATTTTTTGCACTGATATCAAGTACTATAAGTTTTAATTCTTGGGTTGCGTTTGAAAAATGCTAACCAAATATTCCATCTTCCTGTTTATCTTAGCAACAACGCTCAAAGCTAGACGATAGGAAAATAATCATAAATAGATAAATAAATAAATAAAATTTAAATGCAAATTTTTAAGTTTTTTTCAAACGTCACAAATACAATAGGTATATAATAAGAGTTTCTATTATTTGTTTATTTTATTTCAATTGTTACTTTCGTTATAATTACTACTTTTATGTAGTAGTGTGGTAACATATATAATAATAGGCCTCACTGATGATGGTTATGACTAAGATGGTTCTAAAAATCATTAATAATATTACTTCTTGTTTTTACTCATACCTTTAAAAAATTATGAATTTGGTTGTCTATTTCAGTGTTTCCTAACCTGTGGTCCGCGGACCACTGGGGGTCCGCGAATATATGTATGGGGGTCCGCAGGCACATCCGTGGACCATTTAACAATAATAAATAAATGCCACCAAAAGTCTCGTAATCGCTACGCTTAATTAAATGCGCTACGCAAACATCACTAATTTAGTTTCAAAAAAGCAACACCAACCTTCACATTAATTAACCGTGTTGGTGTTGCCGTTGTGGGTTAATTATTAACGTTTTTTTTTTTATTGTATTTGTAGTACCAAAATAAATGGTCCAAAATTTATTGCTGTTTTTTTTACTAAGGGGGTCCTTGAAAATTGTGCTATTTCCTAGGGGTCCGCGACTGAAAAAGGTTAGGAAACGCTGGTCTATTGTATAGTTTTTATTTGGCTTCCTCTGGCATCTGACCTGAATATGAAATCAGAGACATTTTTCATTTTAATAGATGTGATAAATGAGATTTCGTGTTTTTATTTTCATACTTTTTTTAATGTCTGCAATAAACCTTTGTCACATTTTTATGGGTCGTTGAGGCACATTAGAATACACAGCTAACATCAGTCATGGTTTGGTCCCCACATTAAACTTGCTCAGATTTGATGCAGTTAAATTAGAGAAGTCCAGAAAACAGTTATTATCTCAATCCAAGTTTAATTTGAGATGTTAACTCGATTACGGTCAGTTATTATTAAGCTTTTTTATGAAACAATTTTTTTTTATAAATACGTTAAAATTATGATGTTTTCGTAATCTGTTTCACAAGTTATGTTTTATTTAAACAGTTGGATTGCGTTGGGAGATAACACATCCCATACCATATGTGATACTTATCACATGTTCACAGCGTAGGACTAACAGTACTTAAATTAATTTTCATTAAACACAGTAGTTGTTTTCAAGATTTAACCGCTTTGCTATCTCTAGTTAATATTTTGTACAAATTGAGCTATATTATTCGTATAATAATAACAACACCTATACATATATAATAATAACACCATATAATACAACATATAATAATAACACCCGAGAAGAAATTGACAGAAGGTTAATGGCAGCAAACCGATGTTACTACGCTCTCCAAAAACAGATAAGATCCAAATTACTGCGAAGAACCACAAAAACACTATTGTACAAGACCCTGATCAAACCAGTCCTCACATATGCCTCTGAAACCTGGGTGATGACAAAACACACTGAAAGGTCCATCGCAGCATTTGAAAGAAGGGTTCTTAGGACAATATATGGCCCAGTGAGAGACCACAATGGTTGGCGTCGTCGATATAACCGAGAGCTATATGATATCTATAAAGAGCCCGATGTGATCAGATCCATCAAAGTAGGGCGCTTGAGATGGGCTGGTCACATAATCAGAATGGACGACGACAACCCTACAAAACGCCTCACGCTCTCAGTACCACAGGGACGTAGAAGACCAGGAAGGCCCAAAATGCGATGGATGGACAGTGTCAACACGGATGCATCGGTGTTGCAAGTGAGAAATTGGAGAATAAGGGCATCAAACAGACAAGAATGGAGGAAGCTCCTGGATTCAGCCAAGGCCCACCCAGGGCTGTCGAGCTTAGGATGATGATGATGATGAGATATATTATTCTACCTTAACATTTGTGTAACCAGGTTATACTCGTACCTCAGGGAGCGCGGTTATTACCCGTGGCTGTTCTTGCTAGGTATGCTAAGCTACCAATCATTGGAGAGAAGGAGGAATATTCGCTTGGGAGCTCATTTCTTTCAGCTGATTGGCGGCAGTATACAAAACTCGGATGTCCTGAGTGATGTAGGTCTTTTTGTCCCTAATAATAACCTTCGTCAAAGACAGCACATATTGTTTTATTTGCCGCGCTGCAGAACCAACCTGCCAATGGTTATGCCTGTGGGTAGGGCAATCTTATTGCTCAATCGGGTCGCCTCGGAGGTCGACATATTTCGTGATAGTGTGAGTATTCTTAAACTTATTTTTATTTTTATTTTTTATGCTTCTCTTTTGAATTCTCATAATGTAATTGCAAACGATCTGGAATGGAACGATCTGTAATGTTTGTAATTTTTATTAAAATAAATGAAAAATAAAAATGAAAAAATATTCCGAGGTATATCAACATTAGACAGTATGGTAGCTATAATAATATAATTTATCAAAAATAATATTAACCCACTTTTATTAGTTTTAACGCCACTTTATTTTTTGTTTAAATCAACCGGTTTCACTCCTGCCGAAGCTTAGTCAGGGTTACAAAATAAACTTTTTTTTTGTAACCCTGATGATGTTCCGGCGAAAACAAAACCGGTTAGTTTTAACAAAAAAATAAATTGACATAAAAACTAGTAAAAGTGTGTTAATATTTTTTTTTAATAACGCCACTCCATAAATTAAATGCTTCATAGGAAAGTACAAAAAAAACTTTACTTCAAGTCCAAAAAATTATTTGTTCCCTTTGTCCCACAATTATAATTAAACCTCCCTCTAGACTTTTTTGAATAGATGAGCCAAGTAACGTTAATGACGTGTAATTTTATTTATTTTGCCACGGTGAGCAAACGATCCTTGTCAAATCCAATCAAATGCAATCAAAGCCAATCCAGGCTACGTATAGCAGGGAGTAAGTAAAGAGGTATTGATTTGTTCCCTTTGTCCAACAATTATAATTAAACCTACCTCTAGACTTTTATGAATAGATAAGCCAAGTAACGTTAATTACGTGTAATTTGATTTATTTTGCCACGGTGAGCAAACGATCCTTGTCAAATCCAATCAAATGCAATCAAAGCCAATCCAGGCTACGTATAGCAGGGGGTAAGTAAGAGGTGTTTTCGCAACTAGATTTCGATGCGAATATTGCTCTTAAGCAATTATTATTTTGTTGTTATTCATATAAATCATTTCGCGAACGGAAATTTGAAATATTATTCTCCCACGTAAATTTTCCACATCACTCACGGGTAAGGCACTTCAGCAATAACGCGAGAGGAATGGGCGGGCTGAGGTGAAGGCAACAATGAACGGGCGGTTCGGTTGTCATTCAAATAGAACCTATTTATTTCAATTACTGATAATAATTGTAATAAGTGTCTTGCCATTGCAAACAAGGAAGTAGTAATACAAGTAAATATATTGATTCAATTACTGTTGGACAACTGTAAATTAAATGTACTTTGATATACACCAAGTAATGTAATAATAACCATGACAACTTTGATTGGTAGGTGAAGGTATAATATATATTTAGATAGAATAATCAAATGTTTGGTTGTATCATTAAAATATTTTAGCTCAGAGATTTTTTTTCCACGGTTAAATATTGCAGGAAACAAAACAAAAATATCTGCAATATATTATAATAATATAATCAAATGATTTTTCTGAAATCTCTTGATGGAAGTTCATTTTAAATAATAATTAAATAAAACGATGTTTTTTAACTACTTCCACTTTTGTCTTTATTTAGACAGCGACCGGTTTCACCAGGCTCGCTGGCATTTACAGACTGTTCTTTTATTTAGACAGCGAGCCTGGCGAATCCGGTCGCTGTCTAAATAAAGACAAAAGTGGAAGTAGTTAAAAAACATCGTTTTATTTATTTATTATTTATAATAATATATTTTTTGAACATTGATTTTGAAAACACGGAAAGAATAAACGAAAAAAGAATTATAAGGAAATTATACAGGTATGTTAACGATACGGTATGTTGACGAAATGAAAAAAGAACTAGAGGAAGTCTGAAGAAAACGAGGCACGATCAAATGAATCAAATATTACATTTCGGCCATGAGAGGAGTCGGAAAAATCGACGTGCATGCATGACGATGTATGAATGTTGAGGAATCAAGAAAAGTATATCAGGAAAGATAAATGTGGCGAACCACTATTCTTGCACTCCTTCGGGGAGACGGTGTGATGGATCGTTAGATAATTGTATTTTTAAAAAGTAAAACTATGACGGAAGCAAATAATGCTTTTATTATAAATAATTTATATTTTTACAACAACAAAATAAACCTTTACAAGTACAAATTAACATACAAAAAATTAACCATAATTTTCTAACCTTATCAAAGATTACCTTACCCAAACATTATTTTTGCGTAGGAGGTGGAGAATCTTGCACGAGACTACCTATGACCATTTCCAAATAGGGTTATATCCGATTCACACGCCTTCTGCCTATCGTTCACTTGCCTTCCGGTATCTGCTGTTACTCATTGAGTTCAGAGGGCAGCTGGTCTTACATTAGAGCATCATCTGCTGTTTACTCTCATCTTTTCATCGAAATTACTATTAATGGCATTATTTGGGCTAGAGCATATGAGGATTGATCTGTCCATTCACCTTACCCTACTTCTTCTGCTTTATTTAGGACTGTGTCCTGTTATTTCTCGGAGCCTGTTCCTGGTATGCAGATGACCAACTATCTCGCCAAGTCGATTTCCTGTTGGTACTTTATTTGCGGCTATATTTATCACTCTTTCAGAACATGCTCTTTCTACATGATCTCTCCGGTAGCGTCTTCTCAGTCTTCCCCGTCGCACGACATCTTCCACATTGCAGATCTTTCTTATTTAAGAATTTCGTATTCTGTCTTGGAGTGTCGTTCCCGCGACGGATCGGAGAGTCTTCATTTCTGTGGTTCTTAGGAGGCTTTTTGTTCTGATGGTGTCAGCCCTCGTTTCTATTCCATATGTCATTATAACCTATTCAATATAACCTTACCCAACACAACATAACATTACCTTACCCAACCTTACACCATATCAAAATTCGACAAATAAAATAAATTTAAAAAATCATATTTTTTGCTACGGCGCTTTCCCATTCTTGCACAAGAATGGAATCTGCCTTGTTCTCTGTTAAATTACTGTGGAAATTACCTTCTATAAACCGATTATTTTACACCTTGCAATACAATAAAACGTCCGAACCATCCACATTAATCATTGTGATTAATTACCCGACTTACAAAAAATCTGATTTCTAGTTCTTTGTTAACCTATTTTTGTGTCAGTTTTGATACATCTTAACAAAAAGATTTTATTATACAAATTTATGGGAAAATTCTGATGTTCTGTCGTTAATCATAGAAACTTCGCAATACGAAAAAGTTTGTACTAATCTTAAGATGTGGTACTATTTGATTGTGCATTATCATTTTTTAATACGGCGAAATTTGAAAACGTTTTATTTTTTATCTTAGAAACTCTCGATATGTAGAAATAAATTATATAAATCTGCAAATAGAAATATATCCACAGAAGCAAAGATGGCAGTACACAATGGAGTTCTGGTGCCAACCCTCATGTATGGAAGTGAAACTTAGAGCTGGCAAAAGAACGAAAGCAGGATAAACGCCGTAGAAATGAGATCACTAAGAAGAATGTTCAAGAAAACGTTGTATGATAGAATACCGAACGATGAAATAAGAATGAAATGTAAGGCAGATGACTGCATCATGAATAAAATTAAAAAAAGGATCCCTGAGATGGTTTTGATTTACGTATCTGGGAAGCATGTTTACAAGAGACGGAAAAATGGAGAAAGACATCGAAAGAAGGGTTGGTGCTGGGAATAAAATATTTGGCGCACTCAAAGTCATTACTGCAAAAAGAAATATATCCATAGAAGCAAAGATGGCAGTACACAATGGAGTTCTAGTGCCAATCCCTGAGATGGTTTGGACATTTGGAATGAATGGATTAGAGTAGAATGGTTAAAAAGTTGTACACAAGCAGCGTGAGTGGAAAAGAAGCCGAGGACGACCGAGGAAAACATAGCATGACCAAATTAATAAATTACTAAAAGGCGGCCACATTCGAAGTCGGAATAATCTACGTGCGTGCATGGTACGATGTATGAATGTAGAGGAATCCCGAGAGGTATGCCAGGACAGAGCATTGTGGCGATTCATCCTCTCTGCCTACCCCTCCGGGAAAATGACGTGATGGTTAGTTAGTTTTTAGTCACGAAAAAATCATTTTTAGCCTGCGCGTGCATCTAGTTCATGTTATAAATTAAGAAAACTTCTTCTTCGTCCGCTTAGTTTAGGTCGTATGACCTGTTTGTAACGGTGGGCTGTCCTGGGATGATGATGTCCAGTCATCTCTCCGTCTCTTTGGCGACCTTCCTGGTAATCTCTCGCTGCTTGGGTTTTCATCTTTAACAATTAAGAAAACGTTTTTCAAAATTACTTTATTCTTATTGCTTACTGGTTTCGTTACTGTCCGTATTTGGTCAAGATGGTAACTAAAGAATGCAATTTACTTTAGTGATTGCCACAATATTACGGTAAGTGTCATAGTTTTAATAAAAAAAAATCCAAACTCAATATTTTCATAGATGGCACATTGAAACTGACATGTGAAACCTGTCATAGATTTGTAACATATATACAACTTCCAAAAATTTGTCATACATGGTTATAAAAGAAAAGGTGGAATGGGGAATGTTGTAACTACATAAAGCGTGCGCTAAACCCAACCAATGACAGGTCATAAGTCCTGTAAACACCTTGATCAACCATATTCAGTTTCCAATTTGCATCTTTGTCTCTATTGAGTTACAATTAAATTATAAATTAGTTTTTATTCTGATTGGACTATTCTTAAGTGTGGTGTGTTTTGTGTCGCTATTTCACATATTTGAAATCCATAAATACTTTTACAACGCAAAAGCATTAAAATTCCGACAAAGCGAGGCATCCCATTGAGTAGGATGCCCCGCATTTTCGCCATATTCGGACGCGATACGCCAATCTTCCATACTTGGAAGTGAAGAAACGGAGCTGAGGTATTTGTTCATCACGGCCTCCTCATTATTCAACTTCCTTCTCCCCTTAACCTCTTGAGGCCTGAGAGATACGAATAACCGATGTTGAAATTTTTTTTTTTTCTTTTTCTAAATAAAAAGAATATTTTATTCAAATTTCTCAATTAGTAATAATCTTCTTCTAATATTCGAAAATTATTCTGATTTTGAAAATTTGGTTGGGTTCATGTGGTTCTCCCGTAAATTTGGAGATACTTCGTGTATAAGTGAATTGTTTTGGTCAATTTGATTGTTGTCGCACTTTATAATAGTTAATTGTGACACGTAATACGTTTGTACTGTTTTGATGTTAAAATTATACTATATTTTTCGTTTATATAAAGAATTTTGACAGGTGTAAACATAAATTTTCAATTGTTCCAATGACAATTTGAATAATTTCTTCAATATCATTTTAAAGTTCTTGATGATGTTGGTTTCTTTTAAGTGCCTAATTACTGCTAATTAAAAAAAACTGTGGATACGTGTAACATAAATTAAATAGACATTTTCAAAACCCCTTGAGATTCATTTTATAGAGGTTCCACTGTATTACCATATACTGTATTATTTTTTTAATTTTTTATTATTGTACGCTAAAAATACATGTTTTTTTTTTTTATATTATTTATTACAACACTTTGAATGAAATTATGGATAAATGATTCTTCTTCTTCGATTGCCCTACAGCCCATATCGAGCCTTAGCCTCCAGTATTCTTCGCCTCCAACTCCTCCTGTCCTCCGCTTCGACCCTCCAATCTGACACTCGTAACAATTTCGCTCCATCTCTCCCAACTTCATCCTCCCATCGCAGCCTTGGTCGTCCAATTGGTCTTCTGCCACCTGGGTGCCACTACAGCAATCTTTTTGGGGTTTGCGATGACGGCATCCTTTGCACGTGACCGGCCCATCTCAGTCTATTCAGCCTGACCTGGATGGAGAGAATGGGAGCTTTGTAAATATTGTACAGCTCGTCATTATGCCACAATCTCCAGCCTTCACGTCATTCAAAGGTCCCAGAATTCTGCGCAGACCCATATGTCACTACTGTGGGGATTGTACGATTCTTCTTCTTCTTCTTCCTCAGCCTATTCCCGTCCACTCCTGGATAAAGGCCTCCTCCATTTGCTTCCATGTCATTCTGTCCTATGCAGACTGCATCCAGGTTATTCCGACGTGTCTGTTTAGATCATCTTTCCACCGTAGTTGCGGTCGCCCTGCATTTCTCTTCGCCGTCCACGGTCTCCAAGTCAGCAGTCTTCTTGTCCATTTTTCATCTGAGCTTCATTGTACGATTATGGGGGGAAAATTCTATTATAATATTGGATACATTGAATAGTTTTGTACAATCCTCAGTCCAAAATGAATCAGAAAAAACGAGCTCGGATTTTGTCCAGAAACGAACCAATTTTCTGATTTAAAAATAAAAAAATTCTACTCTTAATCATAATCCGGGCGTTTTTGCCAGTATTAATTTTGCGTAGGCGTATTTTTCGTGATGCAAGAGGTTAGAACAAGTGCTTAAACAAATTGCTAGTAATATATTTATGATATTTGTTTTTCGATCGGCAACACCTCCGCTAAAACTCTCCCATAATTCACTCCGGCTGGCGTGTTCCTTATTACGGCTGTGACAAGTTGCCGATGGGAAGCGGAGATTTCCTCGTTCACCAGCTGACTTCACTCTGCTCATTCCAAATGAGATTAAGTACTTTCAATTTATTTCCAATCGTGTAGATTTTTTTTTTTGATTTTGTTTAAATTAGAATCCTATGAAACAATCATTAATATTAAATTGCTATTTCGCATATCGTGAGGCAAAATAATGTATCACATTTTTATACGAGTTTCAAACGGCTTTGAAATGTGTCTTACTTTAGCAGAGAAATCATTTATATTACACATATATTTTTTGTTATCTGTGGAATTAAAAAACGTTCATTTGTTTTTATTTAAAAAAAATCTGAAATCATTATTAATAGCAGCAAAGAGAATCCTAAATGTTGCCTGTGGCATTTTCACCTCGTTGAGAGAGGCAGAGTGCGACCGTCGGAAACCATGAGAGACCGTTTGGACACAGACTAGCGTAAAAACAACCTAACCAAGAAACTGTACCAAGTTTAATTGGAAATAACTTTGATTGAAGTATGCGTGATACTGATGAAAGAGTATTTTAGTCGCTGGTAAAAAAAAAGCCTACCCTAGTTAGAATAATGAGTTTTCTTTTATGTTTATTTGGTATAATTTCATATAAAATGTTTAACTCCAATTGTTTGTAACACGTGATGATGCTAACATAGGTTGGCGAAGCAGCTTTCGCGACAAACTCACTTAAATAAATCGTGATACATTATAACAGTGTTCTAAATTTAAACACTTCATAATGGTGAAGTATCACAGTGCTTCGACCAAAACATTTGTTACAATTTCGTATTTTCAGTTTCAAAACTCAAAACTCGATAATGAAATAACAAATTATGTATGTTAACCCTTACGACTCCATTATTTTTTAATATTGTTTGTCAGCCAACTCTAATTTAAATAATGTCAAAATATTTTATTGATAGGTAGTTACAAAAAAAATCGTTAAAAATTCATTTGTAATGATTTATTCTTCAAATAAAAAACAATTTAAAAAAACATTATGGACTACTTATAGTTTTGCATGGTGTGGTACTTTTTAAAACAATCTCCAGGATGGAGACCAGGTTTTCTGGAACAGGTTTCACAAAACCACACTGTTTCCCGTCTTCCCCCTGGAATCTTTCTGTTACTGCACACAGTACAGTCTTTAGAACCTTTGTCCAGTTTCGCAATGAAGTGGGGCTTGTACTTTAATCGGTTCTCTGCATGACGTATCACGTGAAGTTCCCGCCATTTTAGGTTATGTGAATTTGCAAGGATTATTTTATAGTAAATTCAAAACAGAAAACAGTAAAAATCTTATTAAAACGTGAAATTAAATTTTTTTTAACGAATAATCACAAACAACAACGACACGTGTCAAGTTTTGCGTCCGAAAATACACCGCCAGCCGACAATTGAGGTGTAGCGTACATATAGCGATGTCGGCTGGCATTCGACAAAGAGTGGTAAAGGTTTACATTCATTTGTGGCCTTTAAGTTATCAAATTCGTTTTAGAATTCTATTAGATAAAAGAAAAATTAAAATCTGGTGTTAGTTACGTTTATGTGTCCGCACTTTTGTTTTATACTCTACACTCCGCCTACAACGAGGAAATTGTTTTCTAAACCGCTGTCAGTCCCATGCCAAGAACAAGTAGGAAGGTGGTTCATCGTAGGGTCTAATCGTCTTGCATGGTAAAAGAACACATAATTACAAACACCAACACAATCGCCTCGGAAATCGGACTCCCCAATCAACAACGACCTAGCCAAAAACATAAGGACTAACGATTGGAAAAAACTAGAAGGACTTGACGAATGAAGAAGAATGAGTAGGAACAGGAGCGAGTGGAGGACTGTTGTTGAAGAGGCCAAATCCCGCATCGAGATAAAGCGCCTAGAAAAAGAAGTTAGAGTAATGAATGACGTGCTTAAAACCTATCAATATAATTAAAAATAAACGCTAGTATAGGATTCAAGAACGCGCGATGTTTTGATGGAGTACAAATATCTGTTATCAGTTATCATACATATGGTATTATACAATAAGAATCTATTAAATACAATAATATATAATTAACATAGTCAACTCATCTCATAAATATTATATTTAAATAAATCGTTTGCAATTTCAGGGTTGGGTATTATTATTGGAATAAATCGTCATCCTTTATAAATAATTATATATGATGTGTTTTCATTACTTACAATAAACAACAAGAACAAGCACATGCGTATCGACAGCAAGATCAGAATCTATAAAACATGCGTGCGACCTATCATGGCGTACGCTGTAGAGACGCGGGCTGACACTGTGCGAACCAAGGGACTACTAAGAACATCGGAGATGAAGGTCCTAAGATCAATTACTGGAAAAACCTCCGAGATCGTGTCCGCAACGTAGACATAAGAAAAACTTGCGAAATAGAGGATATCGTTCAGTGGAGTAGATCCAGAAGAAGATACTGGAGGGACCATGTAGCCTGAATGGATGGTGACAGACTCGCATGTACAGCCGCTTATGAAATCCCCTCCGGACACCGCCCACCTGGAAGACCGCCTAAGATATGGAGGGACAGCTGGATCTCATCATCCGACGAGATATGATTTCTGTGTCACAGATCGTCAGATCTATTAAAAGAAGAAGATGAAGAAGACAATAACAACATTTATATTATTAAACAGATCTGATGAAAAATATTAACTGTAATTTGTGCAATGATTTAAAACGCCTTGATTGGTAGTATTCTGAATAATGAACATTAATTTTGTTTTTATGTACAAATACTAACTACTCTTAGACTTGTAGTTTATTTTCCCTGCATATTTACGTACAAAAGATCGAGATTTAATTTGATTTTCAGCTACATCCATATACGGTGTTCGGATGATGCACTGTCTCCCTGACGGTACCTTTAACCTGCTGACTGCACCATACAAAGTATGTCCGTGATGCATTGTTTGCTAATACAGTCTTCCCGCCCACCCCCCACCACCCATCACCCCGCCTAAGGCATGAGATCACCGCTACAATAAAATTATAATATTACTTTATACTATGAATTTTCATGAAGCTAAATATGAAACTATGAAGCCAGGTGAGTGATTAAATTGATATTCAAAAAATAATATATATCAAAAGTGCGGTAAATTAACCGCCCTACGAGAAACGTGCAAAAAAACCAGGTTTTTTTATTAATGAAATTTAATTATATATTTATTTAATTTTTTTAAATTACGAAACGTCAAATACTCGGCCGCACCCTTCGCCTGCCCCTTGTAAAACTATCATATTTATAAAGACTTGTGCTCAAGTTTTGATGGCACACGCGCGTATCCCTAAAACTATGTACATTTTAGGTACATCACTTTTTCTCAAGCGGGTACGTGATACGGGATAGCGCAGAATGGTACAGTCAAAGTGAACGTATCACATACGTTCAAATAGGTAAGGTGGTTAAAGACGATTTCTATGTGGTATCAATTATTCGAAATTCAAAAGTGTTAATATCAAATATGTACATATATAATATGTATACTAACTAACCATCACGCAGTTGCTCCAGAAGGATAGGCAGAGAGGATAGACCGCCATACTGTTTTTGTCCTGACATACCTTTAACGTACCGACTGACATTCCTCATTCATACTCGTACATGCATTTTTCCGACTTCAAATGTGGCCGCCTTTCTGTGTTTGATTGATTTGGTCATGCCACGCTTTTCTTGGTCTTTCACTCATACTGTTTGTATACAACATTTTTACCATTCTTTTCTTGTCCATTCGTTCCATATGTCCAAACCATCTCAGGGATCCTTTTTTTAATTTTACTTATGATGCAATCAATCAGGAAAACGTGGCACGATCAAATAAATCAAATATTGACTGTCGGCCATGTGAGGAGTCAGAGAAATCGACGCGCGTACATGACACGATGTATGAATGTTGAGGAATCGAGAGAAATGTGTCAGGAAAGAAAAGTGTGGCAGTCCATTCTTTCTGCCTACCCCTTCGGGGACACGGCGTGATGGTTAGTTAGTTAGTTAGTTAAAAATGTAAAATAGCTTGAATCGTTTTCGTAAAAAAAAAAAGTAACGCTCCCTCCGGGAGCATGATACCTCTTCAAGTGAAACAATGCCCGGCGGAATCCAATCGACATGGTTCGTTATTCTTGATTTCGTTCCTTTGAGAGTTCGAAAATATTTCGCCAATCAGATGAGCTGGTCTCGGAGTGTTCGTGTGTTCATCCTGCACCGTGTTTAGTGGCGTTCTAGAAAGATCCTCTAATCGTCCTAAAGTGGGTCACGACTTACAATCATTTTCTACCCATCCTCGGTGGTATCGAATTAGCCCGGAGCTTCAAACATTCTCAAAAAAATATTAGCGATCAAAGCTATGCCGTTTTATATAATATTTATTTTCATGAGAACCATTTTTTGTATATATTATACAATACTGGTATCGTATACACACCGTAAAGAGTCAATAAATATTATTAATTCAAATAAAAACGTCTATTTTAATGAAAAACTAACTAACTAACCATCACGCCGTCTCCCCGGAGGGGTAGGCAGAAAGAATGGAACGCCACACTGTTCTGTCCTGACATACTCCTCTCGATTCCTCTACATTCATACATCTTGTCATGCACGCACGTCGATTTCTCCGACTCCTCACTTGACCGACATTCAATATTTGATTGATTTGATCGTGCCACGTTTTTCTAGGCCTTCCTCTATTTCTAGCTCCATTCACGTCGTTTACATATATCTTCTTTACCATTCTGCCTTCACTCATTCTTTCCATGTGTCCAAAACATCTTAATGACCCTTGCCTTATTTTGTTCATAACACCTTCATTCGCACCACATTCACTTCTTATACTTGCATTTGTCACTCTATCATATACAGATTTGCCACACATTCGTTTAAGAGATCTCATTTCTACTGCATTTATTCTACTTTCATCCTTCTTTTGCCAGTTCCATGCTTCACTTCCATACATAAGGGTCGGCACAAGAATTTATATTGTTGAATTTATATTGAATTTATATTTAATATCTTATTGAAGTTTTATTATATTTTATGGGAATGAGATGTTTCACCTTGCTAAGGCATTATCAAACATTTGATAATACTTTAGTAAGTCGAAACATGTCATTACCATAAAATATTATAAAACATCTTGAAAACAGATATTTTCATTAGTACGAGTATTAATTATTTAATTTGGAGTTTTACATCATCGTTAAAGAAACAATAAATAAATGATAATATGCTTTTGTTAAATACTCGCACATGAAGTTGTGATAATGTATATAATAAATGACTTAATTTAATATTACTATGTGTCATCATGTTTTACTTGTGTTTTATTCATTTATATCTTATTCATTATGAATTAACTTAATTTTTGTTAAACGTGACTATTTTTTATTTTTTTTAAACACAATTTTTTCCACATTCGAGTATCTTCTTCTCGACGTGTTTCGAAGGTCCCTTTACCATCAAGAAAGCGATATAAACTGTTAATATCGTTATCTTGGTGATGATGGTGTAAAACCTTCGAAACATATCGAGAAAATAAATTCAAAAGTGGAAAAAATGCATAATTGAAATCTGTTGATCTAAACTCAAAATACGACAAAAACCATTTTGCTTTGATACAAATTAAGAGTTACTCATATAATATCAATGTTAGCTAGAAACAGTAAACTAAACACCGAAAATAAACTCCTGATATACAAAACGGTCATAAGGCCGATCTTCACTTATGCAGCCTCAATCTGGGGCTATGTAGCTTCGAGTCACATACGAAAACTCTAAATCCTGCAATATAAGGCTGTCCGTTTATCGCTTGGTGCGCCTTCATGGACCAGGATCACACAACTGCACCTAGAATCGGGAATCCCGATGATAGATGAATTCATTCTGAAACTTGCCGAACGTTTTTACAAAGGACTCCCTTCACATCCTAACCCCACAATAAAAGACCTCTCAAATTACGACCCAAACACCTCCAGCCGCCACAAGCGCCCAAAATCGATCCTCCTTTAGTGGAACACTCCGGGCCACACAAATCATGCCCCCGCATAAACTAACAACCCACCAAATCACCTTCCAACAATGTTCCCATCAGACGTAAGAGGAATAGCCACAAGAGCTGAACCTCTGTAAGCCAGAAGATCCAAGTCCAAGTCCATCCGTAGCTGTTAAGTTATAATTTAAAAGCAGCGAAATAACATCATAAGTATCGAGACACGTGTAGAACGTCATTATTATTAGTAATATTAATCACACAAATCATTTTTTATTCTATCCTATACGTACAAACCTAACTCTTTGTTTTTTAACGCGTTGATTTCTCAGCGTGAGGAGTTCAGTCATATTCAATATTTGATTATATTCCCATCTTATAAAAGAAAACGAAGTTATACAAGAACACATGCCAAGACACCCAACAGCTTTATTCACCTGGCCATTCAGCTTATACTAGATGAGCTCATTTTATATTTCGAATACATTCTGTGAACGTTATTCCCGCAATGGTGCCGAATGCAAGCGGTCTGGCCACCTTTGGCTATAGCGAATATTGGGAAACTCGTTACTATTCCACAATCCGGTGTGAATCACCGGTGTTGACTAAGTTTGCGGTCAAATTCAAAGGCTGAACCCATCACAAAAGGCGTAATATGACTTCCAATGAATATGACATCAGTGCTTGCCGTTCGACGTCATCTGTATGAGAACATATCTACGTTGTTACACATTTTATTCATAATTAACTAACAAATTAACTAACCATCAAGCCATTTCCCCGAAGGGGTAGACAGAGAGGATGGATCGCCACAATGCTCTGTCCTGGCATACCTCTCGGGCTTTCTCAACATTCATACATCGTACCATGCACGCACGTCGATTATTCCGACTTCGAATGTGGCCGCCTTTTAGTAATTGATTAATTTGGTCATGCCATGTTTTCCTCGGTTGTCCTCGGCTTCTTTTTCCACTTACTCTGCTTATGTACAACTTTTTAAATATTCTACTCTCATCCATTCGTTCCATATGTCCAAACCATCTCAGGGATTGGCACTAGAACTCCATTGTGTACTGCCATCTTTGCTTCTATGGATATATTTCTTTTTGCAGTAATGACTTTGAGTGCGCCAAATATTTTATTCCCAGCACCAACCCTTCTTTCGATGGCTTTCTCCATTTTTCCGTCTCTTGTAAACATGCTTCCCAGATACGTAAATTCGGTAACTTGCTCCAATTTCTCGCCCATCGCACTTATATCACAAATCGTCATACATTATTCTTTCTCGAAAACCATCACTTTAGATTTAGACACATTCATTACCAGGTCACTCATAATTTTTATTCTTTATTCATAATTTTTATATCAAATTGTCAATTCGGTTAAGCTTTGTTACCCTGGCAATGCTACGGCTGAACTGACAAAGGGGTGTTTTTTTCGAAAAACAAAAATGATGTTAAATCTAGATACTATTCGTGTTTAATTTATTTCATGAAAAATCATCCTACGAATTAATTGCTTCATATGAAAGAATTTATTTATTTGTTTGTGTGCTTTACGTTACATAAGATTCCACTTTTTAATCATTTAATTTTAATACCATTTAATATATTTTTATTTACATAGTACAGTGTTTTGGCCGAAACACTATGATACTTCAACATTATAAACTGTTAAATTAAAATGAAAGAATGTCGCGAAAAATAAAAATACAATTGTGATACATGAAACACAGGTTTTTAATTTAACAGTTTATATTTTACTATACGAGTACATTATCAGAATATTTTTCATGACAATTTGGTAATCACGTAAATGGCAGAACACTCTATCATATTATACATACGTATTTCAATATACCTGTTAAGATATATAATATATAATACATTAAACACCATTGGTAAGGCAACTGTAAAGATTTTTTTTTTCTGAGTAAATCTCACAAATAAAAATCAAAAAAATTCTCGCTTTTGCCATTCTCTCTCTCTCTCTGGTTTCAATCCTGGAATTGGTTTGCAGCAATTTCTTCTATTCTTCTCTTCCATTCTTCCCTGTCTTGTGCGGCTCTTTTGAAATCTGCATATGATGAGCAGCGCACGTTCACCAACAGGTCCTCCGGGTACTCTCGGCTTAGGCGTCCCCTAGAGTTTGTCCCCTCGGTCATACCCTCCATTATGGCATGCAAGAGGCGGCCATGTAATACGACAAGAATGTCGTATTATATGGCCGATCCATCTTGCACGCCTTTCGGACAAGGTCCTGAGCAGGTGCCTTCCTCCTTCGATTCTTTGAATAACCTCCTCATTCGTGATGTGGTCTCTCCAGGAAATTCCTAATAGTCTTCTATAGGACCACATCTCAAAAGCCTCTAGTCTCCGTTTATCTCTTTCGGATAGGCACTATGTCTCGCAGCCGTACATCAAGATACTCCATACATAGGTCTTGATGATTTTGCCACTACGCTCTTAATAATTCTGCAACCGAATTATTTCATTTTAATATATGTTCCAATTGTATTAGTTTCAAGTTCGTTGCTATCAAAGTATAAAATAACAGTTTCACGTTAATAATAAATTCAAATTATTTTAAATTTTCTCACATTGGTCCAAGTACAGTGTGCAGAGAAAAAACATGGTTGTTTTTATCACCTAACGTTTCAGAAAATGCAAATTTGTAAAATTTACTCTTAAGAACGTGTGAAAATGTTCCCCGTATTATTATTCATCACGAATGCCGTATTCCGCGTGAAATTCACGCGTTTTGTGTACAGACATCTGTGAGATGTTGACGTTGAATCAATAAAGAAATAACGGGATGTTTTCTAGCTTATATCGTTGCGATCCCCCAGAATTATATTAAAAAAAAACAAGTCGATGACTCCATTCATTAGCATTGTAGCTACATTAAAAAATCGATTCGCGCATGCTTACATCATACAGAACTTTTTTAACTCACATGCATGGGGCACAGAATATCAAATATCGCTTCTTCTTTCTAGGTCCAGTCAGGTCTCCCCAACGTTGACTATCACCCTTTCATAGTGATGACCTGGGAAAAAATATCCATAGTGGTATCCCCTTGCCTTCTCTGGAGGATGTTCTGTCGGGGTTACCTTCCCTTAGCTGGGTGTATCCAGTTTTATGGCGCTGGAAGCTCGCTATTCGTCCTCTCTTTATCTGCTATGGCACTAAGTAATATGTGCCACATTGCCCGGGGTTCGCGGGGTCTTTAAAAGACCTCTCTTGGACGCTAGAGAGTTGGATTTGATAGTAGTGTTGCTGTTGTAAATGCAACATGGTGTCTTACGACATTTTATAGAGGCATAAAATATCGCTAAAGAAACAAAATATTTTTAGAATTAGATGAATATCTTATTTTTCTTCTTCGATGGCCCTACAGCCATTATCGTGCCTTTGCCTCCACTAGCCCTCGCCTCCAACTCACCCTGGTCACTGTTGCGACCCTCCAACTTGATACTCGCGGCAAATTCCTGCATCTCTCCCAACTTCATCCTCCAATTGTAGACTTGGTCGTCTAGATATATATTTTTCATCAAATTGCACCATTTAATATTCAAATTTCGTGCTTAAATAATAATATTAGTATATATACATAAACACATAGTTTTATTGCCATAAAAATTACAACAATAACCAAAAATTTAATAAGTTCTCCATAGTTATAAATATTAAAACATTTTTTTCATTTCGTAAATTGTACTAGATACCGTATATACTCGTAGATGGTTGTGGTTTTAATTATTGTAAAACTCCAGTATAAATTAATATGCAAACGGTATGTTTTTTTTTCAGTTTTACAGAGATTTTATTTTTTTTAAATATAAATATTTTACTTTACAAATATTCATCTTTTTATGTAAACAAAATCTCTGTAAAACCGACAAAACAATAACGTTTATAATATAATTTGTACGGTATATTTCGAAAACTAATTTATTTAATTGTTTAGAATATACCTAGAAGAAATCCTTATATAATGCGGTGGTTTTAAGCCATAGAAATATTTAGCGTTTTGAATTAAAATACCATAGAGTTTGCATGCATGCACCATCCTTTTTAGCACAAAATAAACGGAATTTTAATGGCGGAATTAAAAAAAGGTTTAACATTTCATGTGACGAGTACTCGATTAACAGTGAGCTCACGTTCAATGTAAATGCGAAATTTATTTTTTTAAATCTTGAGTTCCGGGTAAGGCCCGATATCAACACTTAACTGAACAAAGTAGGTTCCTACCTACATAATTTCCAGTTTATATCCCACTAAAGAATGCTAATTTCCTCCTCTACATCTCATTGTTTAAAATATTCGCTAGTAAAAAAACGCATTATCTTTCACTCGTTTGAAAGTTTTATCATGCACAGGTGTGGTTCATTGAGATGTTGATGTAAATATTATTATTTCGAACATATATTATGTTCACCTACATATCAGCGATTTAAATGAAGCCCATATCCGCGATATAATTCTAGGAAGATCTATGTTACACCGATTATTCGATCTATTTTCTGTGATACTTGATAATATAATAATATTTTATCCAAATACTAATAATAACCTAGTCTTGTTATCCTATCTATTAAAATAAATGTTCATAGCTTCCTAAAAAAATATTTTAAATTGTATTTTACTACAGCGTAATGTCGATTAAAAAATGTTTCAAAGGTGTGTTAATTTAAAAAAATTCTAAAACCTCTACGAAAACATGGCATGATCAAATAGTCAGGCATTAAAAAGCCCAATTTTGGGAATCAAAGCAGCCGATAATGTCTTTCAAAATAATAATAATAAGCTAATTTTAAAAGCCCGTTTGCATGATGTAATCACCTCAAGAGCACATTAAACACTTGTTTTAAAAACATAATGAACGATGCATCTGATATTTGCGATGGGTTAAAACATAATAATATAAACAATATAATACATTGCATAAAGTTTTGAGGACTTCCGAAATGAAGACACTGAGGACGGTAGCAGGCAAGACACTGAGGGATCGCGTGAGGAACACCAGAATAAGATATGTGAGGAGAAGAAAGATATGTGAGGTTGAGGATATTATAAGATGGAACAGACAGCGAAAAAGGGACTGGTACGGTCATGTTCAAAGAATGGACACCACCAGACTCCCCTATATTGCATTGCATAATCCACCTCAAGGGACTCGTCCTCGTGGAAGACCTCCTAAAAGATGGAAGGACAGCTGGGAATCTACCCCACAGGAGGAGCAACACTCTGGAGAACAGACCACATAGGTCTACAATAAGGAAGAAGAAAAAGAACATTGCATAACATATGAAACAGGGAGTTATCAATTTATACCTTAAATCTGTCGGATAATTAATGTACCTTAGGTTTAAAGGAAGATTGTTCCAAGCTGATGAACCTGCTACAAAACATGCTCGATCCCCGAAATATGTACTAGGGTAACGTTTAAGCTCAACTAATCTACCTCTATTGCCGAGGAGTGCGTCGAATGAAGAGTGGATTTCCTTGGATTTAGGCTGTTGATTATACAGAGTTCGTATATATGGACATATGCACATCTTTCACACTATGATATGTATGAATGTCTAGACATTGTATAAGGTTTTTAGTAAATATCTAGTACCGATGATACAAATGCTGCATTATCACCGAATACCTCTTCTAAAATATTGCGTGACGATAAGTTAATGTAAATAGTAAAATCCATCTTAAATAAAGATATCATTAATATATTTTTTTTTAATTGTATCTCAATAGAGACGAAGAAACAAACTGGAAACTGAATATGGATGATCAAGGTGTTTACAGGACTTATGACCTCTCATTGGTTGGGTTAAGCGCACGCTTTATGTAATTACAACATTCCCCATTCCACCATTGTTATTATGATCATGCATGATACATTTTTGGAAGTTGTATATATACTCCAAATCCATACCTATCTTCACGTGTCAGTTCCAGTTAGTCATCTATGTAGATTTGATTGTACTAATTAATTTTTTAAGATTAATCTATACAATCCACCCACCAACGCCATCTATGAAGAATGATTGTTTAGCATTTAGCAAACTACTTTATTAACACAATGCGAAGAGGCTACCGCCTCCTAGCGCACTGTTTTAGAAGTCGCCTGGAGTATCACTCCTATTTTATACGCCAAAGAATTGACCAGAATATTTACAAATATTTATCTCTACTCGAATATTTACAAATATTTACTAAATATTAATATCTACATAGATGGCTAACTGGAACTGACACGTGAAGATAGGTATGGATTAGGAGTATATATACAACTTCCAAAAATGTATCATGCATGATCATAATAACAATGGTGGAATGGGGAATGTTGTAATTACATAAAGCGTGCGCTTAACCCAACCAATGACAGTAATACTGACGTCGACATATTTGGATTCCTTCTGATATGTATGATTTTTTGGTCTCATGTTGTTTTGTTTTTTTATCTTTATAATACCATTTTGTGTCCAAATGAGTCGCCTGAATATTTTATTGTTTGTTATGTCTCATTTGTAAATGTATAAATAAATAAATAAATAAATAAATAAATATAAGTATACATTTCACAAATATATCATTAATAATTTTCCGTACTGTAAAAAATGTTCCGGATGGTCATCTTCAACAGCGTCAGCACAGACTGTTTTATCTCCCAGCATGCAGAACCATCCTGCCTCTGGTGATGCCGGTGGGGAGAGCAATCAAACTGCTGAACATGGTCGCTTCGGAGATCGACGTCTTTCATATTCGTGAAAGTACGTTCAGAAGACAAATACTCTTGACTTCGGAGAGTATCTTATATTCCTAATGTCGAACCATCTCTCATGCGTTCCTAGTATTATAGGTATTATTATATATTTTACCTGCTCTCAATAGATGTCTTAAACTATAATAACTGTTTGTAATATCTTTTGAGAAAATAAACTGATTTGATTTCATTTGATTCAACTTTGAGTCAAACTACTCCTGTCCTCAGCTGCTGTCTTCCGATTTGCTACTGTTGATGCTGTATTGCATCGTTATTTACGTCTTTCTCCCTCCTAGATCTTCCTATCCGTCTTCTACCACCCGGATGTGCAATCACGATTCCCTCGGGTACCCGCGCATTCGGCATTCTTTGTACGTTCCAGCCCATCTCAACAGATTTGTTGTGTTCAAATAAGTGCATCGAAAAAGTTCAAATCACAGCCGAAGCATGTCTGCGTTACGAGAATAAAAATGTATTCAATTATGAATCCATAATCCAGAGTGAAGGCGAATAAAGAAGAAATAAAATAACATATTTGCTTCCCATTTTGTTATTATAACGCACAAGTTGTTGAGCTATTTAGATCAAGATTATATATTTATTCAATCAATTTAACCCCCCATCAAACGAAAGTAATTACTGACATATAATTTACCGAAAAATGAAGTGCATTCCGACAAGGAGCCATAATGATGGCCGGGGATATTGGAGAAGAAATCATTAACTCCCCACAATGGAGATCTCAGGTGTGACACACACCTCGACACCGCCGTACAAAGAGCCGACAGAAATTGTGTACTCACTTGCCCTAGGACCGCCATCACAATGGATAATAGTTTTCTCTCTTCCATGAGCTGATTCTCCCAACAAAGGATAGTTTGAGACGCAGACCGAGTCTAGAAATCTTCCTACACCTTAGAAACCCAGTTAAATAATTTTATTTAACAGTTATTTCCTTCCTCGACATTTTTATTCATTTAAACTGATTATATTATTATAACTTTGTATCAGTTATTTCCTCGTCCGTGCGTTTCATATGTCTAATATATATTTTTTATTAAGAATTAATTGTTTCTCAATAGAGACGAAGATGTAAATAATTATTTGGAAACAAAATATGGTGGTCGAGGCGTTTACAGGACTTATGACCTCATTGGTTGGGTTAAGCGATCGCTTTATGTAATACAATATTCCCCATTCCGCCCTTCTTAATTCGTAATGGGTATAATTAATTCCGTAATGGGTAAAATCCAGTATTTGTCTACAAGTATTTGTATACATTCAAAAAACAAAAATGTTATATTTTTTTATATCCAGTAAATTTTATTAATTACTTATTTATTTCTTCCTGAACATTAATGTTAAACTCAAAATTTTAATATTGTTAAATGAAATGTCTTGGTAGAAGTTCATTGTAAATAATGGAAAAAAAGTTGGTACTGCGAGCTGCCCAAACCAGTCGAAGCTAAAATTCAAGTGGAATAAAACTAAATATTGTATAATACAGCAAATTTTTTCTTAATTTTTTTCAATGTTAAGCTCCGTGTATTATATTGTATTTATAATAATATTCATGAAAACGCCCGTTTTGTATAAGTTTTAGTATATTGGAGTGACATGACCTTCCAACGTAGCCGGGATCTCGAAATATCCCCTGCTTAATCTAAAGAAATGAGTTCAACTTCCGAACACCTGAAAGATCGTGGACTATTATGATCAACCGGAGCCGAAAGCACTTGTATTTCGAAACAAGCCGGCATGGCGCTTGAGGGAAGCAGACTATTAAGCATAAGACAAAAGCTAGGTTAAAGAAGAACATAAAATTTCAGTAGAATCTTTCGTTAAATATGACCATGCCACCAGCAACGCTCCCGCTGCACTGGCATTGAAATGTTTAATCGTATTATGGTACTCGGAGAACTGCGCGCCTCGGGAAGCTGAATACGCTTTATTAATTAATAAACCTGAATAGATTCCCTGCTGAACTCCGAGTTATCTAGCTAGGGGGTCTATCCTAGACTCTTACAGGCAATGTTTCATATACCATATTGCCTAATAAATCCGTAGCGTAAAAACGCACTTAAATTAGATAATCAAATAAAACTTTGAAGAATTAAATATTGAAACTTGTTATTTAGTACATGATGTTAAAACTTGATTTGATAACTAAATTATTATAATATAAACATCGGTGTCTTTGTATAAAAAAGATATTAACTTTTTTTTAATATAAGGATTAATTGTATTTCAATAGAGACGAAGATGTAAATTGTTTTCTGGGAACAGAATGTGGTGGCCGAGGCGCTTACAGGACTTATGACTTGGGTTGAGCGATCGCTTTATGTTTAACAACATTCCCCATTCCGCCTTTTTTCTTATGACCACGTCTGACAAATTTTTGGAACTTGTATATATGGGAGGATTCCACGCCTATCTTTACATATTTAAGTTCACTCTATACTAGCGTCATCTATTAAGATTGGAAAGCATTAAGCAGAAAATCTTTATTAATGTACTGTGAAAGTCTCTGCAAATCATACAGTACTAGACTACGCCTGGAGATGTCTCTCCAATTTTAACTTTTTTTTATATATCTCTCCAATTTTAACTTTAACTCTCCAATTCCAACTTATTTTTGTTCGTATGAAGCACTTGTAAGCCATCCCAAGAAGCAAAACTTATGTACAATACATATATCGGTTCTATTAGTAAAGTATGCAGAGCAATAATTTTACTTAGTTTTATCAATAGCATTTTTTATGTACATCAGTTCGTTTGAACCCAATTGATTTATATATATTTTTTTATCTATTACATTGATTCTCACGACATTTTACTGTCATGCTAATTCTACACCAGACCAAAAAAAGTTTGAGAATCACACTGCCATCACCGGGAATTGAACCCGTGACCTTTGTGTGGCAGTCATAGCACTTGTCACCTTGCCACGATGGTCGTCTGTCATATTGTACCATAACATATTTCTAATATCAGACCCAGATTGCTTTTGTTTCATGTATTTTTTTAACAATGATGTAAAATTCCATATTAAATGGTTAATATGGCTGAAAACGTCTATTTTCTAGAAGTTTTATTATATTTTATGGGAATCACACGTTTCGCCGGGGCTGATCATTACAAATTCGCCAAGTATCAAAAAAGTCAAAAATGAATTTATGATCCCAATTGGTGTTAAACATAAAGACCAAAAATATTTAGAACTGTGCAAAGCGATTGAATAGTATAATTCAATTGAAACGTTTACCCTAAAGATGCCACCCCAAGTACACGACACATGTTACAATAATATAAAAGTAACTAACTAACCATCACGCAGGTTCTCCGGAGGGGTCCGCTAGACGATGGACCACCATATTGCTTTATTGTTCTCATATACATCTGGAGATTCCTCTACATTAAAACATCGTAGCATGCACGCTCGTCGATTTTTCCAACTTCGATTTTTAATGATCGCCTTTTAATCATTTATAATTTTGGTATTGCCATGCTTTCCTCAGTTGTCCTCCGCTTCTTTTTCCACTCACACTGCTTGTATACAGCTTATATACCCTTTCACTTTATTTTATATTTAAACCACTAATAAAATGCAATAGCCAGCCAAATTCTATAAAAAAAACTTTCAAAGTTTTCACCGTTGCTTATACGAGTATATAATATTAGAAATAAAAAAAATAAAAAAACCAAGATCATGACACGGGATTTGAACCGGAGACCCAGCCGGCCAGCGGAATAGAGAAAGAAGATACTTAGCAGTGCTGGAAAATTTTAAGGGTTTTTTTTCTAGAAATTGGCTGGCTATTGCGCTTTCTTACTTTGACTATTGACGACTCTTAGGGGGTACTATCTTTTTTCTTCTTCGATGGCCCTACAGCCCATATCGAGCCTTAGCCTCCAGTATTCTTCACCACCAACTCCTCCTGTCCTCCGCTTCGACCCTCCAATCTGACACTCGTAACAATTTCGCTCCATCTCTCCCAATTTCATCCTCCCATCGCAGCCTTGGTCGTCCAATTGGTCTTCTACCACCTGGGTGCCACTCCAGCAATCTTTTTGAGGTTCGCGATGACGGCATCCTCTGCACGTGACTGGCCCATCTCAGTCTATTCAGTCTGGCCTGGGTGGAGAGACTAAGATCTTTGTAAATATGGTACAGCTCGTCATTATGCCGCACTCTCCAGCCTTCACCGTCATTCACAGGTCCCAGAATTTTGCGCAACACCCTTCTCTCAAAAGTATCCAGTCGCTCTGCGGATTTCGCTGTTATTGTCCACGCCTCACACCCATAGGTCACTACTGTGGGGATTGTACGATTATGGGGGGGAAATTCTATTATAATATTGGATACATTAAATAGTTTTATAAAATCCTCAGTCCCAAATGAATCAGAAAAAAAGAACTCGGATTTTGTCCAGAAAGGAACCTGGATTTCATGGATTGAATTTTCTGATTTAAAAATTAAATTTTCCTACTCTTAATCATAATGCGGGCGTTTATGCCGGTATTAATTTTGCATAAGCGTATTTTTCGTGATGCAAGAGGTTAGAACAAGTGCTTAAACAAATTTCCAGTAATATATTTATGATATTTGTTTTTCAATCGGCAACACGCTTCACATCCATAGGTCGGATGATTGTTTTATACAGGATGATTTTGGTTTTCCAGTGTACGTTTCTTGATTTGAGCGCTGGTAGTATAGAGAATAATGTTTTGTTGCCAATTGTGATTCTTCTTTCGACTTCCTTGTGATCTTCGTTATAGACGAGGGGGTATTATAATCCTGCAAAATCTCATCCCGAAGTCAATTTCCTATGTCGTTCCCTCTCCTTGTTAGCACCTTTATAATAATAACCAGCCTTCAAATGTTTCATAGATTGTTGTGAATTTCCGAACAATTTATTACAGGGCACTCGTACTTACCTCGCTCACCCAATTACGCAAAGTGGTCTCATGATTATGAATTTTGTACGGCGATCCGATATCGTACAATTTTTGCGAACGGGACTTCGTGATAATACGATCCACGAGCACTCTAGACTCTAGAAATGGAACAATACCGCTAATCCTACAAAAGGTAACAATTATTGTTGGAACCCGTTACTGAATAACTTGTGCTAATCTCGAAGAAGAGCGTTTTACATAAATAATTGCACTGTCGCTCCTCCTTGCGCCGGTACCGCACCCTCTCCCAACCGTGACTAATGGCGACTCCGCCATCATCGGATTCATAAAACAAAATATTATACTTCATGCCAATCTAAATCTCGTTTCATATTTCTAACTATCTACAACGAAGCTTAGTTTCTCTGGGTAGATACCGATTCGAGTGACTTAACTCATTTGTTTTAACTGGTATAAAAGACTGTTTCAAACTCTTTGTATTCCCATATTTTTAATGCATACAAATACTTGTAGGCGAATACTGGATTTTACACATTGCTGGTTATCATTTTAAGGATTAATTGTATCTCAATAGAGACGAAGATGCAAATTGGAAACAGAATATGGTGGTCGAGGCGTTTACAGGACTTATGACCTGTCATTGGTTGGGTTAAGCGCACGCTTTATGTAATACAACATTCCTTATTCCGCCTTTCTTACGACCTCCACGTCTGACAAATTTTTGGAAGATGTATATACTCGTATGCTACAATGTTGGACAACACTTCACATTTTTTTAGTTTAATCTA
Source organism: Lepidostoma basale (assembly GCA_022606425.2). Taxonomy (NCBI): domain Eukaryota; kingdom Metazoa; phylum Arthropoda; class Insecta; order Trichoptera; family Lepidostomatidae; genus Lepidostoma; species Lepidostoma basale. The sequence continues at coordinate 3,323,862 of JAHDVF020000333.1, read as the reverse complement.
CACTAGCGCCATCTATTAATATTGGATCTTGTATTCCTCATATTTCTTTATGATTGCGAGTCTTAGACTATACGAGCATCGAAGAGGTCAAAAGTAATGCTTTCGATTCAAAATTGGTGCTGGCGACTTATGCTGTGCATACCCTGCGAGAAGAACGAACCAGTCGATCCATGACGAGCTGGACATCATGGCAAGACTCTGAAGGATGTGCTGTCAGAGAAAGATAAAATGTTTTGGTCACATAGCCCAAAGAGATCAGGACAACCTCGAAAGGCTCATAATAATGGGCAAATTAGAGGGAAATCACCACAAGGACGGCTGCCCAGCCGCTAATATCTAGAATACTACTAAAAGAGAAAATGAATTAAATCGCTTCACTTTCATTGCAGTTGAATTTGACTTAAGATTAATGCTAGAATGCTAGAAAATGTTAGAATACGCGAAGAATACTCGTACAAATAAGCCGAAATTATGTTTATTTCACTTATTCTTCCGATGGCGCTAAAGACCACATCGAGCCTTGGCCTCCGTCAACTTTCGCCTCCAACAGTCCCTGTCCTCAGCAGTCGTCCTTCAGTTCGGCACCCGAAGAAGTTGTGCTGCATCCCTCTTTACCTCAGCCTTGGTCTTCCCACCCTTCTACTTCTACCCGGGTGTCCAGTCATAATGCGTTTGGGGACCCGTGAGTTCGGCATGCTCTGTACATGTCCAGCACCTCTCACTTTCATATGTGAATTTATTTATCTTGGTGCGTTTTTAAATGGATTGATAAGACTACTTCGCTTTTAATCACATTATCTGTATAGCATTAATTTAAAACACTCCACCCAGTGTGGGTCATGAAAAAAATGTTCCACAATTATTGCAAACATGTTGTTCGCAGAACAGTTTAATTAAAATTAGAATGCAATGAGTCTCTTCAAATGTATAATATTCGAAATCTTTTTTTTTCTCTATAATTCACTTTGCCGGCACTTTGTATTGTACCATAAACACAAATTTAAATTAAATTTAACATGCTTTTTATTTTCTTTTTTTTTAAATATTTATTTGACACATTCACCATGGAGTGTTTTTATGATGTGTCATACAAGTAATAATACATTAAGGTTACATATTTATATATAAACAATTAGTACCTACATTTAAAAATAGCATCATTGACTAACATAATTGAACAGTTTAAATTAACAAATATTTATTATATTCTTAATAATTATGTGAAAAGGAATAGAGAAAACTAACTTATAGATTAATTTACATTATAAAATCGTGAAATTCCTATAATTTTTTTTTTTACAATACATGCTTTTTTCACCTTAACAAACAAACAAACAAAAAATTTATTGATGTAGTTTTTTTAACGTCATTTTTCCATTCTTTTAATTTGGTTATAAACACAATGAAGTGTGACGTGCACTCAAAACATGTATGTTTAATTGTTTCTGTGAAAAACGATAAACTAATGTTTCTTGAATAAACAGAAAGTTTTTTTATATTCAATTCAAAATTTTGATCGTCTATTAACGTCTTGTAAATACATCTTTAATACAATAACACGAACTATAAATATCTCCTGACCGCATAATAATTTAGAGCACGTATTCGAATTGGGCCTGAAAAATGTTCGAAATATCCTGTCAATAAAACAATAATTATTATGTGTGTCGGTCATATCGTAATAAAAAGCCACACGTATGGAATAAAATGCCTACAATATTTCTACGTTCCACATCGCCCCAGGAAACCATTTATTACTTGTACGATTCGTTGTTAATACAAGAATGATAAAAATAATACTCCGCGGTGCTTGTATAAGTAATCTTCCGCTTCCAGCACACATAATACAGAGTGTTTGATAGATCAATGATTCATTTTACGTTTCCCGAATTAATTTGTAAAATCTTCAATCGATTGCCCGATGATACAGATAAAGTAATGATTTTGCAAAGCTTCGATAACAAAAATAAATTACTCGTATATTCAGATTCACAAAATAAACACGACTACCCATGGATAGAAAAACTGATAATTTTATTATATATTCACTTCACTTTATTGTAGTGGATTCAATTTTACTTTGTATTTTCACAACACATTATTTTACTTTTTCCAGATACGTGTCGATTGTGACACAATCTTTTTAGCTGCACAAATCAAAAATTGAACAAATCAAATAGAAGAATTGCTGTAAGGCTGCGTTTTAGATAGCTGGACAGAGAAACAAAAGACTTGAGATTTTCGACGAAGACTACGAAGAGTCTAGGTAAAATAGAAAATATTTGAGATATGAACTTGATGCGATATTTTGATATCAAATCTATATTCTACACTGTATTTCAAAATTGATGTGAAAGTTTTTTTTCGTGAATCGCTATAAACAAATTCTTTCACATTATTTTCATGCTTCCCCACTGATGGAAAGAAATAAATTGAAATTATGTATTTTTATTATTAATGCGTTATCGTAATCCTGTGTTTAATAATATTCATAAATTGTACTTACAGTACATATCTATTAGTTTATATATCCATTTGATTTTATCTACCAGAGTTCATTTAAGCATTATATGGACTATAGCTTATGCATTATTGCCCACGTAACAGAAGACGTAGGCGTTTTATTGTAATCTAATATCCGAGTGTAGCATAATTCATTTTTTATCCTTGAAAGTTTGATTTATTATTTTTTTGGATTGAACATCGCCCAGAATACACTGAGAGCAGACCTCTGGTTAATCTCCGTGGCCTGAAGTGTGATGAAGTGTTCACGATCTATTAAAAATGCAATTAATGCACCTTGGGCCTATAATTGAATGCAAGAGCGCGGCTGTAATAAATTAAATTGTAGGTACACAATGCAGGTGTATGTTTTATTTTATATTATCTAGGTTAGCTGCCTATGAGGTAAAAAATAATACAAAGAAGATCTGTTGGTTTATCCTTGTTGATTGGACTGTATTTACATAAAATCGTTTGAATACAAGAAAAATTTATGAGTTAGGTTTTTATTATACTCTGTTTATTACCTGTCAGAAATACAACATGACGATCTCTATCGAAAAAACAAAATGTATGACCTTTTCCAAAACACTCAAAACATGTAACCGGGTTATAGAAAATCAACCCATAGAACAGATCAGGACCTTCAAATATCTAGGCATATACCTGGTGGGGGGAGCTGATCTGCGGGAAGAAATACAAGCCCAAGTAAACAAGGCAGCTGCAATCTCTGGGGCTCTAAAATCCACAATATGGACAAACAAAGACATGACCATTGAGAGTAAGATGAGAATCTATAAAGCATGCGTAAGACCAATAATAACATATGGCGTCGAAGCAAGGGCAGACACAGTAAGGACCAAACAAGTTTTGAGGACTTCCGAAATGAAGACACTGAGGACGATAGCAGGCAAGAAGGGATCGCGTGAGAAACACCAGAATAAGTGAGATATGTGAGGTTAGGGATATTATAAGATGGAGCAGACAGCGAAAGAGGGACTGGTACGGTCATGTTCAAAGAATGGACACCACCAGACTCCCCTATATTGCATTGCAAAATCAACCTCATGGGACTCGACCTCGTGGAAGACTTTCATAGAGATGGAAGGACAGCTGGGAATCTACCTCACAGGAGGAACGACACTCTGGAGAACATACCACATAGGTCTACAATAAGGAAACAGAAGAAGAAGGAAAAGTATTTATATGCTCAAACACGTTTAAAAACTAAGAAATAAGAAAGAACTTAAAAAAAAATCGTATCCCAGACGTCAATATCCCATATCATTACGCTCTTGGAGTAATTAATTTAACAAAACGGCGCGCTTTAAAAATAAATTATCAAAAGTCATTACTGGAGTCAGGTAAGAAATGTTAGTTAAAATTCGTTTATACGTTTGAACCCAAATAAATAATTCAAATAATTGGTTTCGTCGCAGTTTTTTCGTTACAGATATCGTATTTTAAGGATAATATATCAAAACAAAAGCGCGATGATGATGTTTAAACGTTATTAATGCAGAAAACTTTAGTAGCTGTATCTTGAATATTGCTTCGTTGATATGAAAGTGAGCACGTTCAGTAATTGGATTGCTCTCGTTCGTCTTAATCTCTTTTTTAAATCTATTTTTTTTTAAACCTACTACAATAATTACTAATTCAATCTAATGAACAACAACAGAAGACAACAGGGGACAACAAAATGAACTGAAGGCTGGCTATTACAAAGGTGCTACGTGGTTTGAATATAAAACAATGAAAAAGAGATAAAAACTGTTTATTGATGGTTAAGGTATTAGTTTTGTAAAACTCCATATTAATTTAATAATAGTAAACACGATTGTTCAGTGGTTTTACTTGGATTTAATTTATATAAATTATATAAATTAAATAAATTATATAAGCTAGAATGGCAGTGCACAATGGTGTTCTTCTACCGACCCTTATGTATGGAAGCGAAGCATGGAACTGGCAAAAGAAGGATGAAAGTAGAATAAATGCAGTTGAAATGAGATCTCTTAGAAGAATGTGTGGATACTCTGTGTATGATAGAGTGCCGAATGAAAATATAAGAAGTGAATGCGGTGCGAATGATAGTGTCATGAACAAAATAATGAAAGGATCATTAAGATGGTTTGGACATATGGAAAGAATGAATGAAGAAAGAATGGTAAAAAAATTATATGTTAATGATGTAAATGGAACCAGAAATAGAGGAAGACCGAGGAAAACGTGGCACGATCAAATAAATCAAATATTGAATGTCGGCCATGTGAGGAGTCAGAGAAATCGACGCGCGTGCATGACACGATGTATGAATGTTGAGGAAGCGAGAGAAATATGTCAGGAAAGAAAAGTGTGGCAGTCCATTCTTTCTGCCTACCCCTTCGGGGAGACGGCGCGATGGTTAGTTAGTTAGTTAGTTTAAATTATATAAATTGTGACAAATTTGTTTCGCCTTGCGAGGGCATTCTCAACCTTTTTTTTTTTAAATAAAAATAAAAAATATAAAAATATAAAAAACTGTTTATGGTAACATGTTCCATGTACCATGTGCGGCATCTTTAGGGTGAAGTTTGATCTGCACTATATTATTCAATTACTTTGCACCTTTGCAAAAACTCTTTTTGATATATATTTTTTTCATATACATTTTTTATTTTATATTATTTTACAAACATACAATATTTTATTGTATTCCCATGAGTAGATTACCCATACTCAAATGTGGAACAATTCAAATATATGAAGCTTCAGCTACAACAATATTTTTATATAGTTTTTAGTTGTAAGTATTTATGAATAAGTCGATATTAATTGTATTCAAATTAATGTTGACAATTGTTTTTTTTTTTTCACTTTATTGTGAATTCATATTTGAATATTATAATAGAACACTTAAAATTGATAAAAAACGCTTTATTTATTGTTAAAAAAAATATATATTATAATTAACACTCTTTTTTCCCTTTCTAATTAATTTTTCACACCGGCGTATATTGTTCTCCCGTTGATCTAGGTATAATATAAAACCTTTGAAACATGTCAAGAAAAATAGACTCAAATAGAGAAAAAGAACACTGATTTAATTTATAATAAAAAAAAATGCCGTTAAATAGTTCTACGATGTTAAGGATTTGATGGTTTCTAAGAAAATGTTGTACTATTATATAATTTTGTGTCAATACAAAATGTGTTCCAATGTATTGTATTATAATTCAACCAAAAATTAGGGTCTTACATTTACTATACAGAAACTTCAGACTATTGTTTACGTATTTTTTTTTGTTTCTGCTGAAGTGAAATGTTTTTTTGATATATTATACATTATTACAGTAACAAGTCTAATCTGTGTTGTAATTATCGAATGTTGCGGTGGAAGGCGTTTTTCAAGATTAAATCATCGGAAGATTATATTTTATAATGGCTCCTTGTCGTTGGTACCAACGGACCAGTGTTTATTATATTTCATGCCCTACAATGTACAAGCGTGTTGAATAAAACAGTTTATACCCGCCTGGAGCAATGTTGGAATTATTACTCTTAATCCGACCGCACTTACTAACTCATGTCCGTACGTAATCTTCAGTATTTTAGTTCTTATCAACACCTTGCTTAGTACCTACCTATTACTAGGTAACGTATTTTTTTTTAATTCGACAGCTATATTTTATATAAAGAAGACAGAATACACGGAAGTGAAGATGTATGGAAATGAAACATAAAAGAATGACATTAGAAAAATAATTATATAAATACATATATATCAATATTATAAAAAAAATTATTAATTTTAATTTAAAAAATAATAATAATATTAATTATCGTATACTTCGGGCTAGGCTTGCATTTAATAAAAGGTCGAAAATAATATAAACGAATAATATAGACCTAAAACTGAGAATACTCCTCATCAAGACCTATGTATGGAGTATCTTGATGTACGGCTACGAGACATGGACCGAAAGAGATAAACGGAGACTAGAGGCTTTTGAGATGTGGTCCTAAAGAAGACTATTGGGAATTTCCTGAAGAGACCACATTACAAATGAGGAGGTTCTCCAAAGAATCGAAGGAGGAATGCACCTGCCCAGGGCCTTGTCCGAAAGGCGTGCAAGATGGATCGGCCATGTAATACGACAAGAAGGCCTCTTGCATGCCATAATGGAGGGTATGACCGAGGGGACAAACTCTAGGGGACGCCCATGCCGAGAGTACCTGGAGGACCTGTTGGTGGACGTGCGCTGCTCATCATATGAAGATTTCAAAAGAGCCGCACAATACAGGGAAGAATGGAAGAGAAAAATAGAGGAAATTGCTGCAAACCAATCCCAGGATTGAAACCAGAGAGAGAGAGAGATTTATTTAGACAATAACTTATCTTCCTAATAAAGAAATAATTATAATGAAAATAACATTTCGATAAATGTCAGTCCCACAAAGAAAAATTTTATTTCTAGAGCACATACGTTTTCTTTCGTTTTAATTATTATGTTGTCATAAAAATTACGTCACATAACGAATGCTCCTGATTGATAAACGAGTTCATGTAAGAAATGCGTTGACGAACTATACTTAACGTACAAATATCATATTATCAACACAGCTTAAAAAAACTGCCCAAATTATTTCAACGAATGGTAAAGATGAAAACTTATAAATTCATTTCATCGAAGTTTTTTTATTATTATGAAGCTTTACATTGAGTTTTGATATTCGCAAACACAATCGAGTGGATTGAATTGGATGCCCTTAATGTGAAACTGTCCCCGGTAATTGGATGCCTTTCGGGGGGCGCAAGATAAATAAATCACTGAGAATCATCCGCCATCCCGGCTTCCTCGGCTTCCTCGGCTTTGTGGTTTTTCCGTTGGAATCTCGGTCGATTTTTGTTTATTTTACCGTGACGTTCCAGTGGCCGGAGCGCTATTGTTACCCCTGGGACCGCCTCCGGTGGGAAGTGTCCGGTCATGTTGGTTTTTGTCCCGTTTCGAGAAAGCGATCGCGACACGCCCGAACAGACCATGTAACTGATTAGGCGAGAGTCAATACTAGTCCGGGATATTTATTTGGCCACGATAATTTAACAACCTACAACATTTTTACAAGTTTCAAATACCCATAGACAGAAGTTTGCATTACTGTGGCGTTTTAACCATTTACACAACAAATAAATTTTGACAGGTGTAAAAATAAATTTTTCATTTGTTCCAATGACAATTTGAATAAATTCTTAAATAATATTTTTAAGTTCCTGCTGGTGTTGGATTGTTTTAAGTGCCTAATTACAGTAAATTTAAAAAAAACAGTGGATAACGTGGAATAAAAATTAAATAAACACAAATGCCGGATCGTCCAGCTGACGAGAAGTGCACCATCTAAAATAACAGTATGTTTTTAATTATTTTTCTTTGTTATTTTATTTTATATCATTTTATTTCATATAATTTGTTTTAGATTTATTATGTAGACGTTGAACGATCGAAGTGTGCGCGGGAGATGCCTTTTGGTGGCGATGAGGTTCGCAACCCATCACACCGCGTCTCTCGCGATGGCGAAAAGAGAAGGATGGAGTGCCGCATCGATTAAAGTGTGGCAGTCCATTCTTTCTGCCTACCATTTCGGGGAGACGGCGTGATGGTTAGTTAGTTAGTTACACAACAAATATCTTCATTTAAAAATGATGGCAAATCAATTTATTGCTCTTCATTTATTTATGTTTTAAATCACCCATTTTTGCCACATTCATTAAATTGCATATATTATTAAGTTGATGTATGAGGTTAAAATTTCTTAGATTTCTTTTAATTACGCAAAATAAAACCAATAACTTTAATTAACTAATTATTCAGAATTATTACAATGGAAACGCGAAACATGTCATTCATTCCCTTTAACTATCATATAATAAAACTTGTAGAAAATATACGTTTTCATTCATATTCATTGTTTAATATGGCGTTTTACATTATTGTCAAGAAACAATAAATTAAATTAACTAAATATATTTTTTCATAACATATTAATGTCGATGACCTTCATGGCAGAGTGGAAAGAGTTCTGACTATCATACCGAAGGTCCCGAGTTCGATTCCTGGCAATGGCAGTGTGATTGTTACACTGTATTTGGTCTGGTGTAGAATTCACGTGACAGTAAAATGGCGATAGACTAGCTATAAACAAACTGTGTACAGTAATTGGGTTCAAACGGCCAGTTGTATTTAAAAACCAAAATTCCGCACTATGTTCTTTTGATTATAATTGTAAACATATTTTTAATTTTGAATGTTGAAAACAACGGGAGTATACCACATTAAAGGCGCTAGTAATATCCCAAGAATCGGCAAAGATGTTGGACTTGCTCCAAACCAAGCCCTAGAATTGATATATTACTAAAGATCTTCTGCTTAATGCTTATTCCAATCTTAATAAATGGCGCTATTGTAGATTGAACTAAAAAATGTGAAGTGTTGTCCAACATTGTAGCATATATACATCTTCCAAAAATTTGGCAGACGTGGTGGTCGTGAGAAGGGAGGAATGGGGAATGTTCTATTACATAAAGCGTGCGCTTAACCCAACCAATGTCCTGTAAACATAAGTCCTGTAAACGCCTCGACCACCATATTCTGTTTCCAATTTGCATCTTCGTCTCTATTGAGATACAATTAATCCTTAAAAATGATAACCCGCAATGGGTAAAATCCAGTATTCGTCTAGAAGTATTTGCATACATTCAAAATGTTACATAATAATACTTTTTGTAATTGGATATTATTTTTCAATATTTGCTGCTATACACGGGATAGCTGTATATTATATTAACATATATGTATACATCGTTTTATTTTTAATTTTAATTTAAGATACATATTGTCACTACAGAAGCAAGAATCTGGAAGAAATACCTGTCAGTTTTGGTACAACGCCACTGCTCTATAACTCGTCTTCTGACGTAATTTATTGCAATTTCGAACTCTTGACATATCTCTGTATACACTTTATTCGTTTCTATATTTCCATGAGTGCTTTCAAAAAGCCGTCTACAAACTTTCCCCATTATACATCTGAAGCGGATAGAACTTTATGACACTGTAAATAAAATATTACATTCGTGATTACTGAAACTGACTCTCGGGAAGACGTGCCCTCTGATGTTGGTAAGACTTAAGAAAAGGTAACCGGCATACCGAAGCGCATTAAAATTCTTCCATCTACACAGCCGATTAAGCAATACAAATCAAATGGAAAATAAAAATGGTTGTTAAATTTCCACGCTTACTAAATTTTATTGTCGCATCCAGAGTTATTTCTTTATTCACTTGACCTAATCCCGCGTCAGACTAAATAGACATTGTAACATTTATAGTTCAATTAATCATGATTTTATAGTCTTCATATTTTTGTACGGCCCTTCGAGATTTGTCTGAACCCTCAGTGGGAGAATCCGTGATAACGCTGATAACTTTCTTAACCCATTTGCGTCCAGTGTATTATTTGCAGTACAGAAAAAAATGTTATGCGTGTATCATCGGCCACAGAAACCTGGGCGGACCACAAGAAAGTCTGATGACATAAAAAGTAACAAGAGATTAATGGCACAGAGTGGTGAGGAAGAGAAGGGGCCTATGTTCAACACTAGACTGATGATGATGATGTACCATCAATCAAACTTGCTACCCCAATATTCTCTTTATTTCCGTGTTTATGGCAACATGTCGTATATATTTTGTATATTTATCATATGTTCGTATATTTTGATAGTATGTTTATAAAGGATGGACGAATGGAGAGAGTTATTGAAAGAAGGGTTGGGGCAGGCAACAAAGTGAATGATGCACTTAAAGTTGTCATCGCAAACAAGAGTCTATACAAAAAAGATAAAAATGCCTTTATAAGGCGAAACATGTCATTCTCATAAAATATAATAAAACTTCTAGAAAACAGATGTTTTCATCAAGCAGAGAGTGAATGATGCACTTAAATTTAATTAATTACCTAGAATTAATGCCTTTATAAGGCGAAACATGTCATTCTCATAAAATATAATAAAACTTCTAGAAAACGGATGTTTTCATCAAGTTTATCAAAAATATTCAAGCAGTCATTAACCTTCATAGCGCGGCTGGCTTGATTAGCAGTTTCAAAAAAATGGATTCGACCTGTGTTTAGCTACATTTATAGCTCAGATAGATAGTTCCAGTTCGTCATAATATTACGTACAATTAAGCAGTAATAAACTAATTTACAAAGGTTTTATTTATTTATGATGATTTCTATTTTAAGTGCACCATTTTTTAAAATCAATTACTCCAATAGCGCACTAGGAAAAGACTGACCGAACAGAGCAGTCTTTAGAAGTTTCTTAAATTTAACGTCACTATCCTCATAAATAATACTAACATGGAGGCTATTCCAGGCCAACGGATCCGCTGGCGCTGGATTCGTAATGTTGTTCGCATTTCTTTCTATTGATCGGGGTGAACGTTGCCTTTCCGTTGGTATGGGTGTCACGCAGAGGTCCGAAATATACGCTGACGCTCTCTCGTGTCGAGCCTTAAACACTGTCAAACACAATTTATATTTTATTCGCTCGCGAATTTTGAGCCAGTAAAGTTCCTTCAGGAGAGATATGACAGTATTTTTGTTGTTATTTATCGGGTATTATAGCCATAATTATCGGGTAGCAGCATTGAATAAGATACATTCATATATGAGATGCAAATGTTGTCTGCTGCAGTTTGAAACCATATTTTTTGGACTGTAAATGTAGACAGTCGCACTATAGAAGTTAATGGGTTTAGTTTACTTATACCGTTAGAGATCTTGTTTCTGTAAAATCTTTCACATTGATCTCTAATAATAATTATAGACACCTCCGGACTTTCTAAGTGGGGGCCCTTTCATCCGCGGCAGCGCAGCCTCTCCTTTGCACTAAATTAACGATGTTTCCCCCGTAATGACCTCCGACGGACAATTACCCTGATCCAACACAACGTGGATCCCCGCCTCCCTTTGAGTGATGCCGGTGTGGTGTAATTTGTTAAGGATAAGACGCAATGCCCCGTTTTAGTACAAGTATGACGCTCGAATTAGACGCAGCCCGGAGGTAAATCCTCTCAGTTGGAATGGTTTTGGGGCATAGTTAGCGCTTTTATTGGTCGTAAACTGGAGTACCTCTCGCGGGTTATTGCGGCCCTCTTAGGGCCCTGGGAGTGTCGAAGAACGCTTAAGACTAGTGTACTCAAACTACTGAATTAAAATAGTTATCCTGTACGATGTGTAATAGCCAAAAGGAGATGATCCAGGAAAAGTGATTGTTTATTTCCTCAATTTATGAAAACAAGTATATTTTTTAGAACATTTTGAATGTATACAAATACTTGTAGACAAATACTGGATTTTATCCATTGCGGGTAATTTTAATGGATGGCGCTAGTAGATTGAACTAGAAAATGTGAAGTGTTCCTCAACATTGTAGCATATATATACATCTTCCTAAAGAATTTGTCAGACGTGGTGTTCGTAAGAAGGTCGGAATGGGGAATGTTGTTAACATAAAGCGATCGCTTAACCCAACCAATGACAGGTCATAAGTCCTGTAAGCGCCTCGACCACCATATTCTGTTCCCAGAAAACAATTTACATCTTCGTCTCTATTGAGATACAATTATATTTTTTAGTTTCAATCTTAGAGATTGGTTTGCAGCAAGGTTTTGCTGATACTTAGGATGAAACTTGAATCGAATTAAACAGATCGCATTTATTCTACTTTCATCCTTATTTTACCAGTTCCATGCTTCACATCCATGCATAAGGATCATATTAAGCATCTTAAATAGAAAACTAAAATGAATGCAATTAAAAAGTTCAGGAACCCTTGGGATGAGCTTAAGGGCGAATATACTAATGTATGAAATAAAGAGGTGGGGTCCTCCCTCTTGATACTTCTCCCGCCGCGCCGTAAACAACCGCCAATTATGACCGAAGTCTCCTAATGCCTGTACCTACATCTGTCAAGGCGTCTTATTAATATTCCCAGATTCCTACGCTCACCTAAATACATGTGAATGCAGCCTTGAACATCGTACAGTTTCAACATTCCCAGCGGTGATTGAGATCTTCGTGTTCAAATATGGATATTCGTACACAAATTTATGTAAAATGTTGGGATAGCGCACACATCCGTGCTTCTGTTGTAATTGCAGGATACAATAGAACAAATACGTACAGTTGTTGTATTATAATAATATATGTGATTATTCTTTAAGAAATAGGCACTCTATGAAATTGTGACACTTTAATACGTTTGAACGTATTATGTATTATACTGTGGCGTGCCTAGGGTCAACCAGTAAGGCAAGCCAAAGAATTATAAATAAATATTCGTAAAGAAATCACAAAATCTTTCTTTTCATACCATTTCTGCACATAACGTAAATGACATAACATTCTGACAATAGAAATGAGTAATCAAATGATTTTACTGAAATCTCTTGATGGAAGTTCATTTTAAATAATAATTAAATAATTGTGTGGTGGAACGATATACGACAGAATCTCAAATGCTGATATAAGAAAGGAATGCAGAGCGGAAGAAGGTATTATGAACAAAATTATGAAAGGATCGCTGCGTTGGTTCGGACATATGGAACGCATGGATGGAGAAAGAATGGTTAAGAAAGTATACGTTAATGATGAAAATGGGGTACGAAGTCGAGGCAGACCGAGGAAAACATGGCATGACCAAATTAATCAAATTTTAAAGGTTGGTCATGTTAGAAGTCGGAGGAATCGACGTGCGTGTATGACTCGTTGTATGAATGTGGAGGAAGCTAGAGAGGTTTGCCAGGATAGAGTAGTGTGGCGGTCCATTCTCTCTGCCTACCACTGCGGGGAAACGGCGTGATGGTTTGTTGTTGTTGTTGTTGTTGTTTATTAAATAAAACCTGGCGAAACCGGTCGCTGTCTAAATAAAGACAAAAGTGGAAGTAGTTAAAAAACATCGTTTTATTTAATTATTATTTAAATAGAAACAAAGTTCGTGACACATCAAATAGTAACATACTTCAGAGTGATAAAGCCCGGCTTCAAATGCATACAAAAAAAATGTAGGTATCTTCCGGTATATATGCACCTAGCTATATGATTACAAGCCAAAAGTGCGACAAAGACCCTTTTATATTTTGCAAGCCCAATATGAAGCCCCTCGAAAACATGAAATAAAACATGTGGACGTAGGCGATTTCGCGGGCGTCTCACCTACGGTACGTATGAGTGAAATAAAATACGGCGCGTATGAATGAAACAAAACATACACGTAGATCATTTCTGCGCATGTCGGCGGAGTCATTTCCAACCCAACGAATTAAATCACTTCAATGCACTCGCGCGAAATCAAAATATTATTTTATTCGTAGACGGCTCCAACGCGCAAAAACATCATTTTAAAATAGATTTTTTAAGGCAAGCCCGGCTTCTCGACTTGTATGGACGTACCGCCACTGGTATTATATTAACGCTGCAGTGCACACGGAAATGAAGCAAGTAACTTGCAAAACAGATATGAAAGTAAAAATAATGCGCGTCACCTGAGAGTTAGAGGATTCCAACTAATAAAATTTCACTTTTGTCTTTTTTTCGTGAAAAGGGTTTTTACTAACCTTATCTATACGTACAATTAAAAAAAACATGTAATAGTATCGTCATTTCGATTTTACGAAAATAATCAAGTTCCATATGATCATTCAAAACACACGATTTACTGAAGAAGGATTCATTTACACATAGAACATTATTATTTCTACTATCGCCAGAAAATTTACACGCTTCTCGGTAAAAGAGTTTTATTTACTTCAGATGGAACCCGTTTATTCCAAAATATACACCCGAAATCAACAAAACTTAGACTTCATTTTTATCAGCTTTTTACTTTTGACAGTTGGAACCTTCTTACTCTCATGTGAGTGCGGTAAATGAGATATTTTTCAGATATAAACCAATTCTGATGTCCAATAATAATATAATGAAAGGCGGACAAGAAAATATACGAAAGGATCACTTGGTTAATTTAGATATATGGAACCAGTATACAGGACCGATGTGAATGAAGCATAAAATCACGGCAAAACGCAGAAAACTATTATGTCCAAATAAAACTATTGTAATGCAATGCGTGTATTAAAAAAACGTGACTTGATTGGTAATATAGAGAGAGATATATGAGGTGTATATTTGTGTAATATTGGTAATAGATAAGACATGTGAAAATCGGTTACGTTCGTGGCCAAGTTTTGTTGAGGAAAAAATATGGTTAAATGCATATTTCCCCGACGATATTCGTTAAGTCTTCTTCATGGTTACAATCCTGCGGATTGGTCTACAACAAGCTTCACTCGGTCCCTCCACTCAAACCTGTCTCCAGCCAGTCTTATCATTTCTGTGTAGCTGGCAGCTTCACAGAAATTCATCAATTATTTTTAAACAATGATGGAAAACTCCTGTTTTGTTTTAATATTGATGAAAACAGCAGTTTTCTAGAAGAGGTTTTGGAAATGTATGACTCACCCTTGAAACGTGGAAACTGACAGTCGCTTAAGACATAATAAAACTTATGTTGTTTTCATCAATAATGAAGACATTTAAATACTTAATTTATTTATATACATTTATATACTTTTGATAAATTTACATACATTTATATACTTTTGAAGACATTTATATACTTAATTACATATACTTACATCGTTTTCATTAAAAGTTATAATAATTTAATTTTTGTGACGTGTTTTGTCTTATTGATATTTCGTTATAATTTAATATTTATTATTAAAAATAATAAAAAAAAACTGTGGATACGTGGATCGTAAATTAAATAGACAATATTATGTGCACCATCTAAAAAGAACATTTTGTGTTAAATTATTTTTATTTTGTTATTTTATTTTATATCGTTGTATTTTATATTATTTGTTTTAGATTTTTTTGTAGATGTTGGACGATCGAAGTGTGCGCGGGAGATGCCTATTGGTGACGATGAGGTTCGCAACCCATCACAAGCTTCGAAGAGATTGGCATCTCATAACCCATTTCTTTAAATTAATCAGGAGATATTTCGAGAACTCGGCCGTGCTAGAGGGTGTTGGTCTTTTTGTCCCTGATAGATTTCTCCGACAGCGACAGCACGGATTGTTTTACCAACCGGCCACCAGAACCAATCTGCCTCTGGTGACACCGGTGGGAAGAGCAATTAGTCTGCTGAACGCGGTCTCTTCGGAGAAGGACGTCTTTTATATTAGTGAAGGTACGTTCAGGGGACAAATACTCTTGACTTTAGAAAGTATATCGTCTTCCTAATGTCGAACCATCTCTAATGCGTTCCTGGTTCTTTGGGGTTTTTTTTATATAATAATATTTTACCTGTATTTAATAGATGCCTTAAACATTTTTCTGTTTGTAATGTATTTTTAGTTAATAAACTGATTTGATTTGATTTGATCACACCGCATCTCCCGCGGGGCGAAAAGAGAAGGATGGAGTGCCGCATCGGTTAAAGTGTGACAGTGTGATGGTTAGTTAGTTAGTTTTTTTTAATATTGACTTTATGTTTTTGTCTTTACAGTCGCCATTCGCGCCACTCGCGCGCCCCTCGCAGTCTTTACTCCTACCGCAGCGGCGCCGCGCCCTCTGTCGCGTCCACAGCGAGAACGAAAACTTCCAGAAAGGTGATATACCTCATTTAATAATATCATACGACCTGTCAAACGGCGAGTGGAATCGAATCACACTTTTATACTATTTATTTATATATATTTATACTATAGTCAGTGGCGTGCCTAGGGTTAACCAGTAAGGCAAGCCCATCCTATTTTTTAAGTATGCTATGCAATATAAATAGACAGTCATACGAAAATGTATTCCAAGGGTGTATGCTTCTACAAAACTCACAAAAGGTATTTTATGACTGGACAGAATTTATAAACACATCCATACATGACATACGGTGGCTTAAAAAATACTTTTTTTTTTCCTTTTGAACTGAACAACGAGATTGATTCAGAAATGAACCGGATGATTTATAAACTAACAAGATAATACATTATTAATTAAAAAATAAATTCCTGCGCACCAGACGACAAACGGAGAAAATCTTATGTTTTTACTTGAATGTTAATGCCAATCGTACTAACTTCAGATTGAAATCTGGCTTCAAAGTTCATACAAATAAAATAAAAGAAATTCCTTGAATCATCAATCCTGTGCTAAAATTTATAATGAGTGTAATGTAGCGCTTATAGTAGAAAACGTTAGTGATATTGACGCGCGCAAAATATTATTTTTCTTTTATTTAGGGGCGACTCAAACTCGCGATAAAATCGCTTAGATTCAGGGGTGATTAAAAATTTCTTACGCAAGCCAGGCTTCTGGGCTTCTATGGGAGTACCGCCACTGACTATAGTGTCATGTCATGTTGGAGGATTTTTTATGGATACTGTATTGTCCCGCCCTGTTGAAGCGTAGATTATTTTTCTCCTACTTTGTGTTCCGCCATCTTAATTAAGATACTATGTTTACAAATAGTCATTCCATTTATAAATTATTTAATATTTAATAATGTAGTTCATACATTAACGCTGAAAATCTATAATTAAGAAAAAATGATAAATTAAAGCACTGTTTTTTTTTCATTTTATGTTTACATCGTTTTCCCGGTAATTATTATTATTATTATTATTATTTTGTTGAATCGCTCTTTACATCATGACAGCATGAGCCAAATCGATGTAAAGGGTATTATAGCTATCATAGTGATTTACGTGACATGTGATAGGTAGCTAATCTATCGCCATTTTATTGTGACGTGAATTCTACACCAGACCAAAGATAGTATGACAATAACAATGCCCTCGCCGGGAATCGAACCCGGAACCTTCGGGTGGCAGTCAATGCACTTACCACTTGGCCACGAAGGTCTAGAGGGATAGATTATTAATCAAGCCCACCGCTACATTTTCAAAACAAAAATTCAGAGGAAAATCTTCCTTCACTGAACAAACCACATAGACTACCACATTTTTTTACACTTTTAGGTAGTATATGTGTATTTCTAAAATTTATAATAACTCGTTCAAAAATAAAACTATAACATCAAATCGGACAAGTTTATTAGAAGACATCGGAATTCTATATTTATTTTGTAAATAGATATCTTAAAAGCAATATATAAATTTCACGAATGATTTTCGTTTATCCAAGAATTTATCGTGGTTATTTTTCTTTCATTTAAAAAATAACACTTGCAAAAGAATAAATATCATTAAAATTAAAAACTTCACTTCAAATTCACAAAAAATACAAGAACAGCCGCGTTGGACAGAGACCGGTGGAAGTATCCGTCGCAAGCAACCCCAGCTTATCGCGGTTATGATGATGAAGAACAGAAATATTATCAGCAGCACCGATAACAACAGGTGATCTATTCACAATGTAACCATTTGGCTGAGTTGTTCTAATTAATATAGTGGTGGAGGCCACACTGTGGTGGGTGTATTTGAACACCTACGCTTAATTGAATAACTGGTAGTCCGATTTCGTGAATTCTTAGATCCTGTAAGGTCGCATAATAATCGTGTCTCTATTAACTGCGGCGTCGGCAGTTGCTTTGTTTTCTCTCTGGGTGCCTGTCCGATGTTTGAAACGAAAGAAACGCTAGCGAAATCATCAAGAAATGTCGCTATACAGAGATAAAATGGAGGTAAGCTCTATTAAAATATGTGTGTCGGTATAAAAATGTACTTAATTTTATATGTTTTGAAAAGTAATTACTCTCAATCTTACATAATTAACGTCACGATAATATTTCTGTTGGTTAGTATGAAAAACTCATCAGTAAAAACAATATTATTTTTGTTTTTCAGTTTATTTCTACCATTTTTCATTGATTTTAATAAATGGACTAAACTTCTATTGATGAGCGGATGTAAACTATCTTTGATATCATAATATTTTCAAATACAAATGTATTAAATAATAAATAAAAAGTCTTTGGTCTGGAAGAATTCACGTGACAATTAAAATGAAATGGTGATAGACCTGTCATAAAAATCAATAGCTAAAAGTTTTATACCTACAGCAATTGGGTTCAAATAACCTGTTGAATACAGGAATGTGGAAAGCATCGGCAAACTACAACAATACAAAGGCCCAAGTGGCATCCCTAGAACCAGTAAAGGTGTTAATAGATTTTGTTGCAAACTAATCCATCGAGACTAAAGGTCAAAGCAATTTTAGAAATACGAGTATGTTTTATTGTGTACTCAAATATGAACTGTTTGCAGGCGGGTCTGAAGGTGGACGCCATGACGGCGCCCAACCCCTTCTGCCCCAACATCCGCGGCATGTGCTGCCTCATGCTGCTGCTCAACCTGGGCCTCATCCTTGTCACGCTGGGCTTCGTCATTGTAATACAGTTCTTCGAGCCTCTCTTCGTTTGGTAATTCATTCTTTATAGCGAGATCATAGCGAGATTAGATGAAAGAAATTCTCAAGTACATTTTGTGGCATTCAAAAGATTTTAATAATTAATTTTACAATAATAGGCAATATTATAGTAAGTAATAAATATGCCTAAAAATCATTGTTCTCCTTTATACATTTTGACAATTAATGGAAAAATATTTTGATAGTAAGGAATATAGTACTGATAAATAAAATGTGTACAAGGCATCAACATTATGGAATTTTATAAAGCAGATTATTGTGTAAATTGAAACACAGTTTTTTATTTATTTATAGTATATTTATAATATTTAAAATTTAGGATATTGGAAAGAAGAGTTGGGGCAGGCAACAAAGTGAATGGTGCACTTAAAGTTGTCATCGCAAACAAAAACCTATCCAAAAAAGCTAGAATGGTGCACAATGGTGTTCTTCTATCGACCCTTATGTATGGAAGCGAAGCATGGAACTGGCAAAAGAAGGATAAAAGTAGAATAAATACAGTAGAAATGAGATCTCTTAGACGAATGTGCGGATACTCTGTGTATGATAGTGTCAAATGAAAATATAAGAAGTGAATGCGGTGCGAATGATGGTGTTATGAACAAAATAATGAAAGGATCATTAAGATGGTTTAGACATATGGAAAGAATGAATGAAGAAAGAATGGTAAAAAAAAAATATGTTAACGATGTAAATGGAACTTAGAAATAGAGGAAGACCGAGGAAAACGTGGAACGATCAAATATTCAATATTCAGATGCGCGTGGATGACACGATGTATGAATGTTGAGGGAGACGGCGTGATGGTTAGTTAGTTAGTTTTTAGTATATTTAAATTTATTTATCTTGACTTATGCTATACCTACATATAAAATCACATAATCTTTAAAATAATTATGCTAGAAAAGGGTCAAAACAATGAAAGTCAAGCCGAAATCAATCAAAGCCATCAATCAGGGCCCCATCTCTACTTTTATTATTTTCTTTATTTGGTTTATTTGGTTTATAATCCTTGGCGGTGTTAATCTCAAGGATACTATTTAATTTAAAACTATTAATTTTAATTGTTAATTTTTTTTTAATGTCTACAATTTATTATAAATTAAATAAAAAATAATTTCATTTTTCATAAGAACTTTATAATATTATTATAGATTTATTTTTAATATTTGTTATAACAAATGCATAAATGTTTGAAAAATATCATTTTTAATATCTTAAAAAACTGACCACATTCCTGAAAATTTTGTTAAAATATTTTTAATGTATATACAAAACACTGATGAAGGACTTCTGTGTCCTAAGCATGTTTGTTTTTTATTTTAATATTTTAAATAAAGTTCGGTGTTGTTTACAAAGTTTAAAAAACATTGTTCAATTTTAAATACATTATATTTGTTACCTGAAAATCTTAACTGGAACATTCTAGGAGAGAGGCCATCTGTTTTTGTGTTTTTCGGTAGTGAAATCATTTTGTAAATTTATTTTTGAAAGATGTTAGTGCTTGATTGTGCTACTAATCAAATTGTATAATGTGAAATTTCAGGATTCTTGGCATCATCTTCTTGATATTTGGCTTCCTGACTCTCATCGGAAGCATGATCTACTGTGTGGTGGTGTGCCGGGACGCGCCCAGCACCGTCCACCCCGAGGACCTGTACTGGACGCACCACTGGTCCAAGACAATCGGCCCCTCGGAGATTCACTACCGCGCAGGGGACAAGCCCTACCACGGGGATGATAGGTATTCTGACCGCTACTCTGTCAGCAAACTCAGCGGCAAGTACTCGGACAGGGAGAAGCAGCCCCAGCAGGTCATGAAGATTCCCAATCACGGGAACTCTTTCAACGCATTTTAGTGTAAATTTATGTGTAACAATTAAATCTTAAGTGACATGGATTTTGAAGCCCCGTGATTCTTCGAGCAATATACATAAATATATGCAATTAGCGGCCAAAGTACAGTATTTCTTGATTTCCATAGATAGTAGAAACAAAGAGTAGTGATAATAAATTAATCAAAATGAACCCTAAAGGCTGTTTTGTAGTGTATATCTATTAATTAGAAATCAAATAACATTGCTCGTTGTTTCTATGGTCTGTGTTGATGGCATGAATATCATATTAACATTACATGCTTCCTTAGAGAATTAAGATATTTTCTACGTAGCCTTTATTTTTTAAATATCCCTTGAAAGCAAAATTTCAATATAAAAAAAAACCTCGCCTTGGGGTGCAAACCAACGTATATTATATTTAAAAGTATATAGTCTTTCGGCTTAAGCAATGATGACTGTATAATGCTATGATATATTTGTACGTATATATCTAAGTTTAAAAATGGTGTATCTTTTATTGTCAATGTCTGTTTAGCTGAGATTTGGAATGAAAAGTTAAGAAGTATATGTTTAATCTGATTTATAAACGGCTGTTTTCATTTATTGGGCACTGTTGAATGAGTATTCTGAACGATTTAATGCTATCTATAATATTATTACAAAAGGAAATCATCTGTTATTTTCTATACTCAAAACATCAAAAATGTCGCATAATATTCCTTGTTTACAAATAATTAATAAAGGGTTTTCTTCAAGAGAAAAACCCTGCATGAAATGTATTATTTACTCTGCTAGCTGCAAATTATTTTAAAGCTTTTTCTTAAACGCTAATAATTTTCTAATTGTTGTGTGAAAATATAGAAATTCGATATTTTAATGTCTAATCGAAAAAAATATCTAACAAATTATAACATGATAAATAAAATTTTATTAGTTCTGTTAAGATACAGGTATATCAAGGTGCAATTCCGATAACTTAACCCTTTGGTTGCCGGCAGTTTTGGGATTAATATGCCAAAATAACCGCAATTTTAGATAAAGTAATTCAATATTAAAATGTGTTATATAATATCCAAACAGTCTGTAATATAAATCTTTTAATTTATTGAAATTAAAACAAATCTATTTTATATTTTGTCAGCATCGTTGATATGAACACCTACAACCAGCACGTGTTCGTGAATTTCTAGGCCGGGAGCGAGACAAAAACATATTACGTTAGTTTTGTACGCACGGTGTAAAAAAGTGCACAGCCAACAGTCACCATTTAAAATTGGTAAGCCGTGCCATTAATTTAGTTTTACCTCGGTACGCAAATAATATTCCCAGCCGAGTCCAGACATTACGAGTAATGTATAATAAATGTATGGGTTCTAAACAAAATCGATAGACATGAGACCCTTAGTGGCGGGCTGAACACTGTTCTTTTTTACGCCGTGCCCATTAACTACAAAATAACACCACTTTTCTTTTACATTTAATGATCTTTAATTTCTAAATATGCTTTTTTTATTAAAAATATATTCAAACTGACTCACACTCTATCTAAAACGTATGTGATTCTTTTATAAATCATGGCTTCGATCTGTCGAATTCGGCACTTCTCGCTAGTGTAGCGAAAGCCTATATATCGAATTTCGGCAACCAAAGGATTAAATATTCAAACCTTGTCATTATGATTATACAGAATACCATTTTCAATTCTGAAAATGTCATTAAATAATCTATCAAAAATATCATGGTGTAATAAATATATCAAAGTAAAATAAATGTCTATTATGTAATTATTCATATCACTTCATTTACTTATATTTTTTAAATTATTAATCTTACGTATAATGTTTTGATTGCCATAACTTTTATTAACAAAAATGTTAATTTTTCTTATATGTATAATATAATCCTTGATCTTAAGAGTGCGAGGTTTAAGTACCGAGGGAGTAATAATGCGAAGGAGGAAGAATTGGAAGTCAGAAAGGCATTAAAATAGTAACAAAATTGTAAATAATAATTAATGTTTAAGTTTAGGGAATTATTTTTGTAATTCGTGTATGCCATCCTATGTATATGTATTATAATATTACTGTTTCCAGTTAAAACTATTCATTGTTCTAAACTTGACTTATAATTTATGTACTCGTTAATTCAAATTATAACATTCCATCTGGACCAAAGTGTTTTGATTTGTATGTCACTTACCTTCACTAATATGTGTATCATACATAAAAAACAAACAAACCATCAGGAGTGGTGAGGGTTGATAATAATTATTAAGTCCGTAATAATTATTATACTGCTCAGTTACACATCCAACAGTTTATTCCTATACCTTCCCAAATGCCATTGACTTTTTCTTTTTGATGTTAATATTCAAGCCCTTTTCCTGTATCATTAATTTTAATAGGGAGTGTGAAATAATGTTTGCGACCAGTAGTAATCTTTAAACTGGTGTACAATGAGGTGCATGAAATCATAAGACAGAATACGAACATTACTTTTATTTATTATTTGAAATTTTACACAAAGATACATAAAAGTAGAACAAAATAAAGGTATAATTGTTTCCTAATTAAAAGGATACAGTAACTGAAAATTGTAATCGAATAAAACAACTGAAATCTAGTCTATTTTAAGTTATCAAGTAGTAAAAATCACATAAAAATATTTTTAGAATCTGCTGATTTGAATAATCACATGTAACGGACAGATGAATTAAATAAACTAACTTATTTATATCTACATCGTAACCTACGGCCGTGCCGAGGGGCGGGACGAGTTAGGTCCTCGCCCGGTATCCTCGCAGGAGGAGCTCGGTCCGTCAGACACCCCGGGAGTATTTGCAACTTTGTACGAAAGAGCCAATACTGACAATATTATAATCTAACACATCCGATAACCAAAGAGATGGATATCTAGCCAATTGACATATTTTTGCATGCTGAAAAAATAAATAATGTATTTACACTTCAAAAACTCAAATTGCTTTTTTAGTTTTCTGTTTTAACTAGCCAATGTTATTTCAGTTTTCACATAAACTTTATTTGTTAGTATCTTTTGTAAATTATCATGACATCAGACATCAAGAGCGCACTGACCACCGTCAACAGTGGATTTATATCAAACATACATAATTCATAAGTCACAATTCTAAAAAAGATTAATTCAATTTATTAAGATTAATTAATAATTATTTATTTTAATATTCAAAACACCACAAGTTTACACAAATCATGCTTTTAATATCTAAACTTAAGTTTTAGCCAAAAGATAATGAATATCCTTCATTTGAAAAATTGCATAGTCATGGGTTCGAATAAAATAAAATACAACGGTTCATTTTTGGAACGTTATATTTCTACAGATCTCTGTAATGTTTACCTACTATCTATTCAAATACAAGTCGTCCAGAAACTGCCGATGGTTCAATTATAAAGTAATCCATTAGTCCAGAAAATTACTGATAAAATATGCGTTAATAAGGACATCGACAATATGTATTATTGGAGTATTTGAACTTAAAGTATGGATATTTTAAAGCATCGGATCACGGAACCCAATGTGTTAACACGATGGGGGTCATACTACAAAACCTCAAACAGACATCAAACAAGATTTTCAATGTACTAAACACAGGTCGCTATCATCGCAGGAGCGGCCCTATCCTCTAGTAGTCCGATAGTCTCCCCACGACTACCGAGGAGAGGGGCAGCAGTCTGATGATTCAGATGTATTTTAGAAAGATACATCATCTGAATCATCATCAAACTTGTAGCTGGTGGGCTTCTTGGCTCGGGCGGTGGGCCGGCTCTTGCTGACGGCAGTCACCTTGTTGGAGCCGTCACTCGGAACAAAATCATCTGAGTCAGACCCTGAATTTTTGGCTGCTTTTTTGGTCTTTTTCGCCGGCTTGGATGGTTTCTAGAAATTAGCATTGTCTTATTAAATTATACTACGCGTTAAACAATCAAACATGTATCTAAAAACAATACTTATGTTGAAATATCTTTAAAAAGGAATGACAGCCTTTATGCCAAGGTGTCAACAGCTATGACTCCACACCAAAGATCCCGGGTCCGATTCCCGACAATAACAGCATGAAAAAAAATTCTCACACTGTCTTTGGTCTGGTAGAATTCAAGTAACAATAAACCGACAGACTAGTTACCTATCACATGTCATGAGAATCAATAGCTAAAAAATGTATACAGTATACCGGTTGTCTACAAAAATGTGGAAAGCAACGGGAAACTATCACATTAAAAAGGTCCAAGTTGCATCCAAGAAACATCAAAGTTGTTGATAGACTTTGCTTCAAACCAAACCCTAGGATTGAGACTTAAAAAATAAACATGATGAACAATAAAAAGAGTTACATGAAATACGAAACACTAACCTTTTTAGCAAAAGTATCATCGCTGTCAGAGTCCTGAGCCAGGGTCTTGGCGGGCCTCTTGATCCCTGTGATGACGGCGCCCAGCTTCCTCTTGGCGGCTGCCTTCTTAGCTGGTGGCGGCGAGGGCACGCGAGGTGCCTCCTCCTCGCTCTTGTCACTATCCAAAACCTCGTAAGTTGCGGGTGCACTTGCTGGAGCCGAGGTTTTAGACTCCTCAATCAGCGAATCAAACAGGTTGTCTGTCAAATTAAAGCATTAATTTATATATTCAATATTTTATTATTACTATTAAGCCCCCTAAAGTAGCGGTTGTCAAAGGTGTACTAAGGAGCACACTTTTTAATGGGATAATGAGCAAAATTTATAATGTATCTATATTTGTACGATTTTCATTAAATTATTATAATTAAATAATGAGCATAAAAACCAGGTTTTTCATATTTTAGGGCTCCGTAATTTATTTAGTGTTTCAAAAGGGTTCAGTCACCAAAAAGTTAGAGAACCACTGCCCTTGAGAATGAAATAACTTGCCTGTAATGTCCATTATCTTATTGGAAATATATATTTATTATTGTTGTTTCATAGATTATTTTACATATTTCAAAATTATAAATGATTTACAACCTGTATTTTTAAAACACTACAAGAGTCAAATTCATAACATTCTCCAACAGGAAATCTCCAATATGTGTGAATCAAAGCTAAAGCTTAAAGGTTAAAACCCATTGCAACACAAAGCCGGCGAATCGCCGGCCAAGGTCAATTTGTCACTGGCTCACAAAGCCGGCGATTCGCCGGTTTGTCTTTAAAGTGATTTTTTTTTTACATTAAAACTGAATGACATTAGCTTTATTCATAAAAAATGACATAAATGATTACTAAATTCATAATAAAATATAATAATCACAATTAATTTCACATTATTTATTACAAAATATTACGATAGTTTAACATCTGTCAATACCTTCAAAATGGCCGAACGCACTCGTAAACAAACTCGTCGCGCTTGTAATATTTCATCAAATGAGGATGAAATACAGTGAATCCTTTTGGAAAGTGGCAGTGATAATGAAGTATAAGAATATTTTAGTGATTTTACGCCTTCGAACAATGTTTTGGAGCGTTCAAACAGTGTCTCTCCACATGCCAGAATGCTTTAAAGCTTATCACACTCTTCTAAAACTACCTGGGGATGAGCCATAATGATCTAACTTACGAACAAAAAAAAATTATGCTTTCATGTTTTACAATTTTTATTTTGTGTTATTGTAATAAAAAAAATGAGTTAAAATTAAATAGTGTGTTGTATGAACAAATGATGTTATCTTTATTAGTGGTGCAATGGGTTAAAGTTGGCAAACCATTATCAGTTCCATATTCCAACAAGATTATGATAATAAATATACTAACCAGAGTCCATGGGACCGGGCTTGCTGGCACCATTTTTCTTGGAGTGCACAATATCGTCATCGCTGTCACTGTCGTGGATGGTCTGCGGTCGAAATGACTCCTCGTTCTTATTCTCAAACAACTCGGGCTCTGATTCAGATTCGCTTTTGTCTGAATCTAGCAACTTAGAATAAGAGTTGATCTGAAATAAAATAACAATAATTACTACTTGAAATATTTCTTCAAATTTCAATAAAATTAGTTTTAATATTTTAAGAATCAATTATTTTACCTTGGTAGCTGCTCTCCTCGCGTTAGCCCTCTCCCTGGGAACAGTTGGTTGCACCGAAAAGCTGTTGTCACTGCCTGACAGATCAATATCATCCTCACTATCGGAAATAGCCTTCTTCTTTTTCTAAAAATAAATAATATTTCATCCTTTCACTTATGGATAATCCATATTCCCACATGTGGGCATTAACCGCCCTACCTTTGGGTTATTTTCCGAGAAACATGCAAAAAACAAGCAGGTTTTTTATTAATGAAATTTAATTATTTATTAATTTTTTTTTTTTTAATTACGAAATGTCAAATACTCGGCCACACACTTCGCCTGCCCCTTGTAAAACTATCATATTTATGAAGACTTGTACTCAAGTTTTGAGCACACGGGCGTATCCATAAAACTTTGTACATTTTAGGTACATTACTTTTTCTCAAGCGCGTACGGGATAGCGCAGAATAGTACACTCAAAGTGAACGTATCACGTACGTTCAAATAGGTAGGGTGGTTAAAAAGCATTTATTCCCAAAAAAACAAAAAGTTGTTGCCTTTCAGAATTTGAAACGTTTTAACAATGAATGTAACAACGGATTGTGACATAAGTGCGAACGCTGAGAAATTAGAGCAAGTTACCGGATTTATTTATCTGGGAAGCATGTTTACAAGAGATGGAAAAATGGAATGAGATAACGAAAGAAGAGTCAAAATTGGAAACAAAATAAATTGTGCACTCAAAGTCATTACCGCAAATGGAAATATATCGACTGAAACAATGATAGCAGGGTACAATGGAGTTGTTGTGCCGACCCACATGTATGTCAGTGAAGCTTGGAACTAGCAGAAGGATGAAAGTAGGGTAAATGCCGTAGAGATGAGGCCACTAAGAAGAATGTGCGGAAAAACAATGTATTATAAGAATATCTAATGATGAAGTAAGAAAGGAATGTAAGGCGGATTAATGCTTGATAAATAAAATCAAGAAAGGATCACTAAGATGGTTTGGACATATGGAATGAATGGATGAGGGAAGAATGGTTAAAAAGATATATACAAGAAGTGTGAATGGAAAAAGAAGTCAAGGAAGGCAAAGGAAGACATGGCATGACCAAATTTACCAATTACTGAAAGGCGGCCATGTTCAAAGTAGGAACAATGGACGAGCATGCATGTCACGATAGTGTCAGGATTCATCCTCTCTGCCTACTAAATGGCGTGATGGTTAGTTACTTAGTTATGAATGTTACTATGTACAGTCCAACTTGGTTATTACGAGGAAGATGGGACCGACTAAATTTGCTTGTTATATCAGAGAATATATATTTTTTAATGCTTACAACCATCACATGAAGACACGAAGTATATGTTTTTTCGTTGCATCCAAGATCTCGCTATATTCATGTTCGTAATAACCGAGTTCGTCTGTATTTTGTTAAAATAATAATCCATATTGACATACGGGTGTTGTTTTAGCAGCTGGTTCCTTTTTGAAGACAAGTTTGGCCTGCTTCATGCCATCGCCAATCTTTTCCACCTTTTCCTTTTTGGCCCTCGGAACTTTGCTCTTCTTCTCGGCGTCTATGGGACTAATGCCGCTCGGATCATCCTATAACATTCCAAAGTTGCAACAATCGCAAAACATTATACCCATTGAATCGGGGGATGCGGAAACAGGTGTAATTACAACTCACCGGATCATATTCTTTTTTGATTCCCTTCCTTTGTTTTAGCTTCTCTGCGGCCACAATCCTCTTGATAAGATCATCGTGTATCTTGGGCTCTATTCTCCTTCCCTCGTTGGATGGTAGAGTGTCCAGAAGGGATTTTCTGTTTTTGTTATTCTTATTCTGAAACCAAATATTATCACTTATTATTCACGCAATAAAAAGGAAAAATGCTTAGGGTACGGCCACACCGGAGTGCCTGGGTAGGTGCCAAGAAACAGTTTGCTAGTGATCACACCCTATAGTGTGGCTGGTCCCATAATATGTTGGCTTGCCAGGTGTCCACCTAGCCTCCGACCCTGGCACTTCGGTGTGGTCGTACCCTTACAATAATAACAGTATAAATATTATATAATATCAAGAATAGCTTCATTCTTTCAGCCTTGAGAAGCATTGAAATGACAAAAGAGTATATTAAAACATATGTAATAGTTATCACAAATATGCAATACAAAAAATTGTAATAAATAAAAATATTCTACAATCAAGAATGTGGATTATGTATTACTTTTTTTTTTAATATAATGTCAACTCTTAATAAAAAAAATTTCTAATTTATACTCCACATAGAAAGGATAAGTGCTTAACAGTTGACTGATATTTCAGGGGTCACAAAACTTCAGTTTGTTCAAAATTATGTTTAGAAAATTCCAAAAAAAAATTATACAAAAACCGGTTGACATAAAAAATATGAATTGAGGACCGTTTTCACAAAGTGAAATTTCTACAAAAAAAAGTTTTTTTATGGAAATGGGTTTTTCCATGTGAGCTCTAACGATTGATGAAATAAAATTTTAACAAAACGGTATATGTGCGAAGTTGTAGCGGTTCAAATATCGCGATTTCATACAAAACGTATTATTTTTAACATGAAAAAACCTTCTCCTGAAAAATTTACACATTGTAGATATTTCGCTTTGTGAAAACAGTCCTCAATTACAGTAAAAGTCCGTTAATTCGAAATTCAAGGAACTGGGTTTCCCAAAAAAAATTAATTACAAATTACGCGATCACTAAAAAAATAAAAATTGCTCCAATTGCCGACGGCTTGGAACATCGCGGGCATTTTTCAGTTTTGTCAAAATAATAATTATAATGCCAAGTGTTCGTAATAATAATAACAATAGTGTTTGGATAACATAACGACGATTTTGTGACTCTAATGGCGCTTTGAAATTTAAATCAACTTTTTTATTGCTTAACCCTTAACGTACCGTGTTCAAAACAAAACGCTCGCTCCCATGTGGTAAATTCAGTTTACCGCTAACTTTATCTAAATATCAAGCATATGACTCGATGAATCAAAATTTAATTTATGTCATCTTGTAGGGAATTTCATTAGGAATAGATCGATATCTATAACATACATGAATTATTTGAAAAACATATCATTATTAATTTTTTTCTGGAACCATGCGATTTCTGATATGGAATGCGTCACAGCATACGAGCGACTGACACCAAGTATAAACATGTCTTGCGGCCGGCGGCCGGCGGGCGAAACTTTACGAGATTTTACGTATGATAAAGGCACCTAGGCAAAATGTATAGTACGTTCAAGACAACGAGTACATATTAATATTTGTCCCTTTTGGTAAAGTGTTAATATTTTCACAGTTCTGATATTATTAAGTTGCGTGCTGCGTTTCCTCCACAGTCGATATTATTACGTACCTATGAAAAGGTCAAACATATAATTTATAATACGTTCAAAACAGCGAGTAAGTATTTGTCACTTTTGATAAAGTTGTAAATATTAGCAAAACAAATTCTACCTTAACACGAATGAAGGTGAGGGCAGTCTTAGAAAATATTTTTTTTGGGATGAAGGAAGTAATTTTTTGCTTTTTTTTTTATTACGAAATATTGAGAACACTTCAATGGAGGATTACAATTTTTTTTATAATATTAGGGTCCATAGGTTTTAAGAAAATCAACTTTAAATTGGCAGTGGAAACTCAATTGACCACATGGCAACGCGACGGTTAAAAGAATCCTTTTAAGACAGACATCTCATACGAATAATAAAAAAAACCTACATAAAAACGAATACAGTGAAACCTGGATTTAACCTTCATTCCGCCATTTGCGTGTAATTATTTCAGTCCCGATATATTTTAGTTCATTTATTACCCGATATTTACATTTTTTTGCGCAATATACGTCAAAAATATTCAAAATACGCGAGTTACGCGCACACGCATTATTTCGGTCGTCATTGGTCAGCCAGCGACGTATGCGACGTTGCGATTGGTCAGCGTACAGCGACCAACGTGGTGATTGGCCGACATCTTTCAATTATAGCCGTTTTATCATTTGGTTTTTGACTCGATTTGTAACATTTTTGACATTCGCGAACCAATGTTCGTTCAATTTTACATACTTTTTTGTTTTGTTTTATTCTTTAAGTTTATTAATTTTCTTTCTTTTTACATACTCATTCTAAAGTAATGTCTCAACAAAAAAAGTTCTGTCAAAATAATAATTATAACGTCAAGTGTTCATAATAATAACAATAGTGTTTGGATAACATAACCATGTTTTTGTGGGTCTAATGGCGGTTTGAAATTAAAATCAACTTTTATTGGTTAAAAGAATCCTATTAAGACAGGCATCTTATACAAATAAAAAAAAAAATATATAAAAATTAATACAGTGAAACCCGGATTTTACTTTTTCAAGATATTTGCGTGTCCCGATATATTTTATTAAATTTTTTTCCGCAATGTACGTCGAAAATACGCGAGTTACACGCGCTTGACACATTATTTCGGTCGTGATTGGTCGGCGAACGACGTTGCGATTGGTCAACGTACAACGCCCATCGTGATGATTGGCGGACATCTTTCAATTTTAGTGGTTTTTGTCCTATGATTATCATTCGGTTTTCGACTCGATTTGTAAAGCTTTTAACATTCGTGATCGATATTTACATATTTTTTAAGTTTATTGTTTTGTTTTAAGTATATTAATTTTCTTCCTTTTTATATACTCATTCTGAAGTAATATCTCAACAAAAAAAACTTTGTCTAGCTTTGGAATTTCTCCGAAAACTTTGTGAAAGTAATATTGCTAATTTATAGAAAAGAAATGATGGCTACACGAAAGATGCTGAGTATTTATATGTAATAAAGATATCCTTTTTACATAGTATTCTTATTTTATCGCTTTGCACTTCTTCACCGTGTGATATTTTCAAGAGAAATACGTAATATATAGATATCTCGCTTGCACTAATGTATGTAAGCGCTTGAACCTGATTTTGCTTTATATTGATGTCACACTTGAATTATTAGAAATCGTAACTACATTTTTAAGAAAAAGATTATGAACTACGAAATACGCGATATTTCGATTTAAAAGTAGAATTTACTATGAAAAGTCAATTTTTGGACCGAGCAAATTATGAAAATTTCAAATTACATCGTTGTTTGAATTAACGGACTTTTACTGTACAAGGAAACAATTCTGTTAACACGTAGACAGATATGTGATTTCACTCTGTGAAACAAAATCAAAAATAAAATAAAAATTCAAATGGCAAACTGCATACCATTATCGCCTTTGTTTTTTTATTGAGTCCCAGTTCATCGCTGCGCTCCTTCTCCTCTACTTCATCTAACTTCTCCATGAGTGCATCCAGGTCGTCTCTCCACAGCATGGATGGTGTTTTTTGCCTATTGGAATAATTTACTTAGTAAATGGTTACACCTCATAAATGGTAAATAATTAGAAAGGTAATATAGTACTATAACTGAGAGTTACAATAACTAGATTAGAAGATAAAAATCTTCGAAAATTAATTTAAATTTTGTAATTATGTTTGCATGTTCACCTTAACCTTATGGGAAAGTAGGAAGTAAAAAAAAAACACACAGATTAACATATAAAATACATACCACGTTTCCAAATTTGTAAATAGAACACATAATAAATACTGGAAAAATCGATATAATAGGTGTACGCATAAGTCTTTTCCGGTTTCACTAAGAGGATGCCAACGAACAGTATGCAGGGTATAAATTTGATACTACGTCGGCCATGCTTTGTGTCTGGTGGGACCAGACCGGTATTCTGTATTATAAACTCTTAAAGCCCGGCAAAACCGTTAATGTACAACGCTATCGCCAAAAAATTATTAATAAATCATTCATAGATCGAAAGACGACCAGAATGGGCCAGAAGACATGGCAAAGTGATTTTATTACACGACAATGTGCTGTCTCACACAGCAAAACCTTGAAATCGCTTAGATGGGACATCCTTCCGCACCCGCCGTACTCCCCCGGCCCGGCTCCATCTGACTATCACCACTTCGCATCAATGGGTCACACGCTCGCAGTTTTTCTGGCATGGTATGAATACCATGCCAGACCTTACACTTACCTGGAAGATGGGCGAATTGTAAAGAAGCCGATGGCCAATATTTTGAATAAACAAAAAAATTATTTCCCTACAAAATTACGTGTTTTCTTTACCACAAAAACCGGCAAAAACTTATGCATACACCTGGTATAAGAAAACAAAATGGTGTAATTACTGGAGAGCACTGAGTTCTGAGAGCTTCTGGTCCCTTTGCTTCAACAACTCGTCCTTCTTTTCCTTGGTCAGCATCCACATGGACATACCAAGGAGATAATTGAATTTTTTAACCTCGCCTAGTTTCAAGAATGCCTTTTCTGAAATACAACAAAAACTCCTTATAGAATATTGCCAATGGAGAATATGCACAGCACAGACCTGTTTCCAAAAATTAGTGGAGTATGAACAAACCTGGATCCACAGGTTTCCCTCCCTTGCCCGGCTTCACATCCTCTTCTTCCTTCTCGTCTTCACTAGCCACCTCTTCCTCATCTGCGTTACCTCCAGCTTCCTTGGCAACCTTCTTCTTCCAGGTAGCAATGGGATCCGCATCATAACCTAAAATTAATTTCAATTTCACAATAAGCAGAATCTACACACACACTAATCGATTTAAATGAAGTGTGATGATAATAAATTGTCCTGTAAATAACTTCGTGATACATATATTTAAGTCTAGTAATTGACATAAAATATGCTTTTTTAAATCTTTATATCGCATCTTCATATTTGTCAAGGGCACCCTCTATTATGTCATGCAGGAAACCCTTATGGCGCATAATTTGGTTTTGATAAGTTGCCTCTCTCCTTCGATTCTACCGAGAGCCTCGTCATTCGTGATGTGTTCTCTACAGGAAATTTCTAATATTCTGTAGCACCACATCCAAAGCTTTCGGAGAAATTCCAAAGCTGGACAAAGTTTTTTTTGTTGATACATTACTTCAGAATGAGTACATAAAAGGAAGAAAATTAATAAACTTAAAGAATAAAACAAAACAAAAAACGTAAAAACTATATAAATATGATCGCGAATGTCAAAAGCGTAATAAATCGAGTTGAAAACCGAATGTTAACGATAGGACAAAAACGGCTAAAATTGAAAGATGTCGGCAAGTCACCACGTTGGGGGCTGTCCGTTGACCAATTGCAACGTTGCTCGCTGACCAATCACGACCGAAATAATGTATCAAGCGCGCGTATTTTGAATATTTGCGACGTACATTGCGGAAAAAAAATGTACTAAAATATATCGGGACTGAAATAATTACACGCAAATGGCTGGAAAACGTAAAATCCGGGTTTCGCTGTATTAATTTTTATATAGGTCTTTTTTATTCGTATGAGATGCCTGTCTTAATAGGATTCTTTTAACCAATAAAAAAGTTGATTTTAATTTCAAAGCGCCATTAGACCCACAAAAATGTCATTATGCTATCCAAATACTATTGTTATTATTATTATGAACACTTGACGTTATTATTATTATTTTGACAGAACGAAAAAATGGCCGCGATGTTCCAAGTCGCAGCAGTTGGCGCAAATTTTTTTTTTAGTGATCGTGTAATTCGTAATTCAATTTTTTTTGGGAAATCCGGTCCCTTGAATTTCAAATTATTGGATTTTTACTGTACTGTAGTTAATGCACACCTTAAAATGAGAATTTAATATATAAAGAAAAATGTACCTCGTCTGATGAGTTCTTCCACCATGACTTTCCTCTTCTTATTCTCCACAACGAGGTCCTTGTCGCACTTTTCGAGGATGAAGCGGGCCTGGTTGGAGAGCTTGTCGGCCTCAGCCTTCAGCTGCCCGATGAGGTAGTCCTTGCGCTTCAAGTAGAACTTCAATCTGAGGCCGTAGAACTCTCGCAGGATCTCCTCTACCTTTTCATATCTACAAATACATTCAATTTGAGAAATTATCATAAGTGATAGAGCTATGCATTCAAATATAAAATATCACATTAGAGTCATCTATCTTTGCGACACAAGCACACCCATAAGAGTGAAGGTCTACAATACAGCTGTTTGGCCAGCAATGCTTTACGGTGCCGAATATTGGGCTATTGAAAAGACGCACGGGGAAAAGTTCCATGTGACCGAATCGAAGATGTTCAGAGAGACTGGAGGCATAACCAGATAAAGTCCGCGATGAGCATATCTGGGGCAGTTTTAATTCGCCCCTATTATAATAGATAAAATTGAAGAAGCCAGATTGAGATGGTTTGGGCACTTCGTGCGTCAAAAAGATGACCACATTATAAAATCTGTTCTTTGAATCCCAACAGTCCAGAGGGAAAGAGGATTGGATATATGGGGGTCATCTACAGAGGCCACTCTGAAAAATGTGATGATGATTCAGGACGATTCAGGATTATACAGGACGTTCTGTCTTAGGTTTGCACAAAAACCTAAGACAGAACGTCCTGGAGAAATCATGTTAAGATGGCCGATCCTACAAGAAGAAAGAAGAGTTCCTATTAAAACTAGGCTGATAATATGTGTTTTTAAGATTACAGTACTTTAATGCACCTAATAAAAAATTGGCTTGTAAATCAAAAAGAGTTATTATAAAGATTATTTTTATGGTTGTAAGTGGTTCGTGGATTTGTAATTGAAGTCCCAGGTTAAGTGGTAAGTAGTTGTTACGAATAGTAGTAGGCGGTACGGACATTATTGTAAAGGACTGAACTGAAAGAAGGAGAGAGAGAAGATGCGGTTACAGACATCCGTGCATGTCTGAGACCAGAGAGAGAATTACGGGCAGGACTTCCGTGTGCTATGCAGAGGCAAATTATAAATCTGTGGCGCGGAATTTATATTCCTACATTTTTAAGGAATCATATTAGTAATATGCAGAGTATTATTTAGCCGCAGATGGTAATTTCTTTCACTTACTTATGCAGGCAGTTGTTCTCGTCAAAGGCATTCATGGTGGAGAGGGAGACGGTGGTCTGCAACTTGAAAACCTTATGGATGCCCTCACTCTCTGCCTCTGCCAGCTTCCCGGCCAGCATGGTGATGATGAACTTCACCGTTGTATCCGTGTTATATTCCTACACAAGCCATTTTCATTCAACATTAAATCACAACACAAATCCAATAATTGAATATTTTTATACCAGTTAACCTCTATTTTTTTCTTGAAGATTCACCTTATTGAACAAAGAACGAATGATCTACAACAGCTCACCTATTTTACACAGCTTAATTCCGCGCTGTGCCAGCGGACGGCCTGCGTGCGTCGGACCCTCCATTTCCTCCATCTCTTTTCAATACATTATCTAAATACATTATATTCCGGTCACAGAGACTAGCATTTCAGGAAATTTATAATGTATTGGTTAGATCAAAGGAATTTCTTCATTAATAATATAGTGAATATGATGTATAATATTCAGACAATGTACGTCGAAAATACGCGAGTTACGCGCACTTGACACATTATTTCGGTCGTGATTGGTCGGCGAACGACGTTGCGATTGGTCAACGTATAGTGCCCAACTTGGTGATTGGGGGACATCTTTCAATTTTAGTCGTTTTTGTCCTATCATTATCATTCGGTTTTCGACTCGATTTGTAATGCTTTTGACATTCGTGATTGTTATTTACATAGTTTTTAAGTTTATTGTTTTGTTTTAAGTATATTAATTTTCTTCCTTTTTATATACTCATTCTGAAGTAATATCCCAACAAAAAAAATTTGTCTAGCTTTGGAATTTCTCCGAAAACTTTGTGAAAGAAATATTGCTAATTTATAGAAATGAAATTATGGCTACACGAAAGATGCTGAGTATGTAATGAAGATATCCTTTTTACATAGTGTTCTCATTTTATCGCTTTGCACATTTTTACCGCGTGATATTTTCAAGAGAAATGCGTAATATATAGATATCTCGCTTGCACTAATGTATGTAAGTGCTCAAACCTGATTCTATCTCGTGTGATATTTCACTTTATACTGATGTCTCGTTTGAATTATTAGAATTCCTAGGTACATTTTGATACTAATACGCGATATTTCGATTTAACGGTAGAATTTACTATGAAAAGTCAATTTTTGGACCGAGCAAATTATTAAAATTTCGAATTACAAAATATCGTTCGAATTAACGGACTTTTATTGTAGTTATTGGAAACAAGAATTTATCAATGAAAGCGAAAATGCGCATTCACAATGGAGTTTTGGTCCCATCCCTAATGTATGGAAGTGAAGCATGGAACTGGCAGAAGAAGGATGAAAGCAGAATAAATGCGGTAGAGATGAGATCCCTAAGACTTATGTGTGGTAGAACGATATATGACAGTATCTCAAATGCTGATATAAGAAAGGAATGTAGAGCAGAAGAAGGTATTATGAACAAAATTATGAAAGGATCGCTGCGTTGGTTCGGACATATGGAACGCATGGATGGAGAAAAAATGGTTAAGAAAGTATACGTTAATGAGGTAAATGGAGTACGGAGTCGAGGCAGACGGAGGAAAACATGGCATAACCAAATTAATCAAATTTTAAAGGTTGGTCATGTTAGAAGTCGGAGGAATCGACGTGCGTGTATGACTCGTTGTATGAATGTGGAAGAAGCTAGAGAGGTTTGCCAGGATAGAGTAGTGTGGCGGTCCATTCTCTCTGCCTGTCCCTGCGTGGAAACGGCGTGATGGTTTGTTTGTTTGTATTATATTACAGAATAGAACAATAGGAATTCCATTACCTTATATTCAGAGATGACAGGCTTGACCTTCTCGCTGCCCAGCATGGGCTCCAGGACGTTCTCCTTGTAGTTCTGTGTCCAGGAGCCCACAGGGAGCTCCGTGATCTCCACGCGGTCCCCGGGCATGACTGACACTTCCCCTGAGATGACATACTTCTCCTGGAAACCCTCAACCGTGCCGCGGAAGTTCTTGTACCACGGGTGCATCACCTCCGGTTCCTCTCCATCCAGCATACGTCTAGACACACAATCGCAACGCTATAGTTAGACATATTGAGTGATCATTCAATTAAAAACTTATAACATAGTTACAGTTAATAATAGGAAATAAAAACTAATCACATAGTTACAGTAAATAATAGGAAATAAAAAACTACCGAGTTAAAAATATATTAATACCTGATATTTTTGACAATATCTCGAGGGTTGAAGGTCGGGATCTTTGTGGACCAGCCAGTTCCGATACCTTCAGCTCCATTCACCAGAACCATTGGGATGATGGGCACATAATAAATTGGCTCAATTTTCTGGTTGTCTTCAAATTCATGCTGCAAAATAAAATTAAATTACCAAGTGTATGCATAAGTTTTTGCCGTTTTTTGTGATAAAGAAAACACGTAATTTTCTAGGGAAATTTATTTTTTGTTTATTCAAAATATTGGCCACCGGCTTCTACACACTTCGCCCATCTTCCAGGTACGTTATGAATGCCATGCCAGAAAAACTGTGTCTTTTGCGGCAAACCATTCATCGAGCCTTTTTCCAACTTCCTCGAAATTGCTGAAATGCTGCTCTGTGAGCTTGTGACCCATTGATGCGAAGAGGTAAAAGTCAGATGGCGCCAGGTCCGGGGAGTACGGTGAGAGGGCGCATTGTCGTATAATAAAATCACTTTGCCGTGTCTTCTGGATATGGGACCCATTTACCGAGTTTTCCCCATTACTCGTAAACGTCTGCTGATTGTTTCTTGCTCGTCTTCACACTTTTGTGGTCCCAGAGCGCACACTGTCTTTCACATTGAAATCACCACGTTTAAATTGTCGAAATCATGTCTCACATATTTTAATTGATGGAGCGTGTTCACCATATGTTTCTACCAGAAAACGATGACTTTCCAGTCTTTTTCTTTTGATTAAATAAGAAAAACAACGCGTGCCGCAAATATTATTTTTCAGGCACAAACGTCGACATGATCAATAAACGAAATAACACAGACGCTACTGTTTGGCAGACTCAACTTGTGTGTGTTTGTACGTTAATATCAAACGGACAAACTGACATAATGTCAAATTCATGTGCTGCATACTGTTCGTTGGCGCCATCTCTTAGTGAAACCGGAAAAGACTTATGCATACACCTGGTATGAACGCCATATGAATTAGAAATCAAATGGGTCAAAAGCCATTTGAGATGTACTTTTAAAATAATTGTTGCAATGCCTTATTTATGAAATATATCGAGGCAACAATTATCATATAGTCAGAAAACGTAACATACAATGAAAACAACAATGATTCTCTTCTAGAGGAGAAAAATAAACCATTTTAACTATCTAATTAAAATTAAGTTGTTTGATATGCAGTCATAAATTATGTTGTTTCCAAGACAAAACATTATTATATATAAAAAGAAAGTATGTCGGGCATTACCGTGAGTAGAGGATCATCGTGAGGGTGGAAGATAAGTCTCGTGAGCGGGGACATCATGGTGAAAATGTAACGGGGACTGGCGCTGTCCTTCCCCCCAGACAACCTGGTACCGAACTGACCCCTAGGCTCCAGCAGGTTGATGTTATTGGAGCCAACATAGTTCTGAGCCAGGTTGACAATGGTGGAGCAGAGAGACTGCTCTCCGTGGTGGTAGGCAGAGTGCTCGGCTACCGAGCCGGCCAACTGCGCCACCTTCACTTCCCGCTTATCGTTACGCTTGATGCAAGTGAAGAGAACCTTCCTCTGCCCCGGCTTGAAGCCGTCAATCATTGAGGGGATGGACCTGACGTTGTCCCCATTGGAGAAGAGCACCAACTCGAGATTAATGAAATCGGAATAAGTAACTCCTCGGGTCTCCTTGGTGTACAAATAACGCTCCGAGAGCCCGATCTCCCTCCTCCGCTTCACTTCGTCCATGTGGTTGGTGAGCCACTCCTTGCGCTGGTCAGCCGCCTTTTTAGAGAATGCCAATTCAATGTTGTGATCGTCAGTAGAGCCACCATACTTGAAGCGAATGCGATGACGCTCCATATTCTGGAAATATTCCCTGGCTTCCTTGGACGTGGAAGTACCCAAACCTTTGTAATACTTTATATAGAAAGTATGATGATTTTCCGTGTCCTTCTTCCATTCTTCAAATTCAGGCAGAGAATAAAATGATATCTCCTTGCCTTTCTTGGTTGCTTTTACAATGGGCGTGATGAACTCTTCTAAGAAATGCAACTTCAGTAGGTCCGGCCAGTAGTAATGTAGGAAATTGATAATCAGACCTTTAATATGTGAACCGTCATGATCCTGATCGGCCATTATCATCAGTTTACCGTATCGCAAAGTTTTCAAATCGTCAGCAGTGGTATATTTTTTCTTATGCTGAAGACCGATAATTAGAATTAAGTTATTGATCTCCACATTATCCTTAAACTGCTTGTGGGAGGCTTCTCGAACATTGAGAGGCTTACCCTTGAGCGGGAAGACTCCATAGTGGTCACGGCCCACAACACTAAGACCGGACACGGCCAGAGTCTTGGCGGAGTCTCCCTCTGTGATGATAAGCGTACACAAGTGAGCATCCTTCTTGCCAGCTTTATTAGCATCCACCAGCTTTGGGATTCCCTTGATCTTGCTCTGTTTCTTACCCGAAGTCTTGGCCAGTTCCTTTTGTTCCTTGAATTTGGCCCAGGAAAGGACAGCCTCCACAATGCCGCACTTGTTTGCCACGGATGTGATAAACTCATCTGACAGGGAGCACTTAGACCCGAAGTTCTTAACCTGCAGGGTCATATTCTCTTTAGTCTGCGAGTCAAATGTAGGATTTACTATCAAACAATTGACAAAGAGCCACATGTGGTTTTTGACTTGGAAAGGTTTGATGACAACACCTCCCTTGTTCTTTTTCTTCAATACCTCCAAAACTTTTTTGATGATCAAGTCGGTGACGTGGTCCACGTGCTTGCCTCCTTTGGTAGTGGCGATGGAGTTGACAAAGGACACTTGCTGGAAGAAGCCCTTGTCGGAGAGCGTGCACCCAACCTGCCAGCGGTCACTTACGTTCTCGAAGCAGACCTTTAAGGGTGTTCCATTATCATCCTCTTTGCCTTTAATGAAGAAATTAATGTAATCCTTAAACTTATTGACCGGAAGCTTCTTGCCATTTAGATATACCTTCACTCCGGTGGAGGCTGCTACGTCATAAGCCCTCCTGACCATTAAGCTAACAATGTCATCATCCAGTCTGTCCATTTTGAACTTGGATAAATCGGGGCTGAAAACAATTTTAGTGTAGTCATCATCCTTATCCAGAGGTTTTATTTTTGGTTCGGAAGCTTTACTCATGTTGGCCCCCCAAGTTTGTTTG
Source organism: Lepidostoma basale (assembly GCA_022606425.2). Classification (NCBI taxonomy): domain Eukaryota; kingdom Metazoa; phylum Arthropoda; class Insecta; order Trichoptera; family Lepidostomatidae; genus Lepidostoma; species Lepidostoma basale. The sequence continues at coordinate 3,282,599 of JAHDVF020000333.1, read as the reverse complement.
AAATGTTTCTTATATTGTTTAGAAGCAGTTTCTACTGTAAATTTACTAGAGAATATGTTGCAGAGCTTGGCGCCGTAGCCGTTGCGTCCTCCCGTCACCTTCTCCTCCTCGTCGTTGTAGTTGGAGGAAGTTAGCAAGTGCCCGAAGATCATGGTTGGCACAAACATCTTCTCATCTTTGTGCATGACCACGGGGATGCCTCCGCCGTTATTGTAAATGGATATAGTATTAGTATCCTGGTTAATGTCAACTTTAATAGTATCCATTTTAGCATCACGCTGCTTATTATCAGCAGCATTCACTAAGATTTCGTCATAAATTTTGTATAGTCCTGAAAACAGAAAAAAAACATCTTAATTTTTTTATCCTCTACCTATGTTTTTCAAAATTCTAATGAGAAAAAACCATATGTGAAAGAGTTAGCGCACAGACCATCTACGGAAGGTATCTCTATCTCACTTGCTTGTCCGTACAAGCGAGATGCACTACTTATCACAAAATATTTAAATTCAAACATTTATAAGTCATCTTCTAGGCATTGACGATTGTTGTCAGCATTTCTTGGTGTTTTGCAAACGATATAAAGTTGTTTAATATTGCAAGAGTTTAAACCTTGCACCAAATATACAAAACTACAAATCAAAAGTATTTCCTATTGGTGTGAATTCAACATTTCAAATAATTTTACTTCTAAAATTTAACTATATACATACTATATTTTAAATTGTATATTTCTGGTGCACATGTCAGCAGTATGAAGATAATACTCAAGTAAAAAGATTTTACCTGGAACATAGGTGATTTTCTTTTGAACAATGTTTTCTTTCTCTTTGTCGTATACCCACATTAATTCAGTAGACTTCTCCACAGACCCGATGTATGTATCGGGACGCAGTAATATGTGTTCCAATTGGGATTTCTTCTGGTATATCTTTTCAATATCGTTCTTGCCAGGACCCGCCTTCTTGGCAGCCGGCACGTCACCGTTTTGCTTTTGAGAAGCATCGCCACTCATCTTATTAAACATTGCCTAAAAAATATGAATTTTAAATCAGAACACAAGTAAAATTGTATTCCTAACCAAAAAACAACTCCAAATATTGCGTACCTCCGAAAATTTGTTTTAAATTCCGATACTAATACTAACAATAGTTACAAGTTATTAAGGTATTTTGAACTCTTGTAAATGATTATCTTGTTATGGAGAAATGTTTTTTTCATTATTACGGAAACGAAATTGGTTAAAAGCCTCAATTTTTCAAAACTGTTGGGTAAACAAAACAATTCACGTTTTAATTTAAAATTACAACTGTATAAATAATAATTCATAATATAATAACCGGTGCAAATTACAAACATTAAAAAATGCCGCCACACGGTTGTTTGGATACATACCTTTATGTCTGCCATTTTAGCGAATTCCTTCGCGCGAATGCGATTACGGCAAAGTCTATTCAACAAATTTAACGTGATTCAAATCTTAATGCAAATTTCTTTGAACAAGAAGCATTATTAAAATAAACTAAATAAACGAATAAGCGGCGAAAGACGCCAATAAAGGGATTTCGCCAACGGCCCAAGGACTAACGAATTTCTTCGAACGAGGGTATACATGTATACAAAACATTTACATCGTGAATTAAGTATTATTCTTAGGTACCTACTTACTAAATTATAGTTTTGTAATAGGAAACTTTGTATACATAATAAAACATTCATTTTTGTTTATAATTTATGTGGTTCATCAAAAATAAGTTCAAAATGTATTAACAATAATCAATCCAGCCTGAAAAAATAAAATAAATACAGTTCGTTTTATAGCGCGCGCTCTAATCAAAATATTAATTGTATGCAATTTTGTATAAAACCGAAATTGTTTTTAAAATATGATTTAATGTATTTTTTGTTTCAATAAACGTATTTTACTTATTTAAATTAAAAGCAATAAAACATTTTTATTTTATTATTAAGATACTGAGGGAGATTTTTATAAATTTAATTTTACGATGAATCTTTACCATCCAATAACGGTATATTGGAAAGAAAGTAAAAAAAATTAAGCTTATATTAGATTATGCATAGAAAAGAAATTTGTTGAAAAATAATCTACTTATTGTGATGCTGGTGGAGAGAACAATCAGACTGTTGAATGTGACCTCTTCGATGATCGATATTTTTCATGTTGATTGGAGAGTATTCAACCTTATTAGCGTCGTACTTATTTTTATATCGACGACTTAAATGTATATATGTTTAAAATATCCTTTAGAAAAATACATATTTTTAATATGAAGTATTCCTGTCTCCCCTTGTAGCACGTTCCATAAGATAGGATTCTGCCCATGCTGTAAGGAGCAAAAACCTTCTAAATGGAATTAGTGCTGATAATCAAATACGTCTTTCTTGGGAGTAGGCCTCCTTCATCGCAAGTTATGATCGTCAGTCATATGCTCCACCCTTCAATAATGTTTCGATTCGCAAGTCTTTAAATCATTTCAATATCCAGCTTTAAGCGAATTGTATTATACCCTTTATTTTAGTATTAAAAAATGTAACTCAAAATTTTCCCCCATCCATCATGACACAACTAAAGCTACTAGATTGCGGTATATTATAACTTATAACAGAAAAGAGAAATACCTTGCTTGCTGAAAATCTGTACGCATCCTTTCTCTTCTTATTACAATTTAATTAACACTAATTTTTGTATCGCATATTGTGTATAAAAGGATATGTATTTACCTAACGTTAAACATTATTTTCAAGTGGTTCAATGATTGGTAGATCGTGATGGGGTATATCTTGCTGGAAGTTATATTTCTATAAAATATCACGAAAAATCATGTTGCGTATACCACCAGCAACACTACCAACAAGTCCTACTCACTAGCGTCCACGAGTGGTCTTTGACCCCGTGAACCCCGGGCAATGTGACCACTGTTATTACCATCAGTATCATAGCAGATAGTGAGAAGGCGAATGGCGAGTGTCCGGTGCCATAAAACCGGCCCCCCAGCTAAGGGAAGGTGACCCCTACAGAAAAACCCATCGGAGAAGGCAACGGGAAACCACTCTGATTATCATTCCCAGGATATCATTATGGGGAGAGCCTTCGCCGGAGTGATTGTCAACGTCAGGGGGACCTGATACGGCACGCGAAGAAGAAGAAACATTATGCATTACCTTATTCATAAAGTGAATTTGGGAAATGACTTAAATGGGAGCGAATATTTCATTACTTGTCTATGGCTACTAAACAAGAACTGTCAATGTAATAATAAAATATAACCTTAAATTTTTATTTTGTGTTATCAACGAAATCGTTAATATTTGTTTAGCATAGTAGTTTAAAGATTACAAATATTTTGACGAATCATTGAGAAAATGAATCTTATTTGTAGGCGTTCGTTTGCTTTACTTAGAGGTCCATTGTATGTCGGCGTTTTTCAGAATTCTGAAAGAAGTTTATTTTTAATAAGCAAACATATTTCAATAATTCGTAGCAATTTACAAAGTTTTTCAACACAAAATACTCTTTACCAAAAAACTCTGTTAGAGAACACAAATGTTGTCAAAGATGTTATTCTTTTCAAGTATGATAATCCCAGATTTTACAAAATCGTTAATTTCTTTGCAATCGTTCAGTATGTATTCTGGACTTATTTGGCGTATGTTGTTAAAACAACTCTGAGGGATGTACCAATAGATGAATCAAAACTTTCGCCTAATGATCCCTGGTATAGGAAAATTAATTTAGGCCAGTCCAAGTATCGCAATGGGATCACCACTATGAGCCTGCTTTTGGGTAAGTTATAAATATAACATTTTGATTATTTTTTTTTTTTACAAAAAACATGAATGTAGTAATTTCAAATCAATTCCTGAAAATCGGACATGTTTGAAATCGAGAAAAGTTATGTGTACGCAAGAAAACTTTTAATTGTGCATTTTCTAACCACTCTCTACAAAAGTTTGTTAGTTGGAAATTAAAGTTTTAGTAAAGTAACAGAAAATTGTATTAAGTAAAATTACTTAACCCTTAACCCTAGAACCCTACACTGTCTGGCGTATGCAGTGTTCCTACACAGGGGTGCTGAGCAGTGGCGGTACGTCCATACAAGCCGAAAAGCCGGACTTGCCTTAAAAAATCTATATTAAAACGATGTTTTTGCGCGTTTGAGCCGTCTACGAATAAAATAATATTTTGAATTTCGCGCGAGGGCATTAAAGCGATTTAATTCGTTTAGTTGGAAATGACTCTGCCGACATGCGCAGAAATGACCTAAGTGTATGTTTTGTTTCACTCATACGCGCTGTATTTTATTTCACTCATACGTACTGTAGGTGAGACGCCCTCGAAATCGCCTACGTCCACATGTTTTGTTTCATGTTTTCGATGGACTTTATATTGGGCTTGTAAAATGTAAAAGTGTCATTGTCGCACTTTTGTATTTTTGGCTTGTAATCATATAGCCTGGTGCATATATACCAGAATATATCTACAATTTTTTGTATGGATTTGAAGCCGCGCTTTGTCACTCTGGGGTATATTACTATTCGATATGTAACAAACTTCATTTCTATTGTCAGAATGTTGTCTGTGTGCATATAATTTCTTTACGAATATTTTTTTATAATTCCTTGGCTTGCCTTACTGGTTGACCCTAGGAACGCCACTGGTGCTGAGGTACCCCAATACTAAATAGTCCATAAATTATATAAATAACAACCGTTTTAGAAAATTATACATTTATTTATCAAAAATCAAAACATAAAATTATTATTTTGGAAATATGTTAAATACATAATAAAGACTTACCATACAAATGATCCGTGCTTCGTTTACGCTTTCATTTATCGAAAAAAATAAAACTTAAATTCTCACAAGACGACAGGGTTGGCGCATAACTTATCGTTATAAATGAAATCAAACACGTCAAATATGAATACGAATTTCAACTAACGGGGATTTCTGTAATTCCTGAAAAAATATATATCTAGGGCGCAAGTGTATGACGAGTGTCAACTCTGCATAGCGACGCATTTTGGTTGACCAATGAAGCTTTTTTTTAAATCAATGTAATATCGATAATTCCTGACAATATGTTGCATCTTATTATTTCAACATGATGGCAAGAGATGTAACTATACTCGTACATTAAAAATATTAGATTATTTAAAACAGTCAAACTTGCTAGATATTAAGTGTTAAAGTACCGCATCTATAGGCGTCAATTTTGTATGGCCGGCCTCCCGTGCATGAGATTATAGACCGTCTATAGAAGGTTGCGGCATAGAACCAGTGAATTTCTATAATATGACTGGCTACATATGCAGTAAAAAAAAAAGTTTCCATCTGCCGCAGACTACATTTGCAGCTCATATTCTAATGTATCTTATAAACCTTTTTACTTAAGTTCCTTACTACTAAATTGTATGTAATGTTATAATGAACTAGGACTATCTGTGTGGGCTGTAAACATAGTCAATCACAGTTCAAGATGATTTTTTTTTATTACTGCAAATGAAGCCATCCTCACAATGGGGGTTAATATGAAATATTTTTAAATTGTAGGATTCCTTATTCTGGCTGCTACTTGGACCTTCACCCTGAGGTCGGTGAGATACCTGGTGCTACACAAGGGAGGTAAGGCTGTCACCATCGTGACGTATACTCCATACGGACATAACCGCATGATGAAGGTGGACCTGCCTTTCCTGTCTTGCCAGCAGACTAGAGAAGGCTCCCGGGTTCAGCTGCCGCTGAAGGTCAAGAATCGTTGGTGGCACTATATGCTGGACATGAGGGGCGAATTCAGAAACACAAAACTGTTTGATAGCACTGCTGGATTGTATCGAGGCTTCTGAATTACTATTTGAATGTAGTACAATAAATTATTTTAGAAGATAAAATGAATTTTTATTGTTTTTATTTAACTTTTAATTGCATGATTTTTTAAAATTATAACAAAAATATAATTACGGCTTACAGACGTGCCTACAGACGAGATGGTGATCCCAGGATGGGCGTCCCACCTCCTCAGAGAGATAAAGCGCTCCTGAGCGAGCTGCGGATTGCCCGAGTGGCTTACTGTAAGACCATCCGTGAGGCAGTTATCATAAAAAATATATTTCAAATTCTGGAAAGAGTACTGCGTCACTGACGTCGACATATTTGGGTTCCTTCTGATATGTGTAGTTTTTGGTTTCATGTCATTGTTTTTTTTACTTTGTTACACCGTTTTGTGTCCAAATGAGTCGCATAAATGTTTTTCGTTTGTTATGTCTCATTTGTGTAATATATATATACGAGTATATATAAATAAATAAATCCGGCAGGCCAAGGCTGACCCTTGGATGCTCTGCGGCGTCATTGGTAAGGCTGGCTGGTACTGGCCGGAACTACCTCTCCACTATCATTGGGAGTGAGGCGCCGGAGACCGTGGGGATCTCTGAGACTGATGGCACTGCTGAACAGGTTGTCTCCCTTAGAGTCGACAGAGAACAACAAAAAAACACTAAACTGCATTTTGGGTCACGATATAGTACTCGTAATTTATAAATTTATTCAATGTTTTTCTAAACCTTTATGAGTTAATTTATGTAAAACATCATTCAGAATTCTTAAAGTTGGATGTCATTTTCTGTTTCATTTCATTGTTTGGGTTTTAGGGACCCTTACTTCAGTTTATTTTCATCAGTTGCGAATGTTAGACTACATCAAATTTGAAAATAGCCAAAGCCCATAATCATTGATTATAAGTCATTCGTCTGATTCTGGTATTGTGATATTGTTCCACCAAACCAACGCAGAGTATTATGAATAAATTCAGACTCAAGCTCAGTGAGAATGACAGTGATAAAAATTATAAAACAGATTACACAAAGGACGATTTATAATTTGGAATAATGAGGTTTGTGAGTATATTTATTCATCTTATAAAACACATATATGACTTGAAAATCAAATTTAGAATATTCAGGTTATCATGTTTTATTATTTATTAAAACACAGGTAACTAACTACATATTCCATATACTTGCTGTATTATAAATGTCATATAGTTCTTAATTCTAAAATAATACCAATTTATCTTAAAAATTACGAAAGCTATATTAATATTTTGAAAACACAATTCTAGACTAAAAAAAAACCAGGTGTGAAATTCATTCATCCATTTAAATTATGTATATTTGTGAATTTTTGCCCGTAATCAGATGGTCCAATCATTTCATCTGCTATATCTGAAATAAGGACCTGCTATACTTAAAATGTTTAGAATTAAGTTTGGCTCGAATGTGTTGCAAATAGTAAGTCTATAACTAACTAACTAATCCATTTTTCTGCCTACGCCTTCGGGGTAGGCAGAAAAATGGATTGCCACACTTTTCTTTCCTGACATTTCTCTCGCTTCCTCAACATTCATACATCGTGTCATGCACGTGCGTCGATTTCTCTGACTCCTCACGTGGTCAACATTCAATATTTGATTTATTTTATCATGCCACATTTTCCTCGGTTTTCTTCTATTTGTAGTTCCATTTACATTGTTAATGTATAATTTTTTTTACCATTCTTTCATCATTCATTCTTTCCATGTGTCCAAACCATCTTAATTATCCTTTCATTATTTTGTTCATAACACCATCATTCGCACCGCATTCACTTCTTAAATTTTCATTCGACACTGTCATACACAGAGTAACCACACATTCGTATAAGAGATCTCATTTCTGCTGCATTTATTCTACTTTCATCCTTCTTTTGCCAGTTCTATGCTTCGCTTACACACATAAGGGTCGGTACAAGAACACCATTGAACTGCCATTCTAGCTTTTTTGGATAGGTTTTTGTTTGCGATGACAATTTTAAGTGCACCATTCACTTTGTTGCCTGCCCCAACCCTTCTTTCAATATCCCTCTCCACTCGCCTATCTTTTGTAAACATACTACCTAAATACACAAACTCATCTACTTGCTCCAAATTTTCACCATTCACGCTAATGTTGCAGACTGTCATGATTTCTTCTTTTACGAAAATCATTACCTTGGACTTATTAACATTCATCATCAGATCATTTTGCATGCATATCTCATACATACTATTCACCAGGACCTGTAGTTCATGCTCGTTGTCTGCAGGTAGAACAGCGTCATCCGCATACAAGAGACAGCTTACTGACACTCCGCTCATTTTGGCACCTACATCCAACTCTTTCATACACTTGTCCATATATATATTAAATAATCACGGGGACATTACGCAACCCTGTTTGACACCTATATTGATATCAAACCAGGCTGTAAGATCTCCATTTACTCTGACACTAGCAGTGCTTTCCGTGTATAGCGACTTAATTGCCGTTATCAGTTTTGTACTTATTCCATATTCAGACAATATTTTCCACAACTTTACTCTATTATCGTAATCATATGCTTTTTGCAAATCAACAAACGCACAGAAGAGTTTGCGGTTTTTGGCCAGAAACTTCTCTATCAATGTACGAAGTCCAAAAATTTGATCCATACATCCTCTGGGACATCATTCATATAGGCACCTTGCACATCCCAAACTTTGTCACTCATCAATTTTCTTATTAAGTCTATAATAATAATAATAATAAAAAAGAAAAAACCGTAAGAAGGTATTATTTAAAAGGGAATGGGAGTATTAAAAAAAATATTGAGGTATGCCATAGGTTTTATTGTTTTCAAAATATTTTTTCGCAATATTATTAAGTATTACAGTTAACAAAAGAGTTTAAAACATTTGGTATACATAATATATATATATATATATAAAATCCATTCTAATTGATACTCTAACGAGAACTCTAATAGCCACTCACCTTATTCATTTTAGAACAATCATTCATAAAATATAAACATTGAACTTTTTACGAGAACGAAATCTCGTTATTACACATTCTATCACATTCCTGTTATGCCACAGTAGAAAAAGTCAAAATGTTTGATAGCTTTGCAACGAAATTGTAAATTATATAAAAATTATTATTTCATATTTTCCGATTCCGTCAGTGACTTAATTTGAATTAATTTAACAGGGTTCAGGTCTAATCTATCTATTATATAAAAATATCTCATTCCTGTAGATGATCTTTTAAATTTTGATATGGTTGCGTGCACATATTATAGGTCGGTGTCAACAGAACTATAGTTGTGAATTCCCTTACTCTGTCGAGTGACATAGTTCCCAAAGAGAATAGCAATGACACTTGAGCATTGCGATAAATAAAAATGGACAATTAATTTACTTAGATTATACAAAGTCGATAACCTTAACAAGGAATTATTTTTAACTAGAGATGCAATGGATATTAACACTGAGTGTTTTCCAACAATACAAACATTTTGCATTAACTTATTTTAAAGATACCACAATAAAAAGAGAAACACTTCAACTGAACCAAAAAAACACAGTTTAATCAATAATACTTTAAATTACTGTGACAAAATTAAATCACTGTGTCTAGAATCACTAGAGTAGAGTTCATTAATTTATTATAATTTAAAGGCAATTGTTTTGTAATATTCTGAAAACAGGTTTATTTATTATGAAAATACAATTAAATTTCAAGAGTTGATCTAAAGTACAACTCATCGCATCTCTTAGATACAAGACATTCATGATGATTATTATTTAATATTGGTTAAAAAAAAGTATATAATTTAGAATTAAAAAGAAATTAGAAACTACTACCTAATAAAGTTGAATACGTAATACCTACACTTTTAATTATTTTGTATCTTAGAGATATAAAATTATGTAATTAATTAAGAGGGTTCAAATATTACACTTTTGTACCAGAACTAGGTCCAATATTATAGGTATATTAAAAGTATACATATATTACTTTACATAATATATTATAAGCATTATATATAATAATTATATCGATCTTTTGGATCAATGATAAATGCATTCCTTGCATTGCAAACATCTTAGAAAAATATGTCATATTATTCTATCAGTACCCAGTCTGAAAGAATGTTACCTCTCTCTGCTAATGTCCAACCTAACAGACTGGCTACGCCTTTTCTGCAGAACGTAGGTACCTAACGTAATATTATTCAGCTCCGTATTAACATCCAATCTAACAGATCTGTCAGATGGGCTACACCTTGGCTAGTGAATGCAGGTACCTACGGTAATAATAATCTATCAGTATCCAGCCTGACAGACTGGTTACATATTATACTTTCCGTTCAATATCCAGCCTGACAGACTGCTACAAATCTGCTCAATGTACCTAACAATAAGACCAATTCAATATTAAGTCATTATCACAGAATTCAAGAAACCATTATAGACATCCATCAACGCAATTCTTCCAACCGTCACGACATGGACCAGTCTTAGAGAAAACACAAAAGCGTTGAAGGTTTATAAAGTTTCTATTATTACTATAAATTTTTACAAAAAAAATCACATCCAAAAAATAATCACCTATTGTCCAAAAATTATAGAGTTACACATTTCATAAAAAGCGAGATATTTTTTTTATATCACGTTTAAAATAATATTTTTTATTTCTTAGTAAGAATGGAAAAAGTAGTAAAATAATAAAATAATGATAATAAAGTAATAATCAAAATAAATCAAGATACACTGCTATTTAGTTCTTTCCAAAGCCAATAGAAGCGGGAACACGTGGAAATGATCAATCGCTGACGATGCTATTGATTTTCTGTATTTCGCTGCCTGAGCTATCTTCGGCTTCGATATCCATTCCTTCCGCCTCGTCCCCGTCGATGATCTTGCCGCCATTAGAATTGCAGAGGCGGCACTTGCAACATACGATGCAGGGTGCGGCCAGCAGCAGCAGGGGGCTGGCCACCAGCAGCAGGAGGCCAAAGCCTGCGAAGATGCCCACCACTTGGGCGCGGTGCCAGATAACCGAGGCTCGCGAGTGTCCCAGCTTGTTTTTGCACGGCCCTTTGTCATAGTGTCGGAGTAAGAAGTCGTCCTGTAACACATATATTAATGATTAAACAAATTAGAGAAAAACAGCTTGATTATTAATGCAATATTATTCATTAACGACATATAATAGATTGATGATTTATAAAGAACTGTTTTTATGAATTAATTACCTCAAGGGCGCTGAGCACAGTGTGAATAAGTTCACAACTAAAAAGTAATATCGCATTTCAATTTGCATTATAAATTATGTAATCATACAGATTGAAATAAATTACTGTAGCAGCATATTATTTTTGGCTAATGAAGAAATAATGAAAAATAAAAAAAACAATGAGAATAATTTTAAAAAGAAGCAGTTATGCCTGGATTAGAGTGATTACGACAGAGCTAAAAATGATAACATATAAAGTAAAGAAAGATATACTAATAGATTAAAAATAATATTGAATAAACACATATATAACAACATTATAACCTTTTGACATTTAATTAGTATTTATGATTTTAAATGTTTAAATTAGAGCATGTGTTATGTGTACTATTAAGTTAATATAAAATTTTTAAAAAAAATCTATTGTATCATGTAGCTCCATTTAACATAAAACTATCTGAAAAATATAATTCTAACAAAAGTAAAATTGAAAATGATCTCAGTGCCAATTAGAACTCGGATCCTCTCATTTATATACGGCACTATTACAAGTGAAAGGATACTTGTCTGTTCTCAATAGATGCCTTAAACTATAAAAAATGTTTGTAAGTTAACTAACTAACTAACTAACTAACTAACCATCACGCCGTTTCCCCGAAAGGGTAGACAGAAAGAATGAACTGCAACACTTTAATCGATGCTGCACTCCATTCTTCTCTTTTCGCCAACGCGAGAGACGCGGTGTGATGGGTTGCGAACCTCATCGCCACCAATAGGCATCTCCCGCGCACACTTCAATCATTCAACGTCTACATAATAAATCTAAAACAAATTATACAAAATACAATGATATAAAATAAAATAACACATAAAAATAATTTAACACATAATGTTCTTTTAGATGGTGCACTTGTCGTCAGCTGGACGATCCGGACATTAATTTGTGTTTATTTAATTTTTTATTCCACTTTTTTCATTTCAATTAGGCACTTATCACAATCCAACACCAGCAAAAAGTTTGTAAGTTCTTTTGAGAAAATAGACTGATTTGATTTGATTTGATTTGAAGATATGAATCTATACATGGAATGTAATCTGGTAGTGAAAATAAATCAAATCGGTTTATTTTCTCAAAAGACATTACACATTTTAATTTTAAAGCATCTATTTGAGAACAGGTAAAATACCAGGAATGCATGAGACATGGTTCGACTTTAAGAAGACGAGATACTCTCTAAAGTCAGAGTATTTATCTTCTGAATGTATTGTACTTTCACTAATACGAAAGATCTTAATAGATGACGCTAGTGTAGAGTGAACTTAAACATGTAAAGATAGGCGTGGAATCCTACCATATATACAAGTTCCAAAAATTTGTCAGAGGTGGTGGTCATAAGAAAATAGGCAGAATGGGGAATGTTGTTAAACATAAAGCGATCGCTCAACCCAACCAATGACAGGTCATAAGTCCTGTAAGCGCCTCGGCCACCACATTCTGTTCCCAGAAAAACAATTAACATCTTCGTCTCTATTGAGATACAATTAATCCTTATAAAATAAAAACACGAAAGATGTCAATCTCTGAGGAGATTGTGTTTAACAGACTGATTGTTCTTCCCACCGGTGTCACCAGAGGCAGGTTGGTTCTGGTGGCCGGTAGGTAAAACAATGGCACTGTCGGAGAAATCTTTCGGGAACAAACAGACCAACATCCTATATGATATATAGCAAAGATTAGCACTCACGTCAAGGCTGGCGAGGCAGTACCAGCAGAAGACGTGTTTGCAGCGCTTGCACATCATCTGCGCACAGCCCTCATCCTTTTCGATGGGCACCCGGCACATGGGGCACCACTTGATGAGGTCTGACTCGGCCGGCATCCCCTCGGCCACCTCCAGTGCTGCTTGACGGCTGTATGCCACACAGTCCATGCCCGCGTGCCACTGAAAATGATCAGTTATCTTATGTAGTATATTTGCATTTTTAACTGCACCATATAATTAACACGCATAGCTTGAAATTCGTCGGCTACTACCAGTCCAGTAAACGGCTATTACTACCCTTCCCGCAGACACGGAGTTAAGAGTAAATTTGAAAGCATTTTCACTATCAAAAACCTTTTATGTTCTCCAAAAGATAAAATACACGATGAATCAGTTTTAATGTATGAACATACTAATCTTTCATTTGGCACAAAAATAAATCATAAAAATAAACCCGTCGTGCAAGATATTTTTTGCAAATAATTTAAAATTTGAGAATTCAATAGTATTTTTAAAAATTTATAGAAGGTAATTATATATTTTAAAATAGTTAGCTTTTCACTTATTTTTCTTTCAATACAATCTGTGACTAAGCTGTCAAATTGTAAAGCTTGATATATATTCTTAAATAAATTGAATGTAGGTAAATACAGTAAATGCTCTCTTAACCGGCCTTGACGGGACCAACCCAGGGCTGGATAACAATTAATAATGGATAACAATAACAAAGGTATTGAAAAACACATTAAAAAAAAACACAAAACGCAAGGAAGAAAAAAAACACATTTCTTTCAAAACACTAAGAAAACAGAACTTTTATTCTGTATTAGAAACTCGCTTATTAAAAATTAACATTTCAGAAACTGTAAATAATATTTACAAGAAAAAGCCACACATCACTCCAATTTTTCTTTTTAAATTAGGCCTATAATGGATTAAAAAATTCCGTTATTTTCTGCTGCTTCTTGTGTTGAATCGACTTTTTGAAAGCGTAGTCACGCCATTTCTTTATGAACATTACATTTTTTTTATTTTTTTTATTTTTTATTTTTATGTACACAACAGGTCGTTTGGACCCAATTACTGTATACATTTTTAATTTTTTAGCTATTATATTGATTCTCGAGACATGTGATAGGTAGCCAATCTATCGCCATTTTATTGTCACGTGAATTCTACACCAGACCAAAGACAGTGTGACAATCACACTGTCATCACCGGGAATCGAACCCAGGACCTTCGGCATGGAAGTCAGAGCTCGTAACCACTTTGCCACGAAGGTCGTCTCACATCTACTGCAGTAGAATTCTTCTGCTTCTGAATGTACATCGCCGCCACCTGTAGAGCCTCTTTTCCTTCGTCGTGGCTAACCGTGTTGTTTTCTTCGTACTCCTCACAGAAGAGGCCGGTTAAAGCGGTGGGACGGTTAAAGCGGCGCCGGTTAAGAGAGCGTATACTGTATAATATTAATACACTTTTAATTTGTTGTTACACCACTTTATTCGTTTTAATAACCAACCGGTGTCATTTTAACAACCTGTGTCTTTTTAACAACCAACTCAGTGTCTTTTGTAACTCTGACGAAGCTCCGGTGGGAGTGAAACCGGACGGTTGTTAAAAAGTATAATGTGGTGTAAAAACAAATATAAAGTGTATAAATATTATATTTAATGATGCCACACCACAATATAAGTGCTTCATACAAAAGTATAAATAGAATGTAAATATTTAATAACTGGAAATAACTTGGAAAACTCTAGGTGTTTGTAAATAGGTGCCTACGCTCAATATTCAAGATCTTTTGGCCCCAAAATGTGTCAAATGCCGTTCTCGAAAAGTCAGCCGAAAACCCAATCAGAGAACAAGTCCTTTGACGCAAATGGCTGTGAATCGGTCAGACCATGAGACGGAACCCACCCTGCATCACTCACGGTGCACTAGACTGGTCCCCTGTGGTTGGAAAGAGGAAGCAAGGCAGACCTAGAGCCACCTGGAGAAGAATTCTGCAGGACAAGGTTAAAGCAGCAGACTTCACTCGGGATGATGTTAGGCATCAGGCGTGCTAATAGAGTCGGGAGAAGGTTCCTTAAGGTCCTTTGCACCACGGAGGTGTGACAAGACAAGACGAAGAAGAAGAAACATTTAATAACAGGATACAAATGTTTTAAGCTATGCTGGATAGACATCTGTGAATTTGATAGACATTTTGACAAATCAATAGAGAGGACAGTGATGTTGAAAGAAGGGTTGGTGCGGGTAACAAAGTGAATGGAGCTTTAAAAATATTATTGGAAACAAGAATTTATCAATGAAAGCGAAAATGGCCGTTCACAATAGAGTTCTGGTCCCAACCCTTATGTATGGAAGCAAAGCATGGAACTGGCAGAAGAAAGATGAGAGCAGAATAAATGCGGTATAGATGAGGTCCCTGAGACGTATGTGTGGTAGAACGATGTACGACAGAATCTCAAATGCTGATATTAGAAAGGAATGTAGAGAGAAAGAAGGTATTATGTACACAATTATGAAAGGATCGCTGGATTGGTTCAGACATATGGAACGCATGGGTGAAGAAAGAATGGTTAAAAAAGTATACGTTAACGATGTGAATGGAGTACGGAGTCGAAGTAGACTGAGGAAAACATGGCATGACCAAATTAATCAAATTTTAAAGGTTGGTCATGTCAGAAGCCGGAAGAATCGACGTGCGTGTATGACTCGATGTATAAATGTGGAGGAAACTAGAGAGGTATGTCAGGATAGAGTAGTGTGGCAGTCCATTCCCTCTGCCTACCCCTGCGGAGAAACGGCATGATGGTTTGTTATTGTTGTATTAAGTTTGAAAGTACCATGGAGATCTCATTAGCATTACCTAACATAGAATTACTAAGTGAGATATCACATCTGTGGGGCATAATGAGTTAAAAAATTAGTTCATGTTGATAGGATGTCGGTTAACCACATAAAATAACATAGGTGAAATTTCATATTTTCATAACAAAAGATAAAGCCACAATTTTTTATTGCAGTCACAGTTGTTTTGAAGTAACAGTCCATCTGACTAACTCTTACGCCGACTTGGCACGTTTGTTTAATTTATATGTACATGCATGACATGTATGTTCCACGTATCTCATAAGTACCGATTGTATATCATTTGAAGAATACCTGTATGTATTCATAAGAAAATAAAATACATTAACATTAATAGTATTAACATTACTGAATTTGAAAAGTCTAAACCAAAAGAACACAGAGTTAAGCTAAAGCTTAAACTGAAACTATCTAATCACTTTAATTTTTTTTTTTTTTTAATATGTAGAGTATGTAATTTTGAACACAGTGCATATTTAATATTTTCTTCTTCTTCTTCTTCACTTTTGGTAGACTCAGGAGTCTGGTATTTCAGGCAGGGCCCTCTTGAGACGCTGAACTCCAGCTTTCTCTCCACCGTTTCGGGGGTCTTCCTGGTCGGTGTTGTCCGTTTGGCGTTCCATGGAGAGCTATGTGTGGTATTCTATTTGAGCTCATCCTTTCTACGTGTTGATGCCAGTATCGCCGTCTTTGACGTCCCCATCTGACCACATCTTCGACCTCGCAGATTTCTCGGATAGCTGTATTCCTAACTCGATCACGTAGGGTCTTGCCAGCTGTAGCGCGGAGTTATTTCATCTCGGTTGTCCTGAGCATGCTCTTTGTCTTGACAGTGTCTGCCCTCGATTCAATGCCATATGTGAGGATTGGTCGCACACAGGTCTTATAGATGTGTACCTTGCTGTCAGTCCTCATGTCCTTGTTTCTCCATATAACATCTTTCAGGCAGCCTGCAACTGCTGCAGCCCTATCCACCTGTGACCTTACTTCTCTGGGGAGGAGATATTTAATATCATAATAATAAAATTAAAATTGATTACGTCAAGCTTGGCAAAAGACGACAAAAAATAATTTTATGATCTTGAAGAATAAATTAAATAACTAACCGCCGCTTCGTCTCTCCGAAGGGTAAGGCAGAAAGAACGGACCGCCACACTTTTCTTTCCTGAAATACATCTTTTATTTCTTCAAATTTTATACATTGTGTCATTTACGCACATCGATTTCCCCTACTCCTCACTTGACCAACATTTAATTTTTGTTTGATTTAATTATATTTCTTCAATATTCGTCTTCACTTTGTGTTGTGGATTCATATTTGAATAAATATAATTACACTTTGTATTACAACACTTTTTATTTTCACTTATGTTTCCGTTACAAGTAACCTTTATCAATGTATACAATTTTAACATTCACAAAATTGTAAACATTGATAAAGGTTACTTGTAACCGAAACATGTCTGTGTTAAGTGAAAATAAAAAGTGTAGTATCACAAAGTGTAAT
The DNA here is from genome assembly GCA_022606425.2 of Lepidostoma basale. Lineage (NCBI taxonomy): Eukaryota > Metazoa > Arthropoda > Insecta > Trichoptera > Lepidostomatidae > Lepidostoma > Lepidostoma basale. The sequence continues at coordinate 3,265,358 of JAHDVF020000333.1, read as the reverse complement.
TATGTATATTTATTCAGATTTAATTATACCTCAGTTTTCTCAATCTTCTTCTGTTTCCTGTTCCCTTCATACAGTAACTATACATTCTTTACCATTCTCTCTTCATTCATTCATTCCATGTGTCTATACTATCTTAATGAGCCTTCATTATTGTGTTCATAATGGTCTAAATTACACTGCATTCACTTCTTACATTTATTACAAACCATATCGTTACCCCTCAGACCAACTATACGATGAATTTCAAGTACTAGACATAATCAACTATATATATATGAAATTTAGTCGTGCACTATCACAAGGACACCGACAGACACATAAAAGGACAACAAACATACAACACACGCAACAAACATAACCATTCTGTACCAAAAACTAAAACTTCTTATGCGCAAAGACATTTCTATTATCTTGGACCCAAACTATATAACATAATGAACAAAACTATAAACGACCCACAAAAAATGACAATGCACAATTACAAAAAACATGTAACTACGGAGATATTAAAAAAAGGGCGGCTTGAATGTAGTGAAAATTTTAAAAACAAGTAAATAGTTTAAATAGTGTTCAATAGTGTTATAATATATTATATAAGACAATTAATTTTAAGTTATACACTTTAGGATATGTGTTGCTCCCCTTGATCATTAATTGTTCCCTAAATTTGTAATGTATATATTGAAATTATATAGAGTGCTAGGAATGCCTCCCTAGAACGGGTAACACCAGTTGGGAGGTCTTAAAACCATGTACTTGGTAAATGATTAATAAATTTGCATTTGACACAATCATATACAGATTTACACACATCCTGTCGGAGAAACGGTGTGATGGTTAGTTAGTTAGTTCTTCTTCTTCTTCTTCAGCCTGTATTGACCGTCCACTCCTGGACGTAGGCCTCCTCTCGCATTTTCCATTCTCTTCTATTCTGAGCGATCCGCATCCAGGCACTTCCCGCACTTCTCCGGATATCGTCGCGCCAACGCAACTGTGGGCGCCCAACTCCACGCTTTGCCGTCCTTGGCCACCAGCACAGCAGTCGCCTTGTCCACTTTTCATCTGGATCGCGAGCGACATGTCCCGCCCATCGCCACTTGAGGGTTGCGGCCATTTTGATAACATCGGAAACCTTTGTCCCGACTCTTATGTCCTCATTTCTGAGTCTGTCCCGTAAACTGATACCAAACATGGCTCTCTCCATTGCTCTCTGAGTGACTCTTAGCTTGTTGGCACTTTTTTGTGACATTGTGACTGTCTCAATACCATAAGTGAACACTGGCAGGACACAGGCATTGAACACTCTCCTTTTCAAGTTGATGGCACTCACCTCAATCACCTACGTTTCGCAGACGATATTATTGTCATCAGTAACGACCCTACACACCTGACGGAAATGCTAAAGGAGTTGAACGAAGCATCTACAAAAGTTGGCCTAAAAATGAACCTCACTAAAACCAAGTTGATGACGTCACAACCAGCACAAATCTACTAACTAACAAAAGTGTTAGTTAGTTACATAGTTCAATATTTCAATGAAAGTTCAGAAATACAAGTGGGACAATAATTTAATGAAACCGAGGCAATTAGTTAAACAGGTAGGAAAATATATCAGATGTGAATAAGCAGCATGTTTATGATCGGTTTATTAAATAGGAAGCATGTTAATAATAAATTGCTGACATAATTACTTATTGATAAGTGTAGAATTATTAAACATTGCGCACACCTTTACCCCGAGATATAAAGTGTTTGATACAAACTCACTGGCGCAAAGGCCGTTTACAGAGTGGTGACAGATATACATTTTTTTCCTTGAAAATTTTATGTTTATTACAAGATAATGGTCACAAAGAATAAATATTACAAAGATAAACAATTTCTTTTATATACATCAACAAATTAAAAATTAATATATGTGCCATCCTAGTATGTCTAGAAATATATCCACAGAAGCAAAGATGGCAGTACACAATGGAGTTCTAGTGCCAACCCTCATGTATGGAAGTGAAACTTGGAGCTGGCAAAAGAAGGATGAAAGCAGGATAAACACCGTAGAAATGAGATCACTAAGAAGAATGTGCGGGAAAATGTTGTATGATAGAATACCGAACGATGAAATAAGAAAGAAATGTAAGGCAGATGACTGCATCATGAATAAAATTAAAAAGGATCCCTGAGATGGTTTGGACATATGGAACGAATGGATGAGAGCAGAATGGTTAAAAAGTTGAACACAAGCAGTGTGAGTGGAAAAAGAAGCCGAGGATGACCGAGGAAAACATGGCATGACCAAATTAATCAATTACTAAAAGGCGGTCACATTCGAAGTTAGAATAATCGACGTGCGTGCATGGTACGATGTATAAATGTAGAGGAAGCCCGAGAGATATGCCAGGACAGAGCATTGTGGCGATCCATCCTCTTTGCCTACCCCTCCAGAGAAATGGCGTGATGGTTAGTTAGTTAGTTTAGTATGTCCGATTTGATTTTTCTATTTTTTTTTATACTTATTTATTTACTTTTACATATTTCTTACAACTAGTATATGACATTTTTAATACATAATAGTTAAATGTCTTATGAAAACAATTTTTTTTTAAATCAAATAGTTACAAAACACACAAAGAAGAAATTTAACAAAATAAAACATTAATAACTTAATTTGTGAATAAATAGAATTACTATTTGTACACTTTATTTTTCCTATCACAGACATGTTAAGGTCGTGACATAACCTATTTAAATTTTGTGCATCAAAAAAAGTTGTGTCACAACCGAAACATGTCAGCAAAAGGAAAAATAAGTGGTGTGAGGTATAAAGTGTTACTTATTTTTATTGAAATGTGAATCCACAACACAAAGTAAAGGCGAATATATATAATAGAAGAAATTATAATGTTTTTTACTTGAACTTATCCCGAAAGATCATTTTGAATAATAATAAATAATGTATGTATCTTCAACTAGTATTTATTTTAAATTATTATGTCAGTGCCAAATAATTAAAAGAGTTTGGTACTTATTTGGCAATAAGTACCGAGTTAGTGTGTAAAATACTGTTGAAATTATAAAATAATATTTGCAATACCTGGTTGGTACAGGCGCTACAAAAGTGGTGGTCACAAGTAGGGCACCGCACAGGCTGCGGAGCGAGGCTGCCAGCGCCCGGCCCCGCCGGTCCCCCGCAGCCCCCGGGCACGCGGCACACTGTCTCGCAGCCCACCCGCGGGCAGAACGCTCGTCCTCCATCCATCGCCACCTCTGGAAATCAAATTAATTTCATTGGATCATTAATAGCAGAGTCTGAAGATGACCTGCAAAGAATGTTGTACAAATTCCACATAGTATCACAAAGGCTAAATATGGCTATATCAGTCAACAAAACAAAAAGTCTCACTATATCTAGGCAACCTACAAGATGTAAGCTGACTGTTGATGATATACCTGTAGAGCGAGTAATGAGTTTCAGATATTTGGGAGTAGAGATCTGCAGCCAAAATGACCTTTATACCGAAGTACGTGAACAAGTCAGTAAAGCCTCTGCCGTGTCAAGATGTCTGAAGAATCTGGTCTGGAAGAACAAGCACATGCGTGTCGACAGCAAGATCAGAATCTATAAAACATGCGTGCGACCTATCATGACGTACGCTGTAGAGACGCGGGCTGACACTGTGCGAACCAAGGGACTACTAAGAACATCGGAGATGAAGGTCCTAAGATATCATTCAGTGGAGTAGATCCAGAAGAAGATACTGGAGGGACCATGTAGCCCGAATGGATGGTGACAGACTTGCATATACAGCCGCTTATGAAATCCCCTCCGGACACCGCCCACCTGGAAGACCGCCTAAGAGATGGAGGGACAGCTGGATCTCATCATCCGACGAGTCACAGATCGTCAGATCTATTAAAAGAGGAAGAAGAAGAAGAAGAAATTTATTAGAAAAACAAATCAAATTTTAATATGAATGAAAACGTCTGTCTTCTAGGAGTTTTATTATATTTTAGATGGAATGACATGTTTCGCCCTTCTAAGACATTATCAAATGAATCAAATTTGATGCCTTGGAAGGGTGAAACATGTCATTCTATCTAAAATATAATAAAACTCCTAGAAGAGAGATGTTTTGATTCATATTAATGATTTAATATGGAGATTTACATTGTTGCTCAAAACAATTTTTTATCAAATTTTGTATAGAATCTTCAAATATAATTAATTTAAACAGTGTAATAAATGTAGAGCGAAAGAAGGTATTATGAACAAGATTATGAAAGGATCGCTGCGTTGGTTCGGACATATGGAGCGCTTGGGTGAAGAAAGAATGGTTAAAAAAGTAAACGTTAACGATGTAAATGCAGTACGGAGTCGAGGTAGACCGAGGAAAACATGGCATGACAGATTTAATCAAATTTTAAAGGTTGGTCATGTCAGAAGCCGGAAGAATCGACGTGCGTGTATGACTCGATGTGTGAATGTGGAGGAAGCCAGAGAGGTATGTCAGGATAGAGTAGTGTGGCGGTCCATTCTCTCTGCCTACCCCTGCGGCGAAACAGTGTGATGGTTTGTTGTAATAAAATGTTATTTTTCATAAACAAATTTTAAGACCCTTTTAATATTCTTTGATTAGGTAAATAAAATTTAATACTAAATGCAATAAAAGTCTGAATAATACAAAACCAGTTATAAGGAAAAAAACTAAGTGTTGTCATATAAACATAAATTCCATTGACATTCCTTTAACACAAGTAAATATAATTTTCTAATGTTTATTAATGGGCTAACGCGCCATTATCATCTATTTTCTACAGTCTGTTGACACAGCCTGAGTGCCACAATGGAAATTTCCACATAAAAAGACATATTAAGATAAAATTGGAAGTGTAAGTTGAAGTGAGCGGAATTTGTTAAAACTGGAATTGTGCCAAGAATTCTGCACAAACTCGGTTTAGCGGTTGTGTTTTAATTCAAGTGCAACACGTTACTATTCCTATTCAATTCTTACTATTGGAGAGATCCACTCTCATGAGAGACACTAGTTAGACTTCTGATAAGATCAATTCGATTTATTATTTCATCATAATATCTATTATACATTATAAAGTATTATAGTTTAAATATACGAAGGTTGTCCGTAAAATAAGTTTCCCTATTTTTTTTCACAATGAAAACCATTTTTATTTACAACGAGCAATACATCATTGCAAAGCTTAGACTTTCAGCTGTTTTTCAACATAGTCCCCGTTGACTTCGATGCACTTTTTCATCCAGGTCACCATCTTTTTGATTCCCTGGTCATAGAAGTCTCCCGCCAGGCCAGAGGTAGCTCAGAACCTCTTGTTTCAGCTCCTCTCCGTTTGCAAAATGCTTTCCACTGAGGTGTTTCTTCAAATCAGGGAAGAGATGGTAGTCGCTCGGGGCCTAGTTCGGACTGTATGGTGGGTGTAGGACGATCTCCCATCCGAATTTCTCAATGAGCACGGTGGTGACGCGGGCTGTACGCGGATGAGAACAAACCTTAGAATAACCTAAATGTTCTGTTAGGATCTTGTCTATAGTTGTCTTGCTGACATCTGGGATCATCTCGCTAAGTTCCCGAACCGTCAGTCTTAGATATGCCAGCATTGCCGCTTCCACTTTCGCAATCGTTTCGTCACTGACCGATGGCCATCCGGATCGCTGTTCGTCATGGATGTCTGTGCGCCCTTCTTTGAATTCTTTGACCACTTGCGCACCATTTGAATACTCATGCACGTTTCTCCATACACTTCTGTCAGTTGAGAATGAATTTCTGTCGCCGAATGGCCTTTGGCAAACAAAAAACGAATCACGGAGCGTACTTCACACGCGAGCGATGCGATCGGGAGCTCCATTCTTTACGGCTGCCAAACCGACACTGAGCGTTGCAGCGAGTTTGGCTGGGTTGGGATGTGGAGGGGGAAGACCAAGCTACGATCCAGTGTTGCCTGATCGCACGTAAGTGATTTGCGCGTCCGTGGCAAACAGGGAAACTTATTTTACGGACAACCCTCGTAAATAACTTTCATACCCATTTCCCGATGATGAAGGTACAAAACCTTCAAGCGTGTTGAGAAAAAAACATGGAAAAAAAAAGTGATTCATCAAAAAATTTGTCAATGTGGAATTCCAGTGTCAATCCCAAAATTAATTGCTTTTTATTATCTGAAAATTATCACTGTAAGAGTGTATAAAATATTACAAAAACATGTTTAAATATAACTTTTAAAGTTAAATAAAATAAATAAAAAATTATCAACACAAATATCTTAATTAATATGAATGAAAAAGTCTGTTTTCTAGAATTGTTATTATATTTGATGAGAATGACATGTTTCGCCTTACTAAGTCATTATCAAATGTTCAAAAATCACATTTGATAATGTCTTAGTAAGCCGAAGAGTATCATTCCCATAAAATATAATAAAACTTCTAGAAAACAGGCAATAAACAAATATAGTATTATCATTCTTATTAAGTAAGTTTTTGTTTGAAATTCCCAGCCTTCATAACCAGAGTTATTTAAAAATTGACTAGAGAGGAGCAAAGAACAAAAAATATATAAAAAATAAGAATAAAAAGAAACAATTATCAAAAAAATATTATGAAAACTGTTCGGAGAATGCCATTACCATTGTAATATTATGTTTATATTACAGAACTATATAATTCTATTTATGCTGCAAATTACTTTCATCTAAAAATTAATTATAATAGGCAGATAAAGAAATCCCACGTATATGCCATATTTTCGTATTACAAAAACTGTATTTATCTTCAACAAGCGGATAATTTATGATATTACTTTCCATTTCAAAAAAACTTACCAATGATTGCAAACAGCAGTGGTGTAATTACTACCAATTTACTGAGACTTGTCATTTGGAGTATTTATGCTAATGGGCAATTCTCATTTAGTAATTTTGATAAAAATTCAAGGAAAGTTCCCATTTACGAATACAAGGGGGCAGAAATGAGTTAATTGGCACAAATAAAATTAATATTCAATATATTTTTGGCCTAGCCAAACATACCTTTCAATTGAATACATGTTTGATTATTTATCCTTACTGTAACTAGTAAAAATGTATATCACATACAATTCAAATGTTTAATATTTTCACTAGCATTGTTTTGACTATCAGAAATATAGAATTTAATTTGTGTAACACCTTTAAATATTCTTATTATTCTTTGTGTCAAGGCTAGCTAGTATTATATATATCATAGGGATGAACCTCAAATCAGCCTATTAGATTTCTCTTGCTGTTGTGGTGGAAGGTTTGACCGATTTTGTGTCATTGCCAGAGGTGAGCGGGCTTTAAAGTTATGGTAACACCAGGCCCTCTCCTTGCACCAACCACATTTAAATGAAAACTGGTAATTACTTTATTATAAATATTAATTACTACCTTTTGTTACTGGTTTTAATACTTAATGTAGCTTCATTAGTTCAATTACCAATGTAATGAAGGTTTCTCCAGAAATTTGATTTATTTATGAATTATTACATTAGAGTCTTGATGTGGAGACCATGGGAAGGAAAAAGAGGCAACGGTCATCCCCAGAAAAGATAGCCTGACGACATAATTCCAGTTGGGGAAAGAAGATGGGTAAGAATCAGATAAGAATAATTAATATGAATGAAAACGTCTATCTTCCAGGAGTTTTATTATATTTAAGATGAAATTACATGTTTCGCCCTTCTAAGGCACTATCAAATATCGAAGGCGAAGCATGTCATTCCATCTAAAATATAATAAAACTCATAGAAGACAGACATTTTCATTCATATTAATTATTCTTACGTGATTCTTACCCATATTCTTTCCCCAACTGGAATTATGTCGTCAGGCTATCTTTTCTGGGGATGACCGTTGCCTCTTTTCCCTTCCCATAGTCTCCACATCAAGACTCTATAAATGTAATAATTCATAAATGGAGTTTCACATCATTGTTCAAGAAACAATAAATAATCACAGAAGACATGAGACTATTTGAAGAAGCCTATATCCAGCTGTGAAGAGATGGCTAGAAAGAAGAAGAGGAGACATTTATTTGATACAACGAAATATAATTATTATAAAATTGGTAGGAAGAAACCTTTGTTAGACAAAGAGAGACAAGGACAACATTTTAGCGCAGCCACGACCTACCCCAGATTGTCACCCAGGGGGTTTGCATAAGGTTGAGTTGGACATACCATGGTTGAGTCTGAACTTGCGATGCTTGTCCACCAGCTCCGGGCTGACAAGAGCCTCCACCTCCGGCTGGGCCATGACGCCGTGCTTGGGGCAGCGCGAGTCGGGGCAGGAGATGTCATACGCCCCATTCATTATCTCATACTCTGCATAGGCTTGCATACACTGAAAAAATAAAATAAAATAAATCAAATATGGAACGACAGTAGACAAGGAGTGATATTTATATAAATATGCTATACATTTAAGATAAATAATATTGAATAATATTGTAATTAAATTAAACAATATATTTTAATCACTTTTGTTTTTATTTCGACAGCGAGTCTGGCGAAACCAGTCACTGTTGAAATCGTTTTATTTCATTGTTATTTAAAATGAACTTCCATCAAGAGATTTCAGTTAAATCAATCGATTATCTTAAAAAATATTGAGTTCAAAAAAATGTTTTATTACTAAGAACTTTCAATATCTGATATTATATTTTAATTTGCAAAAAAAATAACAAATATGTAAATTAATAGATATAAAAAAATATTAAACATTTTGTTCCAATGACAATTTGAATAATTTCTTCAATATTATTTCAAAGTTCTTGCTGGTTAAGTGCCTACTTACAGCTAATTAAAAAAATGGTGGATACGTGTAACATAAATTAAATAAACACAAAAGTCCGGATCGTCCATGTCAACATGTGCAACATCGAAAAAAACATTATGTGTTATTACATTATGTGCTAAATTAAAAAAACGGTGGATTCGTGGAACATAAATTAAATAGACAATATGTGCACCATCTAAAAAGAACATTTTGTGATAAATTATTTTTATTTTATATCATTGTATTTTATATTATTTGTTTTAGATTTATTTTGTGGGTGTTGCACGATCGAAGTGTGCGCGGGAGATGCCTATTGGTGGCGATGAGGTTCGCAACCCATCACACCGCGTATCAGTAAAAGTGTGACAGTCCATTCTTTCTGCCTACCCTTTCAGGGAGATGGCGTGATGGTTAGTTAGTTAGTATTTAACCACTGCACAGTTATTTATTTTTGATGAGAACTAGTCTCACTTGACTTTAGAGGATTTTAAAAACTATTATTATATTGCCCTGGTAAAGCTTGGGTGCAAGTGAAACTAATCAGCATCATCCGTGGTTAAAAACAATGCGTTTTATTATTTCTAATATTAATGAATTTAAAATGACTAACCACAAAGAGTGTGCTTCATATGAAAGAAATATTTTAGTCTTGTTTGGGCATTATGCAATATCTTAGCAAGCTGAAATATTTAATAATTGAAAGAAAAATAACTTTTATGATAACTTCAGGGGTTTATGAATAGATTTTTCTGCTAAATACTTAATCCTTCATTGCAGCAATCATCGTAGCAAATTTGCTATAAACCGAAATATCTACTAATATTTGTATAGAATATTTTAATTTCATACATATTTTTGTTATACCCTACACTATACATTCCTCTCTATTAGGGTACACAAGGCTACGTTAATGGCGCTAGTTTACAAATAAATCAATTTATTTGGTTAACGGTTGAGTCGTTTCTTTTACTGCTTTTAGACACATTTTGAGTTTAAAAAAATGTTATTTTCAAATAAATAAATAAAAACTGCATTGTATGATAAGTATTTATATCGTGTTAAATAGTTTATTGTGTGATTAACTAACTAAACTAACCATCACGCCATTTCTCCGAAGGGGTAGGCAGAGAGGATGGATCGCCACAATGCTCTGTCCTGGCATACCTCTCGGGCTTCCTCTACATTCATACATCGTACCATGCACGCATGTCGATTATTCCGACTTCGAATGTGACCGCCTTTTAGTAATTGATTAATTTGGTCATGCCATGTTTTCCTCGGTCGTCCTCGGCTTCTTTTTCCACTCACGCTGCTTGTGTACAACTTTTTAACCATTCTACTCTCATCCATTCGTTCCATATGTCCAAACCATCTCAGGGATCCTTTTTTAATTTTATCCATGATGCAGTCATCTGCCTTACATTTCTTTCTTATTTCATCGTTCGGTATTCTCTCATACAACGTTCTCCCGCACATTCTCCTCGGTGATCTCATTTCTACGGCTTTTATCCTGCTTTCATCCTTCTTTTGCCAGCTCCAAGCTTCACTTCCATACACGAGGGTTGGCACTAGAACTCCATTGTGTACTGCCATCTTTGCTTCTGTGTATTTATTTCAATTTGCAGTAATGACTTTGAGTGCGCCATTTATTTTATTCCCAGCACCAACCCTTCTTTCGATGTCTTTCTCCATTTTTCCGTCTCTTGTAAACATGCTTCCCAGATACGTAAATTCGTTGTGTGTTATAATAAAATATATTGAAATATAATAAATAATAAAGAGAATAAAGTCTCTCGTGTGTCAAATATCTCTCAAAAATTGATTACGATAAATATTCGATAATTATCGTCACTATTGAGCGCCAAACACGTGACATTACTTTGTAGGAATGAGCTTCTTGAGATTATTTTGTTGACACGCCGGATTATGGTGTTGTAAAAACATCTCGGGATATAACATATAATATTTAAGCCGGCTGTGACTTGAGGTGACCTCACATGTTGCGGCCGCATGATAGACCAAGGAATTTGTTTATGCAAAGAATGCAACACCACGCATAAAGTGATAAATCTAATTGATTTAATTGCGAAAATGACGCGAAGAATCTAGTAAAATTGATTATAAATATAAACAGTTAATTTAACTAAGCAAAATCTCCACGTCACGTCATATAACAATTTTGATTATCACAGAGAAATTAAATCATAACAACCATAACTTAAATAAACACAATCATGTGTGTATATACGATGTTTTCTTATGAATAAATTTTGAAAAGACTATAACATCAAATAAATAATTAAGATTTTTTTTTAAACTAAAATCATTTTTAAGGATTAATTGTATTTCAATAGAGACGAAGATGCAAATTGGAAACAGAATATGGTGGTCGAGGCATTTACAGGACTTATGACCGGTCATTGGTTGGGTTAAGCGTACGCTTTATGTAATACAACATTCCCCATTCCGACCTTCTTACGACCACCACGTCTGACCAATTTTTGGAAGATGTATATATACTACAATGTTGGGAAACACTTCACATTTTTTTTTTCAATCTACACTAGCGCCATCTATTAAGAATATTTGTAAGCATTAAGCAGAAAATCTTTATTAATGTAATGTGAAAGGCTTTCCAACTATCATACATTGCTAGACAACGCCTGGAGATCCAATCTCAAAATTTTAAGCTTTTAACTTGGACCAGTTTTTATACAATTTGTTTTTGAATGTATACAAATACTTGTAGACAAATTCATAATGATTGACCCGCAATGGGTAAAATCCAGAATTGGTCTACAAGTATTTGTATACATTAAAAAACTAAGATCATTTTATTAAAACTTTTATGAAAACTAAGATTTTTTTTTTTTAATTCTTTTGTGAAAACCTACAAATATTTTAATTTTATGTAACAAATTAAATAAATTCAACTTATAGATTATTTAAAACGTACTCGTCTCTTTTCTGTGATGATTTCATATTTGAAAAATTGGTAGTCTAAAACGGCGTATTACGTCATAAATACATCATACGACCGCAGATTGTAAACACAATAAAAATAATTTCATAAAAACCTAAAATCATAAAAACACTGTAAATTAAATACATATTAAATTTAATATGTTATATATATTTTTTATATATCATTATTAATATTATTGCCGTTATTTAATAATAAATAAAAGCGTGAAAGATCCTAATTGATTCAAAACAAATTATTCGCATAATATCATAGTATTCAATACAAAAGTTAATTATAGTTCCTATTCCAAGCCCTGCTTCAATTTCGATTTGTAATGACTTACATCACACCTTGTTCTATTGTTTGGCCATAATTCCAATAATTTCTCTACCTCTCTACCTATCTCCGAGCGTTGCCGAATAAATAATAACCAACGGACGAAAAATGACGTAAAACGTCTAAAAGGCGGGCCTCACTGTTTGAAACAAATTCTCCACAGGGGTGACCTTGGTGGAGAGCTGTGGAGGCCGCGGTTGGTGTAGCGTCCGCACTTGCTTTAAAACAAGCTCTCCACACGTGGAATGCGTGTTTAAACGCACGTCCGTCCACAAGGTTTGTTGAAGGTCAAACGAATTTTGGTTTCAAACAAGCGTCTACACAGTTTTAAACCGCCGGTGGAGACCGATGTGGAGAGCTAGTTTAAAACAGTGTGGCCCGCCTTTAAAGGCCGTGCCACACCGTTTGAAACAAGCTTTCCACAGGGGTGACCTTGGTGGAGAGCTATGGAGCCCACGGTTGGTGTAGCGTCCACACTTGGTTTAAAACAAGCTCTCCACAGGGGTCACCTTTGTGGAGCGATGTGGAGCCCACGGTTGGTGTGGCGTCCACACTATTTAAAACAAGGCTCCCCACCTCAGTGTGTTGTCGACTAGGTTCCAAAGACAGGGCATGTCCCTATACAGTTCAATAAATTCACTGATCACTTCTTTTTCTCGCGTAGACACCATTTTCGTTCATACATCCGCACTCCACCGATGCCGCTATGCAACTGACCTTGACTGGTGGAATGCGTGTTTACAACTGTGGAATGCGTATTTACAACTGTGGATCCACACGCATTCTATGCGCGTCCGTCCACAAATTTTGGTTTCAAACATGTGTCCACACAGTTTTATACCGCCGGTGGAGACCGATGTGGAGAGCTTGTTTAATGCAGTGTGGCACGGCTTTAACGCAGATACTTGCTTGGGATAGAGACGAACAGCGTTTGGGAAGGGCCGTCAACGTACCCGGTGTGAGGCAAGCCTAAATATCCCGATTATTTGCCGCGGGGACTACGTGCCAGCTGAGAGACACGGGCGAACTGACGAATTCAAGGATTGACCTATATTTTAACGCATATTTCATTATTATTATCCTATCAGTCCAACAAACAATGGAACTTGTTCGTACGAAGCCGGACGTATTCAAATGAGCAATCAAAATTATCATTTGATTGAATAATTTTTTAAAAATGTATATAGTACGTAATCATCATCATCTTCTTCATGGTCACAATTCTTGATTGGTCTTAGCTTCCTTCAAAAACGCCCCATTCTGTCCTGTCTCTGGGTGCCAGATTTTTTGAAAATCGTTTATTCGAAAATCTCTAGGTCGAAAATAAATCGCGGTTCGTGACTCCATCTATGAATAGATTTTATAATGTAATTAATATATAAGTTAGTTTTCCCTACTCCTTTTTTACATAATTATTAAGAATATAATAAATATTTGTTCGTTTAAACTGTTCAATTATGTTAGGCAATGATTTTATTTTTAAATGTAATAATTGTTTGTATATAAATATGTAACCTTAATGTATTATTACTTGTATGACACACAACACTCCATGGTGAATGTGTCAAATAAATAAATATTTAAAAAAAAATCATTGTTCTAAAGTGATTGGTAAAAATATATTAGTGGTTAATTTAAAATTGTGAAATATTGATGAATGATGTCACGGAGCTCAATCTTGATGTAGATGGTCAGTTATATAGCTCATCGGCTTGGAGCACTCGTCCGGAAAGAGAAAGGTCTCGCTGGTAGCGTCGGTGATTTATTTGTAAAATCTACAAAATACCCATTTATATTTTTTATATTGTATGTATTGCATTATTTAAATATAAAAAAAGAATTATTAAAAATAAATCAATTGAATAACTACATCAGGGAAAATAATATATATGTGTAAAAAAGTAGTTATATTTTTTCATACTTATAAGAAATTAGGTTACTTATAAGAAATGGGTATTATAGAAATTGGGTGGGCGGCATATGGCAATCTGAAGAAGTTCTTTAATAGTAAGGTTCCCCAGTGTCTGAGACGCAAAATGTATGATCAATGCGTACTTCCAGTACTGACATATGGAGCAGAAACGCTAACCCTCACCAAGTCGACCATAAGAAGACTCCGTGTAGTACAGAGGAAACACGTAAGAGCCATGCTACACGTAAGACTCTCAGATCGGATAAGAAATACTGAAATACGTAGAAGGTCGGGAGTAACAGATGTCGTCGCAAGGGTAGCGAAGCTTAAATGGTCATTTGCGGGACATGGACCAGAAGGGCGGTAGAGTGGAGACCCCGCGAAGACAAACGAAACAGAGGGAGACCCCCCACACGATGGTCCAATGACATTACAAGAATTGCTGGCGATTGGATGCAAAAGGCACAAGATAGGGATACGTGGAGAAGTATGGGGGAGGCCTATGTCCAGCAGTGGACGACAACGGCTGTCTAAGTAAGTAAGTTAGTAATAAATTATCCTTGAAATGACTATTTTATAAACGCTATAAAATGCAACAGGAAATTTAGTTGTCAAAATTATAACCTTAAGTTTAATAACCCCGCTAAATTTCTTAATAACAAATAATAAATATTTCAAATAATGCGAAAATAACATTCGCATAAATTATACAAATATTCAATATAATAAAAAAAATAGCACTTAGCGTTCAAATAAGGAAAACTAGTGATTTAATCACAAAAGCTAAGTATATAGAGAAAATGGTTAGATTTAATATCAATCAGTTTGATCTCATAATATAATTAGATATGTCCAAGTTGGCGACTCGCTAACTCCTCGGTCCACACACGGTAGATTGCTCACGGTGCCCGTCTATGAGTGTGACGACGGTATCAAGTGAGCCAACACAACGTGACTTACAAGGTAATTTGGATCACACTGTTTACATTCTTCATTACATAGCATAAACTTTAGGGTGTAGATTACCTAAATATTACGCAATGTCCATAGTATTATCAGCATTGTGTACTCGCTACAGAGATGTGAAAATAATCATTCGGTTTTCTATCTAAAATATAATAATCAAGTCAAAGTGATCGATCAGATCAACTTCTTTTTTTACATTATCTAATGGGAAGATTGCTTGTCTGTTCCATCGTCGATCAAGCTTTTTATACATTATTCAAATAGTATCGACAATCAAAGAGTTGTATTTTCACTAATACGTTCCTTCAGAATTATAAGGGGATTTTTCAATAACTAAGCCGCTTTAACACTCGCCGAATGGTGATGGATGTCGAGTAACCACTATGTTTAAACACGGGCAAACTCTTTCAAGTTGGGACTGTCGCGCGGGCAAGACGCGTGTAAATACATTACGTGTGCACATTTATTTTTTTATTTTTTGCACTTAATTTATTATTTGTCATTGTATGTTGGCGTTTTGCGATTTCTTAAAAAAACAGGAAAACAATATCACATATATCTAATATAAAGCATTAAGTAATAATAAAGTATTACATCAATTACAATTGTTACGTCTTTGCTAAATTAATTACGTGTATTGCATTTTAACATAAAACAAAACTTAGGTTATACCTTGCCTTTTCCGGCCATTGTATGATTCAAATTGAGTAGCTAGCTTCAAGTTCATTTGCTCGTCCCACTATATAGGGCACATATCGTAAAGTGAAGATACAAATAACAAGTAACTGGGCAATTAAATTATCATTAAGAGCAGACAGAGTATATATAATAGATGACAGCGCAAAATTAAGTCATTAAACTAAATAAACTGAATGCTATTAAAAATCTTTCAACAACTTTGAATCTCTGTAATTACACAAAATTAGTACAAACGGTAAATTAATGCGTGTAAAGCTAATTAAAAGAAACGATACTTTAATGTATACTGATAGAAATACAAAACATCCATGTTTATGGAAGAAAAAGCTTGTCTCCTGTTCGATCCTGGACGCGGGTCCTTATATGCACAATAAGCTTTTAGTTTAATTTTAAGGTTGTAGAAAAATTAGAAACCCATTGATACATTAAATAATTGTTTAACACAAACTGATAAAATAAATATAAGATACTTAAGACGTCAATTTGAGATAACGTTATAGACCAGGGGGTATAATCAGAATATTTCACAGAATCAAAAATAATTATCCCTCATCATTAACGACATTTATCTTCAATGGCATAACTTTTTATTTTTTACATTAAAAAAATTTAAAAACTAACTAACTAAACATCACGCCATTTCCCCGGAGGGGTAGGCAGAGAGGATGGATCGCCACAATGGCCTGTCCTGGCATACCTCTCGGGCTTCCTCGACATTCATACATCGTACCATGCACGCACGTCGATTATTCCGACTTTGAATGTGGCCGCCTTTTAGTAATTGATTAATTTGGTCATGCCATGTTTTCCTCGGTCGTCCTCGGCTTCTTTTCCCACTAACGCAGCTTGTGTACAACTTTTTAACCATTCTACTCTCATCCATTCGTTCCATATGTCCAAACCATCTCAGGGATCCTTTTTAAATTTTATTCATGATGCAGTCATCTGCCTTAATTAAAAAAATACATTTATTTTTAATAAACCAAGCACATTTAAAGAAAAGCGGTGTGGTAAAAATAAGTTTATACAATTTATAATAATTAATCAAAATGAATGTAACCCATTATTAATTATATCTTCGTTTTTGGACTCTAAAACTTTGTACTGCTTATATTATTGTTAATTATTTACATAAAAAAATATGACATTGTCAGGGAGGAGTACAAACATAAAATTAAAAAAAAACTATATTGCAAATATAATATCATTCAGAATCGCTAAACGATGTTAATCGGGGCTCTACGATCTGTAACCAGGAGTTCAGAGTAGTAAAGTTTATTAAAATTTATATAGGGTGTTTTTTTCGAGGTTTGGTTTTTAAACTGGCAACATTGTTTCTACAGACTTTCAATTTGACAGTTGACAGTTGATTTGTAGCCAGTACGTTTTGCCATTTCACCGTGAAGAGACTGACGTCAGAACAGCGCTTGC
This sequence comes from Lepidostoma basale, assembly GCA_022606425.2. NCBI lineage: Eukaryota > Metazoa > Arthropoda > Insecta > Trichoptera > Lepidostomatidae > Lepidostoma > Lepidostoma basale. The sequence continues at coordinate 3,248,226 of JAHDVF020000333.1, read as the reverse complement.
AAATTGAGCAAATTTAATATGAAAATCATGGTTCGGTTCGCCCAACTTATCGTGCACTACGGTCGACATAATCGTCCATCCGACCAAGTTATTCGGAAGACCATGGATCGTTTTCGCACCACGTACACTCTAGTGGATAATATGCATCCACAAAGACGACAATTTTGTTGAAAATTGGATTTCACGATTGCGCTTCATTCGAGCTGGCGCTCATATGCCCGAAATCATATTTAAACAATAATGGCATAAAATTATCTATTAAATAAAGCCAATATCATAAAGCCGATATCATGGCAAAACCGGTCACTGTCAAACTAATACGACTGAAAACACCTTTTTATTATAGTTTATGGGAATGACATGTTTCGCCTTTCTAAGGCATTATCAAATGTACATATAGATTTGATAATGCCTTAGAAAGGCGAAACATGTCATTCCCATAAACTACAATAAAACTTTTCGAAAATAGACGTTGTCATTTGTATAAATATGTAATATGGAGTTTTACACCATTGTTCAAGAAACAATAAATAAATCATTGTATTATATTTAATTAGTATTTTTACTAACTCGTAAAAATGTAAGTATTCAAATAAGTAGATTCAAGGATCGATTGTATCTCAATAGAGACGAATATGTAAATTGTGTTTTGGAAACATAATATGGTGGTCGAGGCGTTTACAGGACTTATGGACTTATGATTGGTTGGGTTCAGCGATCGCTTTATGTTAACAATATTCGCCATTCCGCCCTTCTTACGACCACCACGTCTGCCAATTTTTTTTGGAAGTTGTATATCGTCGGTTCAAAGGTGAAACTCATTAAGTGAGATTTAATTTTTTTTTTTGCAATTTCTCTATCAGACTTGTGAATTCTACGTCAGAAAATAATCACCAAGTGTATTTATTAAAGAATAAGAGTTATTCTTTAATAAAAACACTTGGTGATTATTTTCTGACGTAGAATTTACAAGTCTGATACAGAAATTGCATTTTTTTTTTAATGTCACTTAATGAGTTTTACCTTTGAACCGACGATATATGCTACTATGTTGGACCACACTTCCATCAATCCAGTTTTTGTCTACAAATATTGGTAACATTCAAGTAGATTCAAGTAAGACACAAATAATTATTTTTTATATAATTAAAAATAAATCATAAATGTTTTAATATAATATAATGCCTTATCCAGATAGACCGGCTTATTCCATCAATTTTAATGAACACCGATTAGCCTATTAAATAAACAATTAAAATTTTATTGGAAACTGTCTAAAACACGCATTGTGTTTGCGGTCTCAACACTTTATTCTTGGAAACAAACGTGATTGATTTCTCTCGAGGAAAACAATTGAAAATAATGAAAAGAGATATTAATTCTCCGACACCGCAAGTGTTGACAATGCGTAATAAAATGTGAAAATGTCATAGAACGGCCTTTAAGCTACGAATGGTTTATTCTTCGCAGTTGCACAGCGAGGTTCAACTTGTTTATAATAAATATTAATAATGAAATCTCGTATGACAAAAACATGTGAATTATTTGAAGGATATATTAGGAAATACACCATTCTGCCAAAATAAATTAAACACTGGAGAATAATATAATATTTTATGACGATGACGGTGATAATTTTTAAATAGCGCCTTTTTGAGTGAGGCACACGTGCCAAGGGCGCCCTCGGCGTTGCGAAAACTGTTAAAAATTAAATTAAATATCCGCCGTTGTATCGTTTTTGTTTGTTATTGGGGTAGCATATTCTAAGATACCGAATAATCTGAATAATATTAGTTGAATAACTTTTTGAAAACTTTGTATTTTCACAACATTTTTTTTGCACCTTTCACAAACATGTTTCGGGACACAGACCCTTTTCCTTCTTCAGTGTATGAATTAATGAATTTTGACAAAAAAAATTGAAGTTAAAATTTATTAATTCATACACTGAATGAGGGAAGTCTGTGTCCTGAAACATGTTTGTGATAGGTGCAAAAAAGTGTTGTGAAAATACAATTTCAAATGTTAATCCACGACACAAAGTAATGGCGAATAAAGAATAAATTAATAATATTACATCCAGGGAATTTTATAATGCACTAGCAAGGCGAAACATGTCATTCCGATTAAACTTCTATAAAACATACGTTTTAAAATCGGTCAACAACTGATTGTAATTTTAAAATGCATAAAAAAAATGTTACGACATAGGACAGAAACGAAACACGGACCACACAAGAGCGACATAAATCCTTGTGATTTGTAAAACATCGTTGAAGTAAATAACTAATGATAAGAAAATTACGAATAAAAACAATAAACATTCAAGTCATGCCATTGCTCACGTAGAAGTATTGACTCAGACTTGTAAATTATCGTTTATTTTATTGGACGAAGCCATTCATTTATGCACATAGATACAAAAAGTTAACACGCCAAACAAACAAAAAGATTGGGTTTTCCCAAACACATACTCGAGTATATTCAAGCTTTCAAAGAGGAAAGATAAATTCATAGTTGAAAGAATAAATTGTATTAATTGTGGTGTACAAGATTGTTCACGTGACTTAGGAGACATAGCGGTCGTTTATTTATCCAGATGACGTAAGTTCTATCCCACAACTCTTTCACAATTTATATAATAATAATAAAGAGTTATAAGTAAAATATCAACATGATGTTAAAGTATAATATATTGAAAGTCACGTTTTAATTATAATATTTATGATTTACAACTTCAGGCATAACGCATAACATATTAATCATATTTTTTAGATTAAAGGTTTTTGAAATATTTTTAACGAAATATATCACGATTTGCATTTTTAGGTCGTTGCTCAAGCAAAATAAAATAATTCTGTAACTAATAATTAAATTCTTTAATTTTTTTTTAATATTTAAATTTTAAATTCGAAGTACCAAAAAATATGTAAATTTACGTGAAATAAGTATAATATACTATGAATTAACTCAAATATTTTAACGAGTTATATCGATACTCATTTTTCTATAAGTTTTATTAGACTCTTGTCTTGCTATGCAATTAATAAACGTCAAAAAGTCAGTTTTCTAGAAGTTTTACTAGACTTTTGTCTTGATGGGCAATTTTTTTTTTTTTTAAAGATAACATAAAGGATTTATATCAATGATATTAGAATTTATTTTACAATCTTCAATGTGAACAGAAAATAGCTCATTATTATGAAGAAGGAACCTGGTCGTGTCCAGGCTTGAACCCGGATCAGGAGCCAAGCGTTCTATCCCCTAGACCAGTGTTCCGCAAACTTTTTGTATTCAAGGTACACCTATCAAATCAACAAATTTTAAAGGTACACCAAAGAAAAAAGCAATGCTTATTTAATATTTATTTATTACTAAAATCAATATAACTAATATAAAAAGAGGTTTAGTGAGAAATGTGAGCCTGTTAAACTGAGCACATGCGATCAAAATTTGGAGCAATCGTTGATAAGGCTGCTCTCATCTCTCCATTGATCGTCCTCAGGCGTTCTTTTTTATTCGATTTAATAGTAGTTGAGAGTTGAAAACTTTTTTCCACGGTACACCAGTGTGCCGCGGCAAACGCTTTGCGGAACACTGCCCTAGACCACATAAAACTTCTATGAATTTTGTAAAAAAAACTAACTAACCATCACGCCGTCTCCACGAAGGCAGAAAGAATGGACTGCCACACTTTTCTTTCCTGACATATTTCTCTCGCTTCCTCAACATTCATATATTTTAAAATTATTTATAAATTTTAAAATTATTCTCTAAATATAAAGTAAAACAGTTACTGCTTATACATTTTAAAGCAAGAAAAGTAGATTATTTATAAAAATAAATTAGAATTAAAAACCATGTACGAGTATATGTACCAACCGGTTTCGTCCGTGGCCGAGTTTTCTCAAGACAATAAAAAGTTATTTTCAACACAATAAAGATGAAAAGCGGAAAAATCGCTTGTTTGATCATAATAACGAAATAATTTCCGACTGAATAATCAATTGCTTGTTTTATTTTTATGTATTGAATCGACATTGCTTCATGTTATTAAAGGATATAAAAACTGTTTCCAATACTCGTTATATTTTGTTTATACGTACATATAAGTGTTTATTATATAGTAATAAACAAAGGTAAAACTAAGGTAATGACCGTGGGTAGAGATGAGCGCCAAATTAATGTAGAGATGGTTGGAACTGCGATCAAGAATGTAAAGACTTTGTTTACCTGGGGAGCAGTATTACATGAAATGGTCGATCCAAGAAAGACGTCGATAGTCGTATCTACCAGGCTAAGCTTGCCTTCAACAAAAAGTCTAAAATATTAGAGTCCAACAACATAGACCTGAACCTCCGAAAACTACTTTTAAAAACATTGGTGTGGAGTATTTTGAACATTGGAGTGTTTACGGCTGCGAGACTTGGTGCCTGGGCGAAAGAGAGCGCAAGAGGCTGGAGGCATTTGAGATGTGGACCTACCGACGAGTTGCCCATGTTTCACGGAGGGACAACATTACAAATGAAGAAGCTCTCAGCAGAGTTGAAGAGACTAGGCACGTGTTGAACACCATAGCGGAGAGGCGCGCAAGATGGATTGGTCATGTGTTGCGACACGAATGTTTCCTGCATGATGTGTTGGAGGGATCGATTGGCAGAGGACGACCTCGGCAAGAGTACCTAGACCAGATTTACTGAGATATGGGCTGCACCTCTTATGCAGAGTTGAAGATAGTTGCCGAGTACCGAGCGGAGTGGAAGAGGAGATGCGTCGCCTTGCTGCAGACCAATCGTTAGATTGAGACCGGAGAAGAAGATACAGTTCATTTCGATGTATACATATACCACATAATATTTTCAAGGTTATTATAATATATTAAATTATATATAAATAGTGAATTAATCATCCCCGCTCTGGTGACCGCAAGAACAAGTGGGTTACCTTTGTATGATTTAGATGATCAATTGATCTGTGTAAAAATAATTTGAACGACTCCGTAGATCCAAAGAAGTGATATCGGTTATTAAACCCGCACGTCATCGGTGTCCCAGTATATTTCGTGTCAAGGTTGAATTAAAATGTAATATTTTGTATTGTATGGTAACTCGATGTAGGCAATTTCATCTACACGCTGTTTTTCATTCTTACACATTGTTTTTAAAATTGGGTCATAACTTAAAACGTATGAGTTGTTAATAATTAACCAACACATTGTATTATTAATTATCGCTTCAAGTACTCGGATAAATATTATGCGAACTCCGTTGGATTTATTTTATTATTGGATGAACAATACCAATTATCATTGTATTTTGTATTTACATGGATATTTTAAAATAATGATTTTAATTGCGAATGTCGAATAAGTAAAATTTAAATTTAAGTTAACAATGTTAACAAAGTGTATGCAGAGAATTTATTTATTTTATATATGTTTTGTATTGTATAGCTACGTTAAATAATAAAAAAAAACAATTAAAATAACTTTCTCCTTGCGTAAGTTAATTTTATATAACGGCCCAGATTAAAAAAAAACCAATAAAAATAAAATAATAAAAATGTGTATGACCTTAGCCTAATATTTTATAAACAATTTTTTATTAACATGAGATTAATTAAAAAAAACAATTAAAGGAGAAAGATAAAAGAGATGCCAGAGAATATAAGAAATTAAAAATAACTATCTAATTTACAATTAACTAACTAACTAACTAACCATCACGCCGTCTCCCCGAAGGGGTAGGCAGAAAGAATGGACTGCCACACTTTTCTTTCCTGACATATTTCTCTCGCTTCCTTAACATTCATACATCGTGTCATGCACGCGCGTCGATTTCTCTGACTCCTCGCATGGCCGACATTCAATATTTGATTTATTTGATCGCGCCACGTTTTCCTCGGTCTCCCTCTATTTCTGGTTCCATTTACATCATTAACATATAATTTTTTTACCATTCTTTCTTTCCAAACCATCTTAATGATCCTTTCATTATTTTGTTCATGACACCATCATTCGCACCGCATTCACTTCTTATATTTTCATTCGACACTCTATCATACACAGAGTATGAACACATTCGTCTAAGAGATCTCATTTCTACTATTTTACAATATTTGAATATTTTTCTATTATAAAAACCGGACAGAGGTGTTTTATCATTGTTTTGTTTTTACATTCATTTCTCTTTTAAGATCCAATTAATGACAAATATTTTTAAATGTTTTGATATTTGATTTATAAGAGTAAAAAATCCCATTTGAAAGGAATTTCTTTTATTTTCATATCAAAATGGCTGACTAGAAGATACTGGAATTTCTTCTGTGAATTTCCCCGCTGCCGAGTTCAAGGGAATGCCTACTTCTCATTGTTATGAAAATTCCTTTGTTTAAATTACTACTCTTAACTTCTAACTTGTTCAGGGCTTCAATAAACGTATTTCTCATTTAATTTGATTTATCTGGAATGTAAACTACATTCTAAGGGGGCACTTTTTTTACAAAGGCGAACTATCAACACAGGGTGTGAATACCTATATTAAATAAACATTTTATGAACAATTTATTTTTATTTTGTTATTTTATTTTAAATCATTGTATTTTATATTATTTGTTTTATATTTATTTTGTGGATGTTGAACGATTGAAGTGTGCGCGGGAGATGCCTATTGGCGGCGATGATGTTCGCAACCCATCACGAAAAGAGAAGGATGTTGTGCCGCATCGGTTAAAGTGTGACAGTCCATTCTTTCTGCCTACCCTTTTGGGGAGACGGCGTGATGGTTAGTTAGTTAGTTAGTTAGTTATTTTATAAACAAAGATAATTTTATATTTTGGCTTACCTATATTATGATAATTTTATCCATATTGTGTGGGCATTGCACGCCGTAATAATGTATATGTTATTTTTATTGTTTACGGAAAAAAATTATATAATTGATGATCGTATTTTTTTTCACAATATTGGTATTTGTTAAATGTCGATATAAAGGAATATAACAATTAATATAATAATAATGTACAAAATAATATAAATTTAAGAAAAATAATTTTAATTTTAAGCTGGCCGTTTATGAAATAATATTTTACTGATCAAGTTACTGACCGGTTTTAATCGTTTATTCACTTTGGTAGCAACTTGCAATGTAGGAAAATTGATTTAAATAATATACAAAATTCATCGTTAACATATATTTTTTTTGGTTTGGACACATGGAAAGAATGAATAAAGAAAGAATGGTAAAAAAGTATATGTTAAAGATGTAAATGGAATTAGAAATAGAGGAAGACCGAGGAAAACGTGGCACAATCAAATAAATCAAATATTGAATGTCGACCACGTGAGGAGTCAGAGAAATCGACCAGCTTGCATGACACGATGTATGAATGTTGAGGAAGCGAGAGAAATATGTCAGGAAAGAAAAGTGGGGCAGTCCATTCTCTCGGCCTACCCCTTCGGTGAGACGGCGTGGCGGTTAATTAGTTAGTAAGTAATATCTCTGGGTGGTAAGTAGAATGTGTGGGAAAACGTTGTATGATAGAATACCGAACGATGAAATAAGAAAGAAATGTAAGGCAGATGACTGTATCATGAATAAAATTAAAAAAGGATCCCTGAGATGGTTTGGACATATGGAACGAATAGATGAGAGTTGAATGGTTAAAAAGTTGTACACTTGCAGCGTGAGTGGGAAAAGAAGCCGAGGACGACCGAGGAAAACATGGCATGACCAAATTAATCAATTACTTAAAGACGGCCACATTCGAAGTCGGAATAATCGACGTGCGTGCATGGTACGATGTATGAATGTAGAGGAATCCCGAGAGGTATGCCAGGACAGGCCATTGTGGCGATCCATCCTCTCTGCCTACCCCTCCGGGGAAATGGCGTGATGGTTAGTTAGTTAGTTAGTAAGTAGAAATAATGATAAACCAAAAACGTTTTAACCTTCCCTTTTTAGCCCAGTAAAGTAAAGAACAATTATCAAAACGTGTTAATTATGTTATTCGTAAAAAGTAATAAAAAATTACTGCACATATATATGTATTCTATTTTTTATGACTATTAGGATATAAAACTTGGTATATCCTTGGGCTAGAGGAATATTTTCGGATCGCCAAGAGCTTGAACGGCTCGTGGATGCAGTGCAATAAAAACTTCTTAAAAAACCGAACATAATACGATTTAAAAAAATGAAAAATCGATAAATCACACGACGGCGTGTTTTAATGCCGCACGTTCCAAAAATACCTCGAGATTTTAGTAAACAAGTTGTTATTATCGAGAATTAAAGAGGCTGGGAACTAAAAATACTAAAGGCCGTGAAGCATGTCCCCGTTTTGTGGATTCCACATGAGAACAAATTAAATGTATAGAGAGGAAAGAGATAAACACGTCAATGCTTCTCATTTGTCTCAACACCACGAAAATAAGGTCAAAAAAATAATTTTAAAATTTTAAATCGCTTCAATTAACGGTCTGATAGACGTCTTTTGCGCTAAAATGTGTTTTTTGTTCATTCATAACAACCTTCTAACGCCTATAAACTGCAGAAATACATTTTAATTACAATAGAACTTAAGTACCGGAAAAAACACATTAAGAGAATATATGAATTTCGCTGAAATTAAATAGGACCGTAAAAACACATTTTTTACTGTCATGAACTATTTTCTTCTCTTCCTTCGGTGCCGTGTCAGGTCCCCCCAACGTTGGCGGTCACTGCAGCAAAGGCATCTCTGTCCTGCGCCACTTAGAACAGGTTCTGAAATCTTGTAATTCCTGTTCACTCTTTGATCTTCCGCAGCCAGGACAGCTGCCTTCTACCAATTCCTCGACGTCCCTCCACTTTACCCATTAATATCAGTCGAAGGAGGTGGTATTTTTCTCCCCTAAGCACATGACCCAAATATGAGACCTTTCTAATTTTTACACTCGACAACAGCTCTCTATTGGCTCTGGCTCTTTGTAGTACGTCTGCATTACTGACCCTATCGGTCCACATTAACATATACTTTTTTTTACCATTCTTTCATCATTCATTCTTTCCATGTATCCAAACCATCTTAATGATGCTTTCATTATTTTGTTCATAACACCATCATTCGCACCGCATTCACTTCTTATATTTTCATTCGACGCTCTATCATACACAGAGTATCACACATTCGTCTAAGAAATCTCATTTCTACTGCAATTATTCTACTTTTATCCTTCTTTTGCCAGTTCCTTGCTTCGCTTCCATACATAAGAGTCGGTAGAAGAACACCATTGTGCACTGCCATTCTCGATTTTTTGGATAGGTTCTTGTTTGCGATGACAACTTTAAGTGCACCATTAACTTTGTTACCTGCCCCAACTCTTTTTTTCAATATCCCTCTCCACTCGCCCATCTCTTGTAAACATACTACCTAAATACATGAACTCATCTACTTGCTCCAAGTTTCAATAACAACGTTATTATTTTTTAAATAATAAGAATAAGAAGAAGGAATTTAATAAATTTTCAAACAGTTTTATACTATTATACAATAGATAAAAAAGAACATCGTAATTCAGTATTTTCCGAAACATTAAGTAAGTATTATGTAAGATTGTACGTTGTACTAAAAGATCATAAATAACTTCACGCCCCCCACCCTTACTAATAAATTTTCGTACAAATAAAAATGTATCTTTATTTGAGAAGAAAATGAAAATCCAACGCTTCTGGGATATAAGAAGATAGAACCCACGGAATACATGGAAAAGTTGTTATTAGTTGTTATTTATAAATGTGTTGTTTGGTACCATTTAATATAAATTGATTGGACTTGGAACTTGGATCTTCTGGCTTACAGATGTTCAGCTCTAATGGCTATTCCTCTTACGTCTGTAGGAAACATTGTTGGAATGTGATTTGGTAGTTGTTTTATGATGGGTCTAAATGTATGGCCCAGAGTGTCCCTTCGAAAGAGGGCGCGGAGTTTATGATAAAGTCCGAAATGAAGACACCGAGGACGATAGCAGGCAAGACACTGGGGGATCGCGTGAGGAACACCAGAATAAGAGAGGTATGTGAGGTTGAGGATATTATAAGATGGATCAGACAGCGAAAAAGGGACTGGTACGGTCATGTTCAAAGAATGGACACCACCAGACTCCCCTATATTGCATTGCAAAATCAACGTCATGGGACTCGTCCTCGTGTAAGACCTACTAAAAGATGGAAAGATAGCTGGGAATCTACCTCACAGGAGGAGCAACACTCTGGAGAACAGACCACATAGGTCTACAATAAGTAAGAAGAAAAAGAAGAAGATAAAGTAAATTATTGTTAAGGAATGGAAGACCAGTTAGGGTTGGGATTGTATTTATAAAAAAAAGTCTGTTCCCGAGGGGAAGATAAGAGGAGCAGTGCCTGGATGGAGTTGTGGTAGGTATCTAAATTGATAAACTCAAGAAACATATACCCTCGGTATTCTTAACTCATAGATCAAGAATTTTGAGAGAACTTAATCTATGCGTTACGTACAACTCAATAGAGCAAGAAATGGTAACAAATTTTATGCTGTGAATTACCAATTACTGCACGGAGGTACTTCAAAACTCATTGTTATTAAAGGCTATTCGTCTTCTCAATGGTGTGGCATTGAAAATTGATCCCTTTAGAAGCAGCGAATTAAAGAACACTCTAACGATGAAGGTAACCAAAAAGTTAATGTCCAATTTGCTTATCCATATTTGTATACATATTTATTCTTACTTAATATGTATGTACGCACATTTAGCCATATATACAAACGTGTTAACAAATATAATTATAAAATAAAAAAATATATATGATTACTAATTAACACAATTTACCGGTTTCGGTAACATTATTACCATCGTTTAGTAGTTGACTGTATAGCGTACATAGTAAGCTGCCAAAACCCATCGACAAACCCTGTTATAAAACTAGAAAAATATACAAACGAGATTATTAAATTAAATTACAAAAATAAAGGTTAATCACGTAATGAACTTAAAAAATAATGATTTGTAAAAAAATTATAAAAAATCGTATTATCATTATTATTGTTTTGTTGTATCATTCTTTTTTACATCATTACAATGCAAGTCAAATATATCATATCATATTGATTCTCATGACATGTGATAGCTAGCTAATATATCGCCATTTAATTTTTACGTAAAATCTACACCAGACCAAAGACAGTGTGACCAACACACTGCAATCGCCGGGATTCGAAACCGGGTATTATGGTGTGGCAGTCAGACCTTGTGCCATTACACGAAGGAAGAAAAATATATATATATATGTTATTCTCAACACTATAAGTGCTATTTTAACCCTTGCCCCTCCTTTGTCGAATGCCAGCCGGCATCGCTTTATGTACGCTACAACTCGGTTGTCGGCTGGCGGCCGACAAGATAAGACTTGCGCGCGCGGTGTATTTTCGCGCGCAAAACTTGACACGTGTCGTTGTTTCTTGTGATTATTCGTTAAAAAAAATATTTAATTTCACGTTTTAATAAGATTTTGACTGTGTAACGTTTTTATTTTACTATAAAATAATCCTTGCAAACTCACATAACCTAAAATGGTGGGAACTGCAGAGGAGCGACTAGAGTACAAGTCCCACTTCATTGCAAAACTGGACAAAGGTTCTAAAGACTGTACTGTGTGGAGTAACAGAAAGATTCCAGAGGGAAGACGGGAAACAGTGTGGTTTTGTGAGACCTGTTCCAGAAAACCTGGTCTCCATCCTGGAGATTGTTTTAAAAAGTACCGTACTATGCAAAACTATAAGTAGTCCATAATGTCTATTGAAATTTGTTTTTTTTATTTTTTAACGATTTTTACTACCTATCAATAAAAATATTCTGACATTATTTAAATTATAGCTGGCTGACAAACAATATCAAAAAAATAATGGAGTGGTAAAGGCTAAAAGCATTGAATTAAACGACAAGATTTTAAAAATATTAAATATTTTAATCCGAAAGCATGACATAAAATGCAGAATATTTGCATACTGGTTATAAAAACATTTAAGCCTAAAACCGGTCAGGATCCGATTACATACGCTTGAGAGAGAAAGCGATCATTCTTGTCTAGTATTTGTTTGGAGGCTGATACGTAGGATTCTTCCTGAATGTGGACAAAACGGTTGGAAACATAACGAGTCTTGCTAAAAAGAGTAGGATATTTAAATTAATTTATGTAATTATTAAGTTAACTGGTTTAGAGTGAATAATTTACAATAAACCCACAACACAATATTAGAATTTACAATGGGGAGCACAAATCAGTGGCGGCTTGAGAACAAACACATCACCGTGTAATGAAATTAAAAATAAAACAAATTTCCGCAATATTATTTTTGCCAGAGACTAAATTTCATAATTATTAATGATTAATTAAGAAAATTGTAATAGCAGGGTTATCAGAGCTACATAATAAAGCAGATATTTTGGAATTTGACATTAAAGTTGTATTGTCAACTGGACAGCTTTCGGAAACATGAGTTACATCCTTAAAAAATGGAAAATACCGATCAACCTGAAACGAAAAGTCTATAAAGCCTGCGTTCTGCCAGTTGGTACTTATGGTCTTGAAACTGTTACATGGTCCAAACAAAGTGCCGAGAAACTACGAGTGACCCAAAGAGACATGGAAAGAGCCATGTTAGGAATAAGCCTAAGAGACAGAGTCAGAAACGATACGGTGAGAGAAAAAACAAAGGTCACTGACATCATCCACCGGGTGGCGACTCTAAAATGGCAATGGGCAGGTCACGTAGCCAGAAGCTCAGAAGAAAAGTGTACAAGAGGACTGCTGACTTGGAGACCGTGGACAGCGAAGAGAAGTGCAGGGCGACCGCAACTGCGGTGGAAGGATGATCTAAACAGACACGTCGGAATAACCTGGATGCAGTCTGCACAGGACAGAATAACATGGAAGCAAATGGAGGAGGCCTTTGTCCAGGAGTGGACGGGAATAGGCTGAAGAAGAAGAAAGTTGTATTATAGTCGCACTATATTATAATAGGATAATCCTCTCCAATCGATCCGATCAAATCGTAATTTAAAACAGAAAAAAGTGCATTTTAAAATTTATAAATATTTCTTGTGAAAATATAACATTTTACTTATTGTTTCTTTAACAATGATGTATAACTCCATATTAAATAATGAATACGAATGAAAATATCTGTTTTCTAGAAGTTTTATTATATTTTATGTGTATGACAAGCTTCGCCTGTCTAAGGCATTAATCAAATGTGACAACAACATTTGATAATGCCGTAGACAGGCGAAACAGAAAAATATAATAAAACTTCTAGAAAACAAGATGTTTTTATTCGCATTAATTAAACAGCATTTAACCTTTTTTATATATACCATAGACAATTCAATAACGTGCATTGCAACAAGATAATATAATATATGCAAATACATGACGACCTTCGTGGCAGAGTGGTAAGAGTTCCAGGTTCGATTCCCGGCGATGGCAGTGTTATTGTCACGCTATCTTTGGTCTGGTGTAGAATTCACGTGACAATAAAATGGCGATAGATTGGCTACCTATCACATGTCATGTGAATCATCAATATAATAGCTAAAAATAATGTGTATACAGTAATTGGGTTCAAGCGACCTGTTGTATACAAGAAAAAAAAATTAATGGCGCCCATTTAAAATATTTTATTATCTGATATCCGTACTCGTACAATTATACAATTACCCTCATTCCGCCATCTTGTTTACTCTCAAAAATATAAAGTTTTTTGTGAACATTATATTTAAAACTTCCCCACAAGAATTGAATATATATTTTTATACGCTTATTTAGCCCCGTAGACCAACTGCCACCGAAACCCGCCCCTGGCAGCGGTACCTATTTTATGACAAGCCTACGTAACCTTCAGGTGTCGCCAGCGACAACAACCGGAGGAATTAATGTTATGAGAACTAAACAATAAAGTCAATATTTCCTTACAAAATATTATACAAAATATGACAAGGCTTTCGTAGCCTTGTAACGCTCGAATCGAGCAATCGTATGATACCTGTGTGTAATGCCGAGCCGGCCGTGACGTCAAACAAGCTAAGGGACTTACTTACATAACCTTTAGAAAAGAACAGTACTAAAGAAATAGCAGTATGTACACTTGAGAAAGCAAACAATAACACACATTTCAATTTAAGAACTCAATACACAGTGAATTGTGAGTCATGTTTTTGAAGTTCTTATATAATATTCGAGTATTATTCAAGATCATAATAATAATAATTTTACAATTAAAAATTGTAGAAAAGACGAAGCTTGAGACGCAGAAATTTGTCATGGCTGAGAAATATCAGAGAGTGGAGTGGACTGCTGATCATGAGCGGCCTCATACACTCTTCGAAAAACAGGAGTAAAATGGAGCAAGCGATCGCATTCACCCAGTAAAATTCACAATAAGTAAAAAGAAGATTTGATTAATTTGTGCAGTGGTTTTTGTTTAATATTATGAAATGCTTCCTAAACCTCGTCCTTTGTCCTACATGCCAAAAACTGTACTCCACATTTTTTTCCCATCCCACATTTGTCTCCTCTACCTCTCCTGTTCTTCCCGTTATATATTCCTGTGGTGAATTATTCTTTTTATCTTTTATATTATAATGTTTCTGAAATGTTCACGTATTATATATTATGCTTATTTATTCAATAAAGTACTGCGGAGCATAGAAGTAAGATGGGGTAGATTAAATGCGGTCTGGCACCCCCTTGTTGTTGCCGTCTTTAAATGTAAGTCCCGGATGAACCGGGGACAGGCCCAGGGAGTGTACGAGCGAGGCTGACAAAAGGGCGCCGCTACGCCCTATAACAGCCTCGGGTATATGGCGGGAACTTCTGTGTTCTTTTTTAAAAAAAAAGTAAGAAGAAGAATAAAAATAAATATTTGAATACGAATGTCTACATAATATCTTGATCATTTTAGTGGTAATTCTCCGAGGTTATTTTCTATATTCTGTGAACAATTACACAAGTTATTAACATCCAGAAAAGACATGGTATTGGTCTGTTGAATATGAGGTAAATGCATGAACGAATACTTCAATTAAAGCGTTGAGTTTTCAAATCAAATCAATTTATTGACTCAACAGACATTACAAACAGCATAAATGTTTAAGGCATCTATTGAGTAAGTTTTATGAATCTTACTCCTATATCCACTCAAATGTATCTATCATTTGACTGCTACGCGGTCATCAAACTTTACCAAAGCACATCGGGTCAAAGATCAAGCAGCGGATTTTTCCCACAAAAACTAAACGTCGTCACTTGCACTTTGATTCATAACTTATACTAACTGTATAACTTCAAGAAACTTTGAAAATTCATTAATCAAAATGTTTATTTTATAATCCAGACATAATTCGAAGAAAATATACCTCTGTCATCGGCAGAACAATACAATTAGTAATTTGAATCAAATCTAAAGAGTCATGGGCTGTAGGTAGAATTATAAGTTAACATTCAGCGACATCGTCTAAAATGATCTGTCTAAACAAGAAATGGTTTTGATTCAAACAAATCGTCGAAGACACGTTGGGCAATTTAAGAAATGCTAGTTTGCATCTGATTAAAATAATCCACAACATGTGACGATAAGAATCCATCTAGAATGGCATAAAATGAATAATCAAACGATTTTGCTGAAATCTCTTGATGGAAGTTCAATAAACCGTTATGCTGGAGAAGGTTCAGAAAAAAAAACTGAGGTATCTCTACATGAGGGAGTATGGTAGCTATCCGTGGCTCTATCCCACAGCATTTCTTTTGGGAATGCTTGGGGCCAACTGTCTGCAGTTTCGAAGAGATGGGCATCTCATAATCCATTTCTGTAGATTACTCAGGGGATATTTCGAGAACTCGGCCGTGCTGGAGGGTGTTCGGCTTTTTGTCCCTGATAGATATCTCCGACAGCGACAGCATAGATTGTTTTACCTACCGGCCGCCAGAACCAATCTGCATCTGGTGACACCAGTGATAAGAGCAATTAATCTGCTGAACGTGGTCTCCTCGGAGATCGACGTCTTTCATATTAGTGAAAGTACGTTTAGAAGGCAAATACTCTTAATTCTGGAGAGTATCCTGTCTTCCTAATGTTGAACCATCTCTCATTCGTTTCTGGTAGTATACTATACACAATATATTATTTTACCTGTTCTCAATAGATGCCTTAAAAAATGATTTTGTAATGTCTGTTGATGAAATAAACTGATTTGATTTGATTTCATAAAACGATATTTTTTTAACTACTTCCACTTTTGTCTTTATTTCGACAACGACCGGTTTTGCCTGGCTCACTGGCATCGAGAGACTGGTCCACCAGACAAAAGTGGAAGTATTTAAAAAAATAAATACGAGTACATGAATTTTGTCTATGGAATACGGTAATTCGATTCTGGCGGTTGGTTTTGAATGAAATAAAAAATATATTGTATAAAAAATCAAACTGAAATAGATTTCAAATTGATATAGCATAATTATTTAATGTTGAAACGTCATTGACAAAAATAAAACACGAGTACGTATTTACTCTCGGAAGTGAGATTTGATCCAGCGACCTTTGTATCTATTGCCAAGCTGCCCAACCGCTGGCAATTCAGGCATTAAAACTCAAGATACCTTTCTACCTCGAAATTACATCACTGCATCACAATTTCGTTCCAGCGGTGGCAACAGTCACCGGCAATAATGGCCAACGTCAGCCTAATCAGCAGATAGACTGATCTCGAAAACAAAATAGGAATATGCATATTTTAACCGGGTATGAGGTTATGACTTACAGACATATAAAAATTTGAATACCGAATATTCCATTTTTTCCGATTTTTTTAAATACAAGAACGTGATTTGAAAAACGAATATTTTAAATTACGCGAAAACGGTGCCAAGGATGATGTCACCGTCGATAATGAAATAGGTACTTTCTGCGTTTTTGTATCTATGGTTTTGTTTAATCCATAAACATCTACATCTACATATAAATAAAACACAATCTGGGTTGTGTGTGTCTCCTTCTTTCTCGGTGATTCCTCATCAGATCCTTCTGTATCTTGGGGAATGGACTAAGTGGAATTTAGCGGTCGTCATAGGCATATTTTCGTTATTAATCGAGCTCTAATTAACTTTATAAATTAATCAATTAATTGAAAATTTTCGTAGTGCAAACGAATATAGACCTTAATGTTCGTATCACCTGAGTATCAATCTTTTGAGTCTATATTCGTTTGACACGGTCTGGAGAGAATTCAGTCTCCATGTAATTTTGTGTAGTGGCAACAATGTGTTTTGCTTTCTGACAGTCCAATATATTGCGTTTTACTTTGGGATGTATAATACTTAATACGTTTTACTTATTACGTACTAAAATAATTGGTTGTTTAATTGGTACAGTCTATTTTATTGGCCATATTTTAATGTACATTAATGCAGACAGGTAATTATACTTCTTAATTTTGGCGAGTATAATTTTTGTCATTTTGAGGTTATGAACGAAATTTTATTTTTTCGTGTGGCTGAAACTTATTCGTTTCTCTTACGTTCGACGGTGATTACTTAATGATATTCGTTTTCTAGAGTTCTAGCCGTTCGATTGGTCACGTGGTCTCTGAACTGTCAACAATCTCTTTGTACGTCGTAATATTTTGTAGGTATGAAGTTTCGGTACTTTTAGGTTATGAAGTTTCTGGGATTAAAAATATTCAATGATAATTATCTACAAGAATATGAAGAAACTTGCTTCCGTAAGTATAATATAATATTTATATTTCTAATTCATAAATATATTTTCAGTTTATTCTATTTTGCTGTTTTCTTTATACGCATACTTTGGTCAGGGAAATTGTTACATTACCACAGCAACGGTAAGAAAGTTCTAATGATATACAATATGAATTACAATATGAATGAATGACACAATTCTTATGACTTTTTCCGTTTATTTCTAGGAAAATAAAGTAACGGATCAGAGATGGGACGAAAATTACCGATGCAGCGTGCAAAATAACTTCGTTAAAATGGAATTAGATCAATCAAAGAACGGATGATCAGTGAATTAGATGTACTCTGGAGTGGCGAATGAGAACCGGCTCATTTTTACATTACACAATATCACATTTGCACAAAACATTCATATGTTTAGAGAAACAAAACTCTTGATTTTGTTGTCCATGAAAATCACATCAGAGCCAATAAAGTAAGTTTCTACGATCGTGATTTCGCTGTTGTCACATGCACCTTTCATGACTAAAAACATTGTCAAAGCGCCCTTGAGGTGAGCTATTCACGAAAACGGCGATTATACAAATTAAACAAACAAACAAACCATCACGCCGTTTCCCCACAGGGGTAGGCAGAGAGAATGGACCATAACACTACTCTATCCTGGCAAACCTCTCTAGCTTCCTCCACATTCATACGAGTCATACACGCATGTCGATTCCTCTGACTTCTAACATGACCAACCTTTAAAATCTGATTAATTTAATTAATTTGACAAATTAATCAAATTAATCAGATTAAAAGGTTTTATCAGTTTTATCGTTTTTATAAAGAATTTTGACAGGTGTACAAATAAATTTTTCATTTGTTCCAATGACAATTTGAATAATTTCTTCAACATAACACTACTCTATCCTGGCAAACCTGTCTAGCTTCCTCCACATTCATACGAGTCATACACGCATGTCGATTCCTCCGACTTCTAACATGACCAACCTTTAAAATCTGATTAATTTAATTAATTTGACAAATTAATCAGATTAAAAGGTTTTATTAGTTTTATCGTTTTTATAAAGAATTTTGACAGGTGTACAAATAATTTTTTCATTTGTTCCAATGACAATTTGAATAATTTCTTCAATATTATTTTTAAGTTCTTGCTGGTTAAGTGCCTTATTACAGATAATTTAAAAAATGGTGGATACGTGTAACATAAATTAAATAAACACAAAAGTCCGGATCGTCCATGTCAACATGTGCAACATTGAAAAAAACATTATGTGTTATTACATTATGTGCTAAATTAAAAAACAGTGGATACGTGGAACATATTATAAATTAAATAGACAATATGTGCACCGTCTAAAAAGAACATTTTGTGTAAAATTATTTTTATTTTGTTATTTTATTTTATATCATTGTATTTTATATTATTTGTTTTAGATTTATTTTGTGGGTGTTGGACGATCGAAGTGTGCGCGGGAGATGCCTATTGGTGGCGATGAGGTTCGCAACCCATCACACCGCGCCTCCCGCGGGGCGAAAAGAGAAGGATGGAGTGCCGCATCAGTAAAAGTGTGACAGTCCATTCTCTCTGCTTACACTTTCGGGGAGACGGCGTGATGGTTAGTTAGTTAGTTAGTTAATTTGACAAATTAGCCTAATTATTATTATTATTATTATGCATATAGCATGAACTGCCTTTTATAGTGTCCGCCTTATGGCAATTCAATTTTTTTTTTTTTTAATTCCAGGGCTCAACATTGATGAATGAAAGATCGGACCAAAGTTGCCGATGCAGCGACTAATGTTTAAATGGAATGGGATCGGTCATAAAGCAAGGACAACGGGTTATAAGATCTTCTGGCCTGGAGTGGCGAAAGAGAAACAGCTACACAAATTCTGGCAGATCACAAGCAAGATGGTCTGATGACATTAAACGAGTGGCAGGAGGTCAATGGCGCAGAGCGGCGAGGGATACAGTTGTGGAAGTCGGGAAGGGAGGCTTATGTAGTATTATCATCTATATTACTATTCCACGCCAGCGGACTCGCAGTGCCGAAATCACGATCGTAGAAACTTACTTTATTGGCTCTGATGTGAATTTCATGGACAACAAAATCAAGAGTTTTGTTTCTTTAATATAATGAATGTTTTCTGCAAATGTGATATAATATTGTTTATTTGATCATTAAATTTCATATAAAATATTCAAAAAATTGTTTTTCTATTACATTAGTAATATGTATTCAAGTTTATAATTCATTGTATTTTTTGAATATATATTGGGTTTATTTATGTACTCGAATTTAGCAATAGCGAAGCGTTGCCGGGTCAGCTAGTAATTAAATAAAGGAGTAATCAGTACCTAATCATTCTTCCCTCACAACTCAAAATTGCTTTCGCACAACCATTTTCGGGAGGATTCCGGGCCTTTTTGACTTCCTTCCAGAACATTTTTATGTTGCTCTGAAAGTGACTCGTCATCTTGAGACCGTCTTCCTCCTTCAGTTTATCCTTTTTCTCTCTCACTTTCAACTTGACATTCATCTTACAAACTTTGTATGCTTCTTTTGCTCTTTTATATTTCTCGCAATCTCTTTTATCCACAGATATCATATTTAACCATGCATCCTTCTTTTCTTTGACCAGAATTTTTACACAGTCATCCCACCAAGCATCTCCATTCCTTCTTCCTTGCACACATGTACCACATACCTCTTTCGCTGTTTCACATAGACTTTCTTTCAATTTGTTCCAGATCTCGTCTATACTTATAAATTCAGATTCTCGACCACTCAGCCTCTCATTCACTTTCGTCATATAACTCTCTTTTACGTCATCGATTTGGAGTTTTTCTATTTTAACTCTAGACGGGGCGGTCACTGTTTTGTTCTTCTTGGTGCGCCAACCTCGGAACAGGTTTATCTTTGTCACCACCAAAAAATGGTCAGTTCCGAGTTCGGCCCCTCTGAACACTCTGGTATCTACAGTGTCCGTCCGTAATCTAGAGTCAACGATGACGTAATCGATAGTCGTCCTTTCATTCCCTCTCTCCCATGTATACTGATGGATCCTCTTATGATCAAACATCGTGTTTGACACAAAGAGGCTCCACTCCAGGCATACACCAAGCACTCTCCTTCCATTATCGTTCGTCCTACTATCACCATACTTACCGAGACATTCTTCATAACCAGTCCTTTGGATTCCTACCCATCCATTCAAATCTCCTGCTAAAATAATTCTTTCGTTCACGTTCTTACTCGCTGCTATCTCGTTTACACTATCCCAGAACTCATCTTTCACAGCTTCATCTTCGCTATTAACAGGAGCATACCCAATTATGAGTAATACTCTTGTCAATCCAATTTTGAAGCGGATCCACATCAGTCTAGGACTTATACATTCGTATCCTTTCATACATTCTACCATCCTTGAAGCTAGAATCGCTGCCACACCCTGACCTCCCCTTTGTTCTTGTGATACCCCTGACCATAAGATGAACTTATTATCATGCTCTCTAGATCCGCACTCTTTAACCATGCATTCAGTCACACACAAAATATCCAAACACTTGTTATTAAATTCATCGCACATCTCACTTAACTTCCCTTCCATACCTCCTCTAATATTCCAAGTACCAATGCGGCACTCCACTCTCCTCTGTTCGCCCCCGCGGAAAATGCAACGTGATGGGTGGCGGACCTCATCGCCGTCTCTAAGCATTTCCCACAACCACTAAAATCTACCTTAACATTAATAAAATGTGTTTTTAAGCAAGCAACTTTACGGTGTGTACTATTTTTGATATTCAATATCATGTGTCGAGCTCTATCACCGAAATGTTAAATGTTAATGTCGTAGTAATAAATATAACCAAAAAAATACCTTCTTCTTTTTCTTCTTCCTTGTTGAAGACCTATGTGGTCTGTTCTCCAGAGTGTTGCTCCTCTAGTGAGGTAGACTCCCAGTTGTCATTCCATCTTTTAGGAGATCTTTCACGGGAACGAGTCCCATGAGGCTGATTATGCAATACAATATAGGGGAGTGTGGTAGTGTCCATTCTTTGAACATGACTGTACCAGTCCCTTTTTCGCTGGTATTTCTCACGCGATATCTGTGTCTTGCCTGCTATCGTCCTCAGTGTCTTCATCTCGGAAGTCCTCAAAACTTGTTTGGTCCTTACTGTGTCTGCTCTTGTTTCGACGCCATATGTTATTATTGGTCTTACGCATGCTTTATAGATTCTCTCTTTGTGGCCATGTCTTTGTTTTTCCATATTCTAGATTTTAGAGCGTTAGAGATTGCAGCTGCCTTGTTTATTTGGGCTTGTATTTCTTCCCGCAGATCAGCTTGACCTGTTCTATGGGTTGATTTTCTATAACCAGAGATCATCATGTTGTATTTTTTACAGGCGTGATGTAGTCTGTCTGTCATTTTTTGTAAGACATTATTGTTTTCAGCTATGATTATAGCATCGTCAGCATAACAGGTGATGCCGGTGGGGAGAGCAATCAAACTGCTGAACATGATCGCTTCGGAGATCGATGTCTTTCATATTCGTGAAAGTACATTCAGAAGACAAATACTCTTGACTTTGGAGAGTATTTTGTATTCCTAATGTCGAACCATCTCTCATGCGTTCCTGGTATTATATATTCCTTATGTTTTACCTGTTCTCAATAGATGCCTTAAACTATAAAAAATGTTTGTAATGTCTTTTGAGAAAATAAACTGATTTGATTTGATTTGATTTGATTTGAAACAGACCACATTGACAATTTGCTCTTCCATCCTATATCCCAGTTGTAGCGATTAAAAAAATACATTATGAAATAAAAAAGATTTTTGCTACTTAATTATTTTGTTATAGAGCAAAAGGATTCTGTTTGGATTATATACTCGTTTTAATTTATACCCCTTTATCATGTAGGAAAAATAACGAACCGAATTTAAATCCGTAATAGGTTCAAGATCTATCTCGGTACACTTTGTTTGCGTGGAATTATTTTACAGGTAATGCGTAAACTTAAATACACAGAATCAAGAGCAACTAGAATATTCTGCAAGGTCGAAATTTGTAAATTTTATTGACAACCATAAATAATGCAAATATGAATTTTTTTGCCGAATTATCATAATGTCTAGTGATTATGTAAATTAAAATTTGCAATATACTTAAAAATGACGCTAGAAATAATAGATAAAGACATTTTTTAACCGATGCATATATTTATAATATGCGAGGCTTATCCAGAAAGTAAGTGTACTGAGGCTCTCACGACCAGATGGATTTTATTTTCGACATGTTGGCTACACTTCCGTGTAGCCTGACCCTTCCCATCCGCAACAAGACCGGTTCATGGTCAGTACGTTGAGAAATGTCGACGCGACAACACGTTTCGTGAAGAATGTCAATCCAATCTCCCGCCAAGTGCGAAATACGCGGCGCCGGACAAGAGTTTTTGAGGCTGAGTTACTGGAGATGAAACTTGGGTTGCAGACTACACGCTTGAAACCAAAAACACCTCTTCACCCTCCGCCAAAAAGTTCAAAACCACAATTTCAGCCAAGAAAATCATGGCATCCGTGTTTTAGAATTGTCAAGGCATAATTTTGATTGAATATATGCCTCAAGGGGAGACCATCAACTCTGCAAGATACTATGAGACCCTAAAAAAATGCGGAGGGCGATTCAGAACAAGAGAAGAGGCATGCTGACAAAGGGAGTCTGCCTGCTGCACGACAATGCCAGAAGGAACTGCTCGCCTCGTTTAAATGGGATGTCCTGAACTATCCCGCGCATTCCCCTGACCTAACACCTTCAGATTACTATCTTTTTACCTCCCTGAAGCTGCACATGGGTGGAAAAGGTTTTCAACCGATGAGGAGGTAAAGGAGGAGATGGAGAAGTGGACGAAGGGGCTGGCGGGAAACTACTTCGAGGAAGGCATCAAAAAATTGATACCCCGCTTCACCACCTGCATTGAGAGGAATGGCGACTATGTCGAAAAATACCTTACATATGTACTACGGTAACCACGTAATTTTTTTGATTAAATAAAAAAAAATTGTATCTACAAAAATTCAGTATACTTACTTTCTGAATATGCCTCGTAATATAAGCATTATTTCAAATAAGAATATAAAATTTCATGCTATGTTCAAAGCTGTTTTTAGCGTATGTTTTTTATATTAATTTCTTAATAAATGCCTCCATAGAACCGGTTACCACAGAATCATGAAAAACACGTAGTAGGTAAATGGATAAAACTAAGAAAATTTTGATAGCGAATACCAGAATCTTAAGAAAATATGTGTAAGTGAATCATATTATGTGTATTACACGTAGAATAATACGAGTATGTTATAATAATATTAGAAGTGTTTTCTGCGATGACTACATTAATTTGAAGCTTTGACAGAGAATGGTCAAATGCTATGTTTGGTCTATACTTTTACATGATGTTGAATCATGGACCTTAAAAGTTGGAATCGTGAACCGGCTGGAGTCATTTGAAATGTGTCTGCATCGCAAAATGTTGCGCATTCCTTGTATCGATGTGGTCAGCAACATAAATGTTATCCCGAGAGCCAGAGGTGGGAGTGAATTGTTGACCAATATAAAAGCCGTAAGGTGGCATTTCAATTTTAATTTTTTTTTTAAATCATAAACATCACAGAATATAACCAAAGCACTTATGACTGTACACGTAGAATACAAAAAAAAACTATTTTGAACAGTATATACAATTGCGATATCAAAAAATTACAATATAAACAATATACAAAAACACAAAAAAACACGAGCTAATTAACCCTTAACGTACCGTGTTCAAAACAAAACGCTCGCTCCCATGTGGTAAGTTCAGTTTACCGCTAACTTTATCTAAATATCAAGCATATGACTAGATGAATCAAAATTTAATTTATGTCATCTTGTAGGGAATTTCATTAGGAATAGATCGATATCTATAACATACATGGATTATTTGAAAAACATATCATTATTAATTTTTTTCTGGAACCATGCGATTTCTGATATGGAATGCGCCACAGCATACGAGCAACTGGACACCAGGTATAAACTTGTCTGCGCGCCGCAGCCGGCGGGGCGAGACAATACGAGATTTTACGTATGATAAAGGCACCTAGGCAAAATGTATAGTACGTTCAAGACAACGAGTACGTATTAATATTTGTCCCTTTTGATAAAGTGTTAATATTTTCGCAGTTCTGATATTATTAAGTTGCGTTCTGCGTTTCCATCCACAGTCGGTATTATTACGTACCTATTGAAAAAGCCAAAGATATAATTTATAATACGTTCAAAACAGCGAGTAAGTATTTGTCACTTTTGATAAAGTTGTAAATATTAGCAAAACAAATTCTACCTTAACACGAATGAAGGTGAGGGCAGTCTTAGAAAATATTTTTTTTTGGGATGAAGGAAGTAATTTTTTGCTTTTTTTTTATTACGAAATATTGAGAACACTTCAATGGAGGATTACAATTTTTTTATAATATTAGGGTCCATAGGTTTTAAGAAAATCAACTTTAAATTGGCAGTGGAAACTCAATTGACCACATGGCAACGCGACGGTTAAAAAAATTAGACCAATTAAGTAATTAAAAACAAAAAGAAGAACAACACATTATTTAAGAGATAGATGTTTTCTGAGGGTAGACTCAATATCGTGGAAGATGTCCAAATCCGAAGAGATGCGGTTTAGAAGGATTATTGCCCTACCCACGGGCAAACCCTAAGATAAATTGGTTCTACACAGTGGCAGGTGAAATAATATATGTTGCCTTTGTCGCAGATAATTGTCAGGGAAAAACAAAGTCAAGTCATTTAAAATATCCGAGTTATGTATTCGACTACGAATCAGTTGAAAAAAATTAACACCCAAATGGATAGTTCGTCTAATTTCCAATGATTTGTAGTCCAGCATACCCAGCAAGAAATCAGTTGGGTACAGCCAGGGGTAATGTATAACATGTATAGGTCGTGTGCTTAGGATACAAAAATATGACTTGCTGACCCTGATTATTGAGGGCAAAATATAGGGTCGATAAGGTGTTTGCAAGAAGCAAATATCCTGGCTCCATAACATAAGATACAGAACTGGCTTAAAAAGCTTTAAGGAACTGTTTCGAGCTGCCAGAGACTGACACGCCTACTCTCTAATAAATGTCATTCCCATAAAATATAATATTTTAAGTATAATTTTTTAATTTGCATATACGGCGGGACATAGAAGTAGATTAAATGAAGACTACAGGGGAAAAACAAGGAATGTCAGTAGAAGGTTAATTTGAATAAATTGAGAATAAAGCTAATCAAAGTCTATATATTTCTTAGCTATTAGCAATCGATTATCTGGCCATAGTCATCGATTATCATGACACATGATTTTTGAATACGAAAATTTTACTGTGGATAGATACGTACAAATGCCGCTAGATGGCATTATTACATTTATTTTGAATTTTTACTGACATTCCTTGTTTTTCCCCTGTAGTCTTCAAATGTGGCTTGGGTCCCTCTTGACTTCTTATATATTTTTTCTAACGTAAATCTCGCATGGACGAAGGACGGGCCTAGAGATTGAATGAGCGAAGCTGATGAATAAGCCGTTCGCTTATAACAGCTTCGGGTAAGCGGTGGGAATCCTCTATGATGGTCAGCGTCGGGGGGATCAGACATGACACCAAAAGAAGAAGAAGAAACGTGAAGTAACAAATCGTCAAATTAAAAAAACGATATTTTCATTAATACTGTGTACAAATTCGTTAGAACGGACTCGCTACACGATCCGATGCGTATTCAAACCGGTTTGGACGCCGTACCTAAAAAATGTAGGGCATGAATAGACGAAAAGCGATTCACCGTACAGCTCAAATAATTGAGCGGCCCGTGGAAAATACTTAACAAATTTAAACATCGTTAATTTTAATGCGTTCGAAGTCCATGTATTGAATGATATAAAACTAAAACAAGTCGTATGGAAATTTTTATTTTCTATTGAAAAAAATGAAAGCATTACACTGCTACCAGATTAGGATTAAAAGTTTATAAAATTTTACTTATACGAGGGTTGTCCGTAAAATAAGTTTCCCTGTTTGCCACGGGCACGCGGATCGCTGTTACGTGCGATCCGGCAACACTGGATAGTAGCTTGGTCTTCCCCCTCCACATCCCCACCCAGCCGAACTCGCTGTGACGGTCAGTGTCGGTTTGGCAGCCGTAAAGAATGGAGCTCCCGATCGCGTCGCCCGCGAGGTGTGAAGTAAGCTCCGTGATTCGTTTTTTGTGTGCCAAAGGCCATTCGGCGACGGAAATTCATTCTCAACTGATCTACCTTCCCTGATTTGAAGAAACACCTCGGTGGAACGCATTTTGCAAACGAAGCGGAGCTGAAAGAAGAGGTTCTGAGCTACCTTCACGGCCTGGCGGGAGACTTCTATGACCAGGGAATCAAAAAGATGGTGACCCGGATGAAAAAGTGCATCGAAGTCAACGGGGACTATGTAGAAAAATACAATAGCTGAAAGTTTAAGCTTTCCAATGATGCACTCGTATTGCTCGTTGTAAATAAAAATGGTTTTCATTGTGAAAAAAAATAGGGAAACTTATTTTACGGACAACCCTCGAATCTTGTAACTTGAATCTCGTTATTTTAGAAATTCCTTAAAACAAAAACTGTTTCTGAGAAATGTAAATATTTTAAAAGGGATTTATTTTAGTGTAGGTACTCGTATGTGTTTCGTTAGCTTTTCAAAATATTAAATTTCAGATTCGAAATGGAGTTGAAAGTGAGATTGTATACATTATATAAATATAAAGCCAAAGAGTGTTGTTAGTATAAATGTACTGCCAATAAAGAAACAAAATAATGTTTATTTTAGTTAAACCAGATTATTAATGTCGTTATTTGAAATTTCATGGTAGTAGTTCATTGTAAATAATGGGTTTATGGCTTCAACCGGTTTCTGCAACCCGTGGAAGCCATAAACCCAAGTTAAATTTAACTATATATATAAAATAAAATAAAAAGTAAAATTTAACTAAATATATAAATTTTCCAAAAAGCTATAATGGCAGTGCACAATTGTGTTCTTCTACCGGCCCTTATGTATAGAAGCGAAGTATGGAAGTGGCAAAATAATGATGAAAGTAGAATAAATGCAGTAGAAATGAGATCTCTTAGACGAATGTGTAGATACTCTGTGTATGATAGATTGTCGAATGAAAATATAAGAAGTGAATGCGGTGCGAATGATGGTGTTATAAACAAAATAATTAAAGGATCAATAAGATGGTTTGGACATATGGAAAGAATGAATGAAGAAAGAATGGTAAAAAAATTATATGTTAACGATGTAAATGGAACCAGAAATAGAGGAAAACCGAGGAAAACGTGGCACGATCAAATAAATCAAATATTGAATGTCGGCCACGTGAGGAGTCAGAGAAATCGACCAGCGTGCATGACACGATGTATGAATGTTGAGGAAGCGAGAGAAATATGTCAGGAAAGAAAAGTGTGGCAGTCCATTCTTTCTGCCCACCCTTTCGGAGAGACGGCGCGATAGTTAGTTATAAAATAAATAAATTTTTATATACGAGTACATTTATATATTTTCATTATTTAATAGACACTCGATCCGTCTGGTATGGTTTCGATTCCAAGGGCGACTTGGACTTGGATTTGGATCTTCTGGCTTACAGAGGTTCAGCTCATGTGGCTATTCCTCTTACGTCTGATGGGAACATTGTTGGAAGGTGATTTGGTGGGTTGTTAGTTCATTCGGGGGCATGATTTGTGTGGCCCGGAGTGTTCCTCTGAAGGAGAATTGATTTTGGGCGCTTGTGGCGGCTGGAAGTGTTTGGGTCGTAATTAGAGAGGTCTTTTATTGTTGGGTTGGGATGTGAAGGGAGTCCTTTGTAAAAACGTTCGGCAAGTTTCAGAATGAATTCATCTATCATCGGGATTCCCGATTCTAGGTGCAGTTGTGTAATCCTGGTCCATAAAGGCGCACCAAGCGATAAACGGATAGCCTTATTTTGCAGGATTTGGAGTTTTTGTATGTGACTCGAAGCTGCATAGCCCCAGAACCAAGGGCGACTAGAGGTCCTTATTGATATGAATTATATCAGCTTAATTTGAGAAGGAAGAAATCTATATACAAAAGATTTGTATATAGATTTCTTCCTCAGTCATAGTCATTTCAATGTGGGTATCAAAAAATGCAGTTGTCTTCGCAAATTGAATTTTGGTCATTTTGGTGTTGGCAAAACTATTAAATGACTCGAAGTTTTCCTACAAGGAATTGATACAAAGTTTTTTGCTCTACACGGACAAAATATTAAGTTGTTAATAAAATGTAAAGATAACTCTAAAAAAGCTCAAAACTAAGTAACGTCTGTTTCCTAGAAGTTTCATTATATTTTATGGTAATAACATGTTTTGCCTTGCTAAGGCATTATCAGATTTCATTTCATAGCTGGGCGAATCATGTCATTCGCATTAATTGTAATTAAAAATCTAGAAAACAGACGTTTTCATTCGTATTGATTATTAATTTAATATGAAGTCTTACATCATTGTTCAAGAAACAATAAACAATGAATGTTTTATCAAAAATGTTTGTTTTGAGTTAGGAATTTACAGTCGATAAAAACTATTTCACTCTATAGTGTATCATAAAAGGCAAAAGTCACAACAATGCTTTTCCACAAGGATTTCATATAACTTTTGTTGCTAGTATACATACGAAATATATAAACAAAAATAAGCATAATGAACTGCAATATAAAAAAGGAGGTAAAGATTACATCAAAAAGCAACAAAAAAAAACCAATGTATTATTATTAAATAAACAAAAAAATAATAATCTCAATATAGATAGAAAAAAAATGTTTTTTGAATGTATACAAATACTTGTAGACAAATACTGGATTTTTACCCATTGCTTTAATTGCATTAATAAAGATTTTTCTGCTTAATGATGACAAATAATCTTAATAGTAGACCTAGTGTAGATTGACCTAAAAAATGTGAAGTTATTTAACATAGTAACATATATACAAGTTACAAAAATTTGTCAGACGTGGTGGCTGTAAGAAGGGCGGAATTGTTAACATAAAGTGATCGCTTAACCCTACCAATGACAGGTCATAAGTCCTGTAAACGCCTCGACTACCATATTCTGTTTCCAAAAAAAATTACATCTTCGTCTCTATTGAGATACAATTAGATTGATAAAGTTATATGAAGTGACGATCCATGATATTTGAGCGTTAGTCATTTTATTACTGCGCTAAGCAATATATAAATAATTTAACTGACCGGTTTCATCAACCAGTGACTTAAATAATAATAATAGTAATAATTCGAGTGCTTTCTTCCATTATGCAACTTTGGCAGTCGGATACAGCTGAGACCATAGTAAGAGAAAATTTCCTAATGTCGAACACCGAAGCAGTAAAATGTTTTAGTGCCTTCTTGCGGTAAAAGGGAAAACACTTTCACTAGCAACCTAGAAGCGTCTCACGATCCTCCTTAAAAAAACAGTTCACGGCGTCTTTTTTTATAAAGTAATGTGCCAGTGACTCGAACATAATGAGCGCTGACGTGAACGCGTTTCATAATGCCGAAGTACATCAATATTGTAGTACTATTACCGCCTTTATACAGGGCTATTGCAAATACCTTGTAACAGCAGAACGGGGGTTATTTATTTAATATCATTAATGTAATTATTACTAATAATAAATAATATTTTCACTAAGGCCTTTAATGTGGTAGTTTCCCGTTGCTTTCCACATTTTTGTCCTTAAACAAGTTATCTGAACCCAATTACTGTATACATTTTTTTAGCTATTGATTCCCCTGACGTGTGGGTCTTTAACCCTTACCACTCCATTATTTTTTGATATTGTTTGTCAGCCAACTCTTATTTATATAATGTCAAAATAATTTTATTGATAGGTAGTTACAAAAAATTCGTTCAAAATTCATTTGTAATGATTTATTCTTCATATAAAAAACAATTTACAAAAAATATGGACTACTTATAGTTTTGCATAGTACGGTACTTTTTAAAACAATCTCCAGGATGGAGACGAGGTTTTCTGGAACAGGGCTCACAAAACCACACTGTTTCCCGTCTTCCCCCTGGAATCTTTCTGTTACTGCACACAGTACAGTCTTTAGAACCTTTGTCCAGTTTCGCAATGAAGTGGGGCTTGTACTCTAATCATTCCTCTGCATGACGTATCACGCGAAGTTCTCGCCATTTTAGGTTATGTAAATTTGCAAGGATTATTTTATAGTAAAATAAAAACGGAAAACAGTCAAAATCCTGTTAAAACGTGAAATTAAATGTTTTTTGAACGAATAATCACAAGAAACAACGACACGTGTCAAGTTTTGCGCGCGAAAATACACCGCGCGCGAAATTCTTATATTGTCGGCCGCCAGCCGAAAATTGAGTTGTAGCGTACATATAGCGATGTCGGCTGGCATTCGACAAAGGAGTGGTAAGGGTTAATGGTGATGCATCTTATTATTAATGAACATCCATGATGTTGCAGTATCATACAATTATCTACAATAAATTGAAGGTATGTGTAATAAGTACAAAGTGACTATCATGCAAGATACTAAATAAGAGTCGGTGAAGAAAGTACAACTCAAAGACCGGCGTGTTACATGGTATGATAGAAATGAAAAAATACTAAATAACGTTATTAAAAGGTAAAAAAAAAAGATGATTTCCAATCACGATTATATGTTACGGCGATAATAGATACGAAAGTTATTTCCTAATCTTCCATGTACCTTGAAAAATATAGCTTAATAATGCATAGAAATAAAAGGCAATGTTCGTAGCTATAGAACCTATAGACTCGACAAATACTGAACCAATTGCGACGAAAGTCTCACTGTTTATCAATATTATATTATTTCAGGGAAGGTTCAAAAAATTAACTTGATATGAACCGAGTTAGACTGCACTTTTAAAATGCATATTAATAAATTCTTAGTGTGACAGACTAATAGTTATTTCATCGCTAGGGGCGTTAATCTATATTAGTGTGAGCTGATTTTGTTTGATATGACTGTTTATTTGTGTGTAACGTAAATCGCCAAGAGATGGCGCTCAAGTCTGTTTAAATGACAGCTGTCAAACGATATATTACTGCACGTGTATCAGCTCTGTGGTTTCCACATTCCATACGCGATTCTTTTCCTTTGTATAGGGGCATATTTATATACTACGTATGCATATACTCGAATATACTAATAGCGAAGCGTTGTCGGATCTGTTAGTAATCAAGTTTTCATCTAACGCAATTTTCAAAATTTACAAACAATTTTATGTTATTTTCGTAATTGATTGAGGTATGTAATTTCAAACGGGTTTATCGGAAAAAAATATACTTGGAAAATACGATTTTATCGATATAAAAAAGATTTTCAAGGAAAACGCTAATATAACGAATGAGATCATGGATTTCATGTCGTGTCAGTGAAACATCTATCAGTTAAAATATTCAAAGAAAAAATATTCAATTCATAAACGTATTCTAATAATAATGTCGGGGAACGTAACAACTTGAGATTAACTTAGTACGTAGTCTATACAATCTAAAAATAGATTGGTTATATACCTCTGCAGTGCTTAAAAGATGTTGAACAGCATTAGTAATTTTCAATTAGATAAATTTAAATGGATACTCGATATATAGAAGCGAAAATGATCACATGATTTTAAATGTTTTGATAAATATATATTATCTCCGGATATTAATCTTATCGATCGACCTTAGCAAAATTTCACACTAATTATAATAGAATTGGTCGAAATTTCAAATTTAAATGATACAATAACAGAGAGTAACTATGGATATATATTTTATGAAATTAAATCGTTTCTGCTATCACAAACAAACAAACAATGCTTTCACGTAAGTAAAAAAAATGTATTTCTTTTCATGAAATGTCAAATTTCAATAGAATTTGGATTTATGCATTTTTTATTTTATTTCAAGGAATGTAGAGCGGAAGAAGGTATTATGAACGAAATTATGAAAAGATCGCTGCGTTGGTTCGGACATATGGAACGCATGGATGGAGAAAGAATGGTTGAGAAAGTATACGTTAATGATGTAAATGGGGTGCGGAGTCGAGGCAGACTGAGGAAAACATGGCATGACCAAATTAATCAAATTTTAAAGGTTGGTCATGTTAGAAGTCGGAGGAATCGACGTGCGTGTATGACTCGTTGTACGAATGTGGAGGAAGCTAGAGAGGTTTGCCAGGAGAGAGTAGTGTGGCGGTCCATTCTCTCTGCCTACCCCTGCGGGGAAACGGCGTGATGGTTTGTTTGCTTGTTTTATTCTTATACCAAATTTCCTTTCAATATCCGTATGTAGAAACTATTTTTTAACATTATAAACTTCAATCAGCAATACTGTTGAAATCTATAATACAGATTTTTAAATATAATTTGAGCCTTTATTTTATTTAAGGTTAAGGCGTTAACACTGTGGAGTTCCATTGTTAATTTGGAAGGAGAATATTAATTACTGTCCACGTTATTGATTAAACATTTTTACAAAAAAAAAAAATATTATACACTGCACGTTTCGAAGGTAACTTCCTTCATCCTCAGATGTATTTTTAACTAAAAACATGCTGTGTCTGATATTGTTAATTTGAAAATATATATTATTGATAAAATGGATAATTGTTGAATCGCTGTTTACATCATTATAGCGTGAGCCAAATAGATTAAAATGGTACAGCTATCATATTGATTCTCATGACATGTAATATGTAGCAAATCTATTGAATTTTATTGTCACATGAATTCTACACCAGGCCAAAGACAGCGTGACAATCACACTGCCATCGCCGGGAATCGAACCCGAGTCCTTTGGTGTGGCAGTCATACTTCAGTTACTTAGTATACCATCATCAACGAGAGAACGATGTAAATAATAAAACGTTCATAAAACAAAATAGAATCTATTTATCTCGACATGTATAAATTAAAATGAAAGGTAAATTATAAATTAAATATCGGACGTTATAAAAACTTTATTTACTTGAACTACAAAACTTAGTATTAAAAAAAAATTGTCTTTGGTGTTGAAAAACGTATATTCAGAATTCCTTTCAAGAGTATTTTATTTTCCTATCGTTTATAATAAGTAAGAGGTGAAGCGCGTGCCAAGAGAGATACCTAGAAGTGTGCTCCACAGCATGATGGAGGGTATTTATTGATTTTTGAAGTTGTGCGAAATGAGTGTAGCTAAGTTTTACGGCTTCGCTTGAGTACCGGAGTGGAAATCCTCGTGTAATTCGGGCCCATTGAGTTTTATCTTCTCCACAAGAGCGAGAGTTTCGCGTTCCTGTATTTGAGAAAAGGGAATGCAATTATTAAAACTAACTAACTAACCATCACCGCGTTTCTCTGCAGGGGTAGACAGAAATGATGGACCGCCGTACTGCTCTATCCTGACATACATCGTAACGTCCACGTTCGTCAATTTTTTCGACATCGAATATGTTCTATCTGGGCTGGCCATAACTGTCGGAGAACCGACAGCCGACGGGTTCTTGAGTGGAGACCGCGCAGAGTTGGACGTCCGCCTGCCCGCTGGACCGACGATCTGAATAGGATTGCTGGACATGGATGGATGGGAGCGGCAATGGATAGGGGGCGGTGGCATGCTTTGGGAGAGGCCTACGTTCAGCAATGGATGACAGACGGCTGATAAATGTGATCGCTTTTTAGTATTTAATAAATTAGGTCATGCCATGCTTTCCTTGGACTTCCAGGTCTTCTATTTCCATTCACACTGTTTGTATACAACATTTTAACCATTATTCTCTCGTCCATTCATTCCATATGTCCAAACCATCTCAGGGATCCTTTTTAAATTTTACTCATGATGCAATCATCTTCCTTACATGTCTTCCTTATTTCGTCATTCGGTTTTCCATCAAATATCGTTTTCCCTCACATTCTTCTGAGTGATCTCATATCTACGGCATTTATCCTACTTTCATCCTTCTTTTTTCCCAGCTCCAAGCTTCACTTCCATACATACGTATAGTTGGCACTAAAACTCCATTATGTACTGCAATATTTGCTATAGCGGATATATTAACTAACTAACCATCACGCCGTCTCCCCGAAAGGGTAGGCAGAAAGAATGGACTGTCACACTCTGATGCGGCACTCAATCCTTCTCTTTTCGCTCCGCGGGAGACGCGGTGTGATGGGTTGCGAACCTCATCGCCACCAATAGGCGCAATCTCCCGCGCACACTTCGATCGTCTGACACCCACAAAATAAATCTAAAACAAATAATATAAAATACAATGATATAAAATAAAATAACAAATATATTTCTATATATTTGTTATTTTATTAGATATATTTCTAATTGCAGTGATGACTTTGAGAGTGCTGTTTGAGAATGCCCTCACAAGGCAAAATAAATTTGTCACAATTTATATGATTTGTATAAATTAAATCCAAGTAAAACCACTAAACAATCGTGTTTTTATATAATTGAAATTAATAATGGAGTTTTACAAAATTAATACCTCGACAATCAAATAGTGCCATTTATTTTGTTCCTAGCACCGACTAATTATTCTATTGAAAAAATATTGTTTTAAAATTCAGTCGCAATATTTGGTTATGATGCTTACATTACCTTTTTTTGTTTAATGGCTTTGGTAATAATATATACAAAATAGGTATGAAATGTCAAACTACATATCAATAATATGGAATTAAACGGCATTAAAAACACGATTGTACTAAAACTGTTCTTTTTTTCTTCAATAAACGTATTTCAGGGTTTAAGTATGTTATATATTATACAAATTAGAAATTAAAACATTATGAATGTATACGAATACTTGTAGACGAATACTGGATTTTACCCATTGCGGGTTATCATTTTAAGGATTAATTGTATCTCAATAGAGACGAAGATGCAACTTGGAAACAGAATATGGTGGTCGAGGCGTTTACAGGACTTATGACCTGTCATTGGTTGGGTTAAGCGCACGCTTTATGTATTATAATAAAACATTCCCCATTCCGCCCATCTTACAACCACCATGTGTGACAATTTTTTTGGAAGATTATATAACTGTTATTCTTTAATGAATACACTTGGTGATTATTTCCTGAAGTAGAATCACAAACCTGATACAGAAAATGCAAAAATCTAATTTTTGACCAAAATGTCACTTTATGAGTTTTACCTTTGAACCGACGATATATCGTATTCCCGCACATTCTTCTCGGATCTGATGTGGAAAAAAAACATTTCTTAAATTTTGTTTCGACAGAATCGTTTCCGATAAATCTTGTGCGAGTTAATATTACACGAAAGGGAACAGATAGTCAAAGTGTGAAGCTATTCCCATTACCGCGGGCGCTTTGGGAAACGTTCGCTATTCGGCATAACGTATACAATACGGCGCATGGCGGGCATTCAAATCGTCTTGCGTAACGAGGTCGGCGTTTCGGCGCGTCCGAACGCGTCAACTGCGGCAGGTGCCAGCGACGGAGTGGACCCGACCGAAACCAGCCGAGGTAAACAAACATCACCATAATCCAATGTTTTAATATATAATTATACTAAACAGAGTTTCAGCCGATGCTACTGTGCCGTATTAGTGTTTCGCGCTCGCGAGGTGATTTTCACAAGCGCGCCGGACGTAGCGGCGGAAAAGCGGGCACGCTTGAAATTCAGATTGAAACTAAGTTAGTTAGAAAGTTTCAATCCTGGGGTTGGTTTGCAGCAATTTCTTCTATTCTTCTCTTCCGTTCTTCCCTGTCTTGTGCGGTTTTTTTAAAATCTGCATATGATGAGCAGCGCACGTCCACCAACAGGTCCTCCAGGTACTCCGGCGTGGGCGTCCCCTAGAGTTTGTCCCCTCGGTCATACCCTTCATTATGGGATGCAAGAGACCTTCTTGACGTATTACATGGCCGATCCATCTTGCACGCCTTTCGGACAAGGTCCTGAGCAGGTGCCTTCCTCCTTCGATTCCTTGAAGAACTTCCTCATTCGTGATGTGGTCTCTCCAGGAAATTCCTAAAAGTCTTCTTTAGGACCACATCTCAAAAGCCTCTAGTCTCCGCTTACCTCTTTCGGATAGGCACCATGTCTCGCAGCCGTATATCAAGATACTCCAAACATTCCCGTCCACTCCTGGACAAAGGCCTCCTCCATTCGCTTCCATGTCACTCTGTCTTGTGCAGACTGCATCCAGGTTATTCCGACGTGTCTGTTCAGATCATCCTTCCACCGTAGTCGCGGTCGCCCTGCACTTCTCTTTGCCGTCCACGGTCTCTAAGTCAACAGTCTTCTTGTCCATTTTTCATCTGAGCTTCTGGCTAAGTGACCTGCCAATTGCCATTTGAGAGTCGCCACCCGGTGGATGATGTAGGTGTCCTTCATTTTTTCTCTCACCGTATCGTTTCTGACTCTGTCTCTTAGGCTTATTCCTAACATGACTCTTTCCATTGCACTCGTAGTTTCTCGGCACTTTGTTTGGTCAATGTTACAGTTTCAAGACCATAAGTACCAATTGGCAGAACACAGGCTTCATAGACTTTTCGTTTCAGGTTGATCGGTATTTTCCGGTTTCCAGTTTACTCGTAAATATACTTCTACTTAAACGATGTAACCTGACAGAAAACGTGTAGGAAACAACATTAAATATATAATCATTAAATATATAAATAATTGTAAATGCTAACGTATCTTATACGTGGGATAGTCATATATAATTAATTAAGACTTTATCTGTTTATGAGCTATAGATAATAATTAAAAACGTGTTGTTTTAAATTATCGAATTTGCTGTCACTGGCACATAGAACAAAGTACAACGGTGAAATCATTTATTATTAAAATCGTTATCACTTTTTTGCATTAAGAAAATAGATACGCATACAGAATAACATACGGCGTATCACACAAAAACTTTGAATGCATTAATTTATACACCAAGAGTAACAAGGTACATACGTACTGTAAAAAATATAAGCATTATATTAAACATTTATAATGATGTAAACGGAACAAGAAATACATTAGAAAAAGACCGAAAAAAGTGCAGCACGATCAAATGAATCAAATACTGAATGTCGCGCCACGTGAGGAGTCGGAGAAATCAAAGGGCGTGCATGACACGATGTAGGAATTGAGATAAGTATGTTGCGAAAGAACAGCGGGGAGGTCCATTTTTGCCTACTCCTACGGGGAGACAGCGTGATGGTAGCTATTTTCTTTTTTTAAATATTTACAGAGTTATATGTATTTCGGTAATATGTTTACAAGAGATGGGCGAGTGGAGAGGGATAATGAAAGAAGGGTTGGGGCAGGCAACAAAGTGAATGGTGCACTTAAAGTTATCATCGCAAACATAAACCTATCCAAAAAAGCTAGAATGGCAGTGCACAATGGTTTTCTTCTACCGACCCTTATGTATGGAAGCGAAGCATGGAACTGGCAAAAGAAGGATGAAAGTAGAATAAATGCAGTAGAAATGAGATCTCTAAGATGAATGTGTGGATACTATGTGTATGATAGAGTGTCGAATGAAAATATAAGAAGTGAATGCGGTGCGAATAATGGTGTTATGAACAAAATAATGAAAGGATCATTAAGATGGTTTGGACATGTGGAAAGAATGAATATAGAAAGAATGGTAAAAAAATTATATGTTAACGATGTAAATGGAACCAGAAATAGAGAAAGACCGAGGAAAACGTGGCACGATCAAATAAATCAAATATTGAATGTCGGTCATGTGAGGAGTCAGAGAAATCGACGCGCGTGCATGACACGATGTATGAATGTTGAGGAAGCGAGAGAAATATGTCATGAAAGAAAAGTGTGGCAGTCCATTCTTTCTGCCTACGCCTTCGGGGAGACAGCGTGATGGTAGTTAGTTTTTTTTTTTTATATTTATAGAGTTATATTATTTTACCAGTTTCATGCTTCTCGACCCACGAACATGTATTTATCTAAATTAAAAGTGCATATTGTTTTTCCTGTGTTTGATAAATTAAGCAATTATCTGTTTAATTGATAGATTGATAAAAAAAATCAACCAATTATATTGATAGTGAAATATAAATCTATAATTTTACGAGTATTAATAATATATAAAACAGTAATACTCATGAAACTACAGAGTAACTATAAAATGGGTTTTATACCTGATAATTGCATGCTTTTACAATAGGTTTATAACCAGAATATCGATAATAAATAATTTAAGTACACATGTAAATATTTCCATATGCTAAATAATCATTATAATATATAAATATAAGTCCTTGCCTTGACTTGATTGCTTCGAACTTTAGACCAAAAATATTTTACGTACAAAAGAAATTACATTAGATAGTAATTATCACCATTAAAAAAATTATAAACATAAAATATTATTATCTACAATAAAAATTATTGCTTCAATGATACGATATTTTAGATCCGGTAAAATAATAATATAGTTTTTTTAATAGTTTCCTTATGTATGGAAGCGAAGCATGGAACTGCCAAAAGAAGGATGAAAGTAGAATAAATGCAGTAGAAATGAGATCTCTTGGACGAATGTGTTGATACTCTGTGTATGATTTTTTTTTTTTTTTCTTTAAAAAGACTAATACCAAGGATTTAAATCAATGATATTAGAATTTATTATTACAATCTTCAATGTGAGCAGAAAATAGCTCATTATTATGAAGAAGGAATCTGGTCGTGCCCAGGCTTGAACCCAAGTCCCCTGGATCAGGAGCCAAGCGTTCTATCCCCTAGACCACCACCCGATTATAGAGTGTCGAATGAAAATATAAGAAGTGAATGCGGTGGGAATGATGGTGTTATGAACAAAATAATGAAAGGATCATTAAGATGGTTTAGACATATGGAAAGAATAAATGTAGAAAGAATGGTTAAAAAAGTATATGTTAACGATGTAAATGGAACCAGAAATAGACGAAGACCGAGGAAAACGTGGCACGATCAAATAAATCAAATATTGAATGTCGGCCATGTGAGGAGTCAGAGATATCGACGCGCGTGCATGACACGATGTATGAATGTTGAGGAAGCGAGAGAAATATGTCAGGAAAGAAAAGTGTGGCAGTCATTATTTCTGCCTACCCCTTCTGGAGACGGCGTGATGGTTAGTTAGTTAGTTTAGTTAGTTAAATATACGATCATTGAAATCATTGAAAACGATGCATGACGTCACATACTCGTTTAATCAAAACTAAGTTTTTAAATAATGTCCGTTCTATAAGTATCCACTAGAGGTGATCTCGGGTCATAGTTGAGTTATAGACCGCAATGTAAATGTGGATTTTAGCCACTCTTTCCCGAACGGTAAATAAAGCATGAGATTCAGTATAGAAAATGAGGATAGCGACCGGTGGGAAAACCAAGCCGTCTGGTAATCTTGGAGAATCGATGTTAGTGGGAAAATCAAGCTGTCTGGTAATCTGGGAGAATCGATGTTAAGTATTTGCCTGGGAAAACATTAAGAAATATTTAATACGTTGGTCAGGTCATAATATAAGATTTTCTGATGCTAACTTAGATAGCATAGGAACCAATACGTATGAGGCGGAAAAGGGTTCTGACCTTACTTAGCTGATGGGGTGAATAATAGAATAATATATAAAATGATTCAATGATTCAAAGAGCAAGAAAGACGACGAGTGATAGAGTTTGGGATGTGCAAGGCGCTTTTATGAATGGTAGAGGATGCATGGATCAAATTTTTGCACTTCGTACAGTGACAGAGAAGTTTATGGCCAAAAACCGTAAACTCTTCTGTGCGTTTGTCGATTTGCAAAAAGCATATGATCGCGTAGATAGAGGTAAACTGTGGGAAATATTGTCGGAATATGGAATAAACACAAAACTGATCACGGCAATTTCATCGCTGTACACAGAAAGCACTGCTAGTGTCAGAGTAAATGGGGATCTTACAGCCTGGTTTGATATCAATAAAGGTGTCAAACAGGGGTGTGTAATGTCTCCATGGTTGTTTAATCTATATATGGACAAGTGTATGAAAGAGCTGAAAGGGTTGGAAGCAGGTGCAAAAATGGAAGATGTTTCAGTAAGCTGTTTGTTGTATGCGGACGACGCTGTGCTACTTGCAGACAACGAGCACGAACTGCAAGCCCTGGTGTCTAGGATGTATGAGGTATGCAAGCGATACGATTTGATGATGAATGGGAATAAGTCTAAGGTAATGATTTTCGAAAAAGAAGGAAGCATGACAGTGTGCAACATTAGTGTAAACGGTGAAAATCTGGAACAAGTGGATGAATTTGTTTATTTAGGAAGTATGTTTACAAAGGATGGGAGGGTGGAGAAGGATATTGAAAGAAGGGTTGGGGCAGGCAACAGAATAAATGGTGCACTTAAAGTTGTCATCGCAAACAAAAGCCTATCCAAAAAAGCTAAGATGGCAGTGCACAATGGTGTTCTTGTGCCGACCCTTATGTATGGAAGTGAAGCATGGAACTGGCAAAAGAAGGATGAAAGTAGAATAAATGCAGTAGAAATGAGATCTCTAAGACGAATGTGTGGCAAATCTGTATATGATAGAGTGACAAATGCAAGTATAAGAAGTGGATGTGGTGCGAATGAAAGTGTTATGAACAAAATAAGGAAAGGGTCATTAAGATGGTTTGGACACATGGAAAGAATGAGTGAAGACAGAATGGTAAAGAAGGTATATGTAAACGGCGTGAACGGAGCTAGAAATAGAGGAAGGCCGAGGAAAACGTGGCACGATCAAATCAATCAAATATTGAATGTCGGTCACGTGAGGAGTCGGAAAAATCGACGTGCGTGCATGACAAGATGTATGAATGTAGAGGAAGCGAGAGGCGTATGTCAGGACAGAACAGTGTGGCGTTCCATTCTTTCTGCCTACCCCTCCGGGGAGACGGCGTGATGGTAAGTTAGTTAGTTATGATTCAATTGAAAACCGTACGTTTAGTACATACTTTAATTT
Organism: Lepidostoma basale; assembly: GCA_022606425.2. Taxonomy (NCBI): domain Eukaryota; kingdom Metazoa; phylum Arthropoda; class Insecta; order Trichoptera; family Lepidostomatidae; genus Lepidostoma; species Lepidostoma basale. The sequence continues at coordinate 3,206,357 of JAHDVF020000333.1, read as the reverse complement.
GAATCTCAATAAAATGACATGGAATGATATTGAATTTTGTTCTAGAGTGCAATTAACTCACCATTGAATTTTTTCTATTGTCATTTTCATCTCATCAGACGTATGTGTGGTAGAACGATATACGACAGAATCTCAAATGCTGATATAAGAAAGGAATGTAGAGCGGAAGAAGGTATTATGAACAAAATTATGAAAGGATCGCTGCGTTGGTTCGGACATATGGAACGCATGGACGGAGAAAGAATGGTTAAGAAAGTTCAAGTTAATGATTTAAATGGGGTACGGAGTCGAGGCAGACCGAGGAAAACATGGCATGACCAAATTAATCAAATTTTAAAGGTTGGTCATGTTAGAAATCGGAGGAATCGACGTGCGTGTATGACTCGTTGTATGAATGGGGAGGAATCTAGAGAGGTTTGCCAGGATAGAGTAGTGTGGCGGTCCATTCTCTCTGCCTACCCCTGCGGGGAAACGGCGTGATGGTTTGTTTGTTTGTTTGTCATTTATAAATTAAACTTTATTGTAATTTATAATTTATAAATCATTATAACATCTGTCAAAACTGACCATATTTTTAAACAATTTTATGATATTATAAATTAATAATTTTATATTTTATTTTTTTTATACCATAAACTCTTAAAAACTCAATAAACTTTTGTAGCATAATCTTTAAATATATGAATATCATTATTGCCGAAAATCTTATTATATTTTTATTGACATTTAATTTTTTTATAAATACTATTCTGCGCATTTATCAGAATACCCTTGCGAAATTAAAAAAATATATTTTTATTACTATTAATTTTATAAAAAAACGTTAACGATGTGAACGGATTGCGAAGTCGGGACAGACCAAAGAAAACATGGCATGACCAAATTAATCAAATATTAAGGGTCGGTCGTGTAGAATCAAATTACGTGTGGGACGCGCTGTTTGGATCTGGTGATAGTGAAATGTCAAGATAGAGTAGTGTGGCATTCCATTCTCTCTGCCTACGCTTTCGGGGTAAAGGCGTGATGGTTTGTTGTTGTTAATTACTATTATCATCTTATGTATCATACGTAGCATGTTAAAAGATTATTAACCCGATGATCGCCGTAAGCACACATGTTCGCTCTACGTAGATGATCGCCATAAGCGCAGCTGTGCGCGCTTCGCAATATTCGAAAGATGTATTTCAAAATTAATTCCAATTTTCTCACAACGACATCTATGAATCTTTAAAAATATTAACAAACCAAAAACGATCGATATTTTTCGATAGTTTGGGAGATATTCAAGAGATAGTGTCAAGGGCTGACACTGAATAAAATTAAAATAATTTTTTTTTTTTTCGAAAACAATTATCAATTATATAAATATATAAATAATTTTTATAAAATGTGAATAGCTACATTTAGTTTCATTTTATGATTTACTCGTAGAAGCACTATTTTATATTTCGTATCTTATAATCTATTTTGTGGCAGCCCTAGTGAAAAAAAAAGTGTTTTTTTCGTGAAAATTTTAGTTCAATCGATTGCAGCTCACCAATAATGTAAGTTAAAAATATTAAAATAATTTAGTCATTAGTAAAAAGTAGTGTTTTTATTTTTTTGAAAATACGTGGCGTATCGGCGCGCTGTTTCTACAAACATGTGGCGATGAAGTGGTTAAACCAGTAACCAGTGAATAAATATGTACAAGTGTTATTATTTCGCTCGGTATATTTTCCTCGTGTTAAATATTTCCACTTTGTGTGATATACGATAGATGTGTAATCCAGATTCTTAGAAACTAGATCTTGTGAATAAAACCCAACATAGAATTGTATTACTTAATTAAGCAAACAATGAAGAACAATGATTAGAGAAAAATAATGAATAGACCACGATGCCGTGAGACAGAGAAATCCTATTTAAAAATTCAGCCGATAACATCGCAGTAGAAAGTAGCCAGAAGGGAGAAAATCTCACGGAGAACATTACGATTGCGGTAAAGGCTTCAAAGTGTATCTAGGTAACTTACGGGTGTGGCGGCCCATTTAGCCGCCATATTTATAGGGACCGGTATTAGACGGGAGCTCGCGGACCGCTATACACGGTCAGCGGTGAATCTGTTATCCGGTGCAGCGTCAGCGGCCGGCTGCACTTTGTGTCTCAATTGCTTTTGACCTTCTGCGACTTTCTTTTGCGACATTCCGCTAGGAAGCGTTTTCTCTGCCAACGCCATTTCAGCACCAGTTTAAATGAATAATGAATTAACGTTACAGAATATCTAATGGAAAGCCAGCATTAAATGTTAAACTTACGAAGGTTTTCGTGATGGCAAACGAGTCCATGAACAAAAATTTGGTTTGGTTCATGTGGTGCTCCCGTAATTTTTGAGATATTTCGTGTATAAGTGAATTGTTTTGGTCAATTTGATTGTTGCCGCACTTTATAATAGTAAATTGTGACACGTCATACGTTTGTACTGTTTTGATGTTAAAATTATACAAGTTTTTTCGTTTATATAAAGAATTTTGACAGGTGTAAAAATAAATTTTTCATTTGTTCCAATGACAATTTGAATAATTTCTTCAATATTCTTTTTAAGTTCTTGTTGGTATTGGTTTGTCAAGTGCCTAATTACTGCTTATTTAAGAAAACGATGGATACGTGTAACATTAATTAAATAGACAATATGTGCACCATCTAAAGAGAACATTTTGTGTTAAATAATTTTTATTTTGTTATTTTATTTTATATCATTGTATTTTATATTATTTGTTTGAGATTTATTTTGTGGATGTTGGACGATCGAAGTGTGCGCGGAAGATGCCTATTGGTAGCGATGAGGTTCGCAACCCATCACACCGCGTCTCCCGCGGGGTGAAAAGAGAAGGATGGAATGCTGCATCGGTTAAAGTGTGACAGTCCATTCTTTGTGCCTACCCTTTCGGGGAGACGGCCTGATGGTTAGTTAGTTAGTTAGTTAGTTAGTCAAACGAGTCTAATTTTTTTAAACGTATGAATAGAGCAACGTATGAAAACGAAATTCTGTGTTGCTATACGCGACGGTGTGGCAACAGAAAAAAACAACGCGCGCTGTCGATTTGTTGCTACCTAGTTTGTCAGTTGTCGGGTTTTCAACTGCGAGAACGCTTTTTTTTTCCTGTAGAATCCCATCTAGGCTTTCAGAATAGCTAACACTTCAAGTGTGACAAAAGCAATTTCACAATAGAATGAAAAACGAAAGTAAACGGAAGATTGAATTTCGCTTCATACGAAAAGCCATTCGTTAAATTACATTTTCTCACCAGCGGAGTCGCTACAGACTCATGTGACGGGCATGATCTCGAGTTAATGAGCTTCGCAAGGGCTATATTAATATTAGGCTAAGGCAATCGGAGCCGACTTGATTGGGTGGACCACTTTCGAGGCGAACCTACGCACTGGAATATCGATTACACCGCACCGTATTCGGCAAAGGTAATACAATACATGTAGGTATCATTATAGGGAATTAAATTAATGGAAAGGATTCGATCTCGTAGCCAATTGGGTGTAATTATTTCAAAATCATTGCCGATGTTAAGATAATAATGGGATATGGCAATAATATAATGATTATTTTACGAATTATATACTGAGATACCCTAGAAATTCATATTTATTTAAGAAATCCCTCGATAATACGTAACTAGCATCGCGTATTGAAAAAAAACTCAATTATAAGCATTTAAATATTTAATCACAAAAGTCTGGATCGTCCATGTCATGTGCAACATCGAAAAAAACATTATGTGTTATTACATTATGTACTAAATTAAAAAAACGGTGGATTCGTGGAACATAAATTAAATAGACAATATGTGCACCATCTAAAAAGAACATTTTGTGTTAAATTATTTTTATTTTGTTATTTTATTTTATATCATTGTATTTTATATTATTTGTTTAAGATTTATTTTGCGGGTGTTGGACGATCGAAGTGTGCGCGGGAGATGCCTATTGGTGGCGATGAGGTTCGCAACCCATCACACCGCGTCTCCCGCGGAGCGAAAAGAGAAGGATGGAGTGCCGCATCAGTAAAAGTGAGACAGTCCATGCTTTCTGCCTACCCTTTCGGGGAGATGGCGTGATGGTTAGTTAGTTAGTCAAACGAGTCTTATTTGTTTAAACGTATGAATAGAGCAATGTATGAAAGTGACTCGTTTGTACATAAAAAAAGTTTAATCAAAATAACAATTTTTTGCATGTACGGTGGTCGTTAGAAGGGCGGAATGGGGAATGTCGTATTGCATAAAGCGTACGCTTAACCCAACCAAAGACAGGTCATAAAGTCCTGTAAACGCCTCGACCACCATATTCTGTTTCCAATTTGCATCTTCATCTCTATTGAGATACAATTAATCCTTAAAAATAACAATTACTAAATAAAATTTTACAATTTAAAAATAACATTATACGTAATAAGAAACACAATAGTTGAGGATTCCAAATATGCCGACGTCAGTGAGGCTGTGCTTTTTCCAGAAGTGATAATATATTGTTTACGAATACTGCAACACAGGCATTCAAATGTCCAAATCCGAGCGACAGAATTTAACGTCCGAATCACTCTTACTACTGGTATCACCAAAAGCAAGTTTGTTGCACGTGACGTAGTGTAGAACATTGATGTTGGCGTTGCCGCAGAAAACTATCAGGAACAAATAGACATATTCTAGAACAGTGTTCCGCAAACTTTTTGTGTTCAAGGTACACCTATCAAATCAAGAAATTTTATAGGTACACCAAATAAAAAAGCAATGTTTATTTAATATTTATTTATTACTAAACGAGTAAATACAAGTAATTACTTGATACGCATGCGTGCTGCGTTCGGCGATAGCTTGTGAGCGAGGCGCGCCACGCGGGTGAGGCTGTCCCGCCCCTCGCGTAACAAAGCGCCTCGCTCTTATAGCTCTCAGCTATTTTTAGGTGTATTATCTTCATAAAACATTGACTTTTTTCCGCGGCACACCAATTGATGACCACGGTACACCAGCGGCCGCACGCTTTACGGAACAATGTTCTAGAACATAGGGGTTCTCAATAGAGCCCTGGATCAACTTAAAAAAATGTGTCGCTATGAACCTTACCAATTAAGCAGAATACAAAGCGTATTTAATGCTGCTGCCCGATTGATTATGGGGCAACAAAAATACTGTCATATCACGCCGCTCCTGAAGGACCTCCATTGGCTTAAAATCCGAGAGCGAGTAAAGTATAAATTGTGTTTGACAGTGTTTAAGGCTCGACACCAGAGAGCGCCAGCGTATACGAGTATATCGGACCTCTGCGTGACACCCATGCCAACGGAAAGGCAACGTTCACTCCGATCAGTAGAAACAAGTGCAAACAACATAGCGATTCCAGTCAGAGCCAATAAAGCATGTTTCTATGATCGTGCTTTCAGCGTTGCGGGTCCGTTGGCGTGGAATAGCCTCCATGTTAGTATTAAGTATGAGGATAGTGACGTTAAATTTAAGAAACATCTGAAGACTGCACTGTTCGGTCAGTCATTTCCTAGTGCGCCCTTGGAGTAATTGATTTTACAAAACGGCGCACTTAAAATACAAATCATCATAGTAATAAATATACCCCCAACCCCATCTACGATAGCTACTCGGTATAACACGACGTCTATAGTTGAGAATCTTTGAAGACAATCTAAACCTATAAATAGTTCATAAACAAAAAACGCAATAACACTTGATGTAATCTACCAATTAAACGAACAGGCATTAAGAACAGTGTCTCCAACTTGAGATAGCAAAAATCTACTATACACAATGTTCATTTTGTTGATTATTCATTGATCTAACACTCGCAGGCAAACAGAAAGAATTGCATTCTGTCGACGTGTGTTCACATAAAAAACTCGTTGGCCATATACGTAAATCTAGGTATCAAACCGTTTATTGGAGCGACTATCTTCCTCAGGAATAATAGTAAGCTTTCTACTCACAGTTCATTTCTGCAGTACGAGGCGTTGAATATTCATAGCCCACTGCACATTCAAAGAAGTATAACCTTTCACTTGCAAACGTTCTGAATAGACGCTGGTTCGTTTGATTCTAATACAAAAAAAAACTGAATAGCAAATAGACATTGTTACCTCAAATTTAATTATAATTCTAATGAATTATAATAAATTTGACTAATTGGTTATTATTCAGAATATATTACTTTAAAAAAACGTTTTTAACTACGTCCGAAAAAAGGTAGGTACAATAAATTAAAAATTAAATGGAAAAACATGATTCTGCATAAATTCCCATAACTATGCTAATTTTATAGGGACAGATAATGAAATCCGCATCTTCGCTTTCATAAATGCTTCCACATACAACTGGGTGGTTATATCGGGAATCAATTTAAATATTTTATATATACAGGGATTTCTGGGTTTTGTTCTTCGAACTGTTGGGGTTTTCAGAGACACCCAGGTCCTAAGAACTCTATATAACTCAGAAGCAGGCTGGGAGGAGGTGCCGTGATATGGAGTCCTCGTGAGGCTCAGTATTCTCTCATGTTGGAGAGGGTTCAAAAGAAATTCTTGAGAGCCCTCTACATGAGAGAGTACGGGGTATATCCTTGGCTCTATCCAACGGCATATTTCTCTTGGGTATGCTGGGGTACAACTCCCTCGAACTAAGGAGGGAAGGATTAATGGCAAAACATTTTTTTCAAGCTGATTCGGGGTTCTATTGAGAACCCCTATGTTCTGGAGCAAATAGGTATTTTTGTTCCTGTTCCTTTTTGTACCTGCGACAGACATCATTGTTCTTTGCTCCGTCACGCAGAACCATCCTGCCTTGGTAAAGCCAGTAGGAAGAGCAATTTTGACGTTGAATCTAATCGTCTCGGATTTGGACATTTTCAGTGTCAGTGAGGCAGTGTTCATAAAAAAAATATATTGAAAATTCTGGAAAGAGTACTGCCTCGCTGACGTCGTCATTTTTGTGTTCCTTCTAATACGTATGATTTTTTGGTTTCATGTCGTTGTTTCACCTTTGTTACACCGTTTTGTGTCCAAATGAGTCGCCTAAATGTTTTTCGTTTGTTATGTCTCATTTGTGAATTTTATATAATTTTGATCAAAATTGGATACACGGTTTTATTTTATTTACTTGAAATAGAACACATGTACACAACACATGTTCTAATAAAAACAATTAAACATTCAATTATAATAATAAGGTTACATTTTGTTGACATATTAATCTATTCTAATTTTTTTTTATGCTTTGCACACTTTTGACATCCTCCGGTATATCTTCATAAATTTTAAATACTTTATACATAAGAGAATTCTGAGATTCGTCTTTTTTCGGAATGGGAGCCTTAGTTTATTTTTCTTTCTTGTTTCATATTGATGTTCATATTGGTTACTTTTTATCTTCCTTACAAATTATTGGGAGGTGTACCCATTAAAAATGTTGTGAATTCGTAATAAAACGATGTATTTAATTATTTATTATGTTTTAATGTTCTCGTATTTACAAATTAGTTTAAAAAATCGATTTGCAATAAAAAGGGACAATTTAACGTGAAGATGTATCCGTAATAAATAAAACAAATATCGATTTTTTTCAAATGAACGTCTGTAATTTTTCAAAAGCAGTCTGTTCGGCTAATTAATGCCGGTGCAAAAATACGAATAAACATAATCGAATCTTAATAATCTGTCACTCCTCTGGGTCCTCGCACTTCGTTGCGTTAGTGCGGCCTCCGTGGCAGTCAGACGACGCTGGGCGCATATATTATATTATAATGATGTGTATATGGTAGTATACGCGAATACAAAGCACATGCTGGTCCGGAACTATGAGACGTCGACTTGATTATAATTTGAGGTCTAAATCATAAATTAATTATATATTGTATGAATATACATATTCATAGGCTTGAAGGTCTCGGATGTCACCCTAAGACGTGGAAGAATGTCGAGAAGGAATATTATAAGTAAACGTGATTAGAACATTAGATAAAATACACTATATTTTTAAGGATTAATTGTATCTCAATAGAGGCGAAGATGGAAATTGTTTTCTGGGAACAGAATATGGTGGTCGAGGCGCTTACAGGACTTATGACCTGTCATTGGTTGGGTTAAGCGATCGTTTTATGTTAACAACATTCCCCATTCCTCCCTTCTTACGACCACCACGTCTGACAAACTTTTGAAAGAGGATAGAAGAAATACCAAGCCGCGACGTGATGCCGAGAGTATGAGTGTGAAAAAGAGCCTAAAAACATACTGCTACCAACCGTGAAAGTCTATGAAATTAAATTGTGGATCGACTTCCCGCGCAAATGTGGAGTGAGCAGCCAGTTTCCTGAACACCGTGTGCGGCTCCGCGGCCCCCAGCGTGCAGCATGTGCTGCCAACCTTGGCTGGTGTCGCAACAAGATACTCCTCAGTCCAGTTTTATAACGCGCGGAGTGGCGTCGGGCTTTAATTAGACGCAAATCTCACCGGCAAACAATACCACAGTCAGCGCTACCGACGATTATGCCCACTTAGGATATGGCGATCTTCATAATACCGTAATAGTTCATAGCTGTAGCATCAGTTTTGAAACTTTTACCAGTAAATAACTGGATAAAGATAACTGAGAATCAAAACATACGAAAATGTGAATAATTGAAATTTTATACTCTTTCTTTATGAACCAAAATTTAAGTAAAAGTTACATTTGAATGTAACCAACCGTTTATTTATTTTTTGATAAACTTAAGGCGTATTATTATAAGACATGAAGAATAATTAACTAAGCAGACCTCAGAACTTTTATAATGAGCTCTTCGTACCATTCGATTAATAACCACATTTAATATTATTTACGATACAACAAAACACAAAAAAAATGCTAATTATTATTGCTTGAACAATGATATAAATATACATATAAAATATTTAATACTAATGAAAACGCGTGTTTTCTGAATATTTTTTAATGAACATTACCAAATGATAATATAAGTTATCATTACGATAATGATGACTAAAGTTATAATATGATAATGTCCTAGTAAAGTGAAACACGTCACTATATTTAAAAAAAAATACAATTACTGTAAAATTAATTGAATTTTTTAAACTATTATCCGGAGGTATTTTTAAAATCCAGGAATACTGAGAGAACTAAATCTATACGTTCCCCATAGTTATATCAGAGCAAGGGGGCATATATTATTTTATGCCCCAAATTGCCGCACAGAGGCCCTTCGAAGTTCTCTTGTATTGAAAGCGATTCGTCTTTAAATGAAGTTGCAAAAGACATAGACCTCTTTGGATGCAATTATGGCGAATTCGTAAATACTCTTACGATAAAGGCAGCAAGGAAATAACTGGCATATCCCTATTCATAAGGTTCTACGTATATTTCTTTATATATTCTTTTTTTTCAGCCTTTACATCGATTTGGCTCGCGCTGTAATGATGTAAGGAGTTTTTTCAACAAAATAATAATAATAATAATTATGATACAAGTGATACCAATTTCTTTATCTAGACATGTTTCGAAGATACTGTATCTTCTACGACAAGATAATGATATAAATTAATATAGCAATGACGGAGGCATGGTATCTTTGAAACATGTCGAGACAAATAGTCATATAAGTGGAACAAACGATACTCTCGTTAGAATTTATGTGATGTTGCAGTACTGAATTGTACTAATAAAATTATTTTAAGTTGTATTCAATACTACAAAGGAATTTTCAATTTTATCCGATATGATTGTAAAACCAAATCTTCCTTTCACATTTCAATGAAAAATAAATATAGAATGACACACAAATGAATTCGTTGATATTCATAACTTTATGGACACAAATCACCTCCAACAATTCACACATTCCAACCTAATTTCCAGATATGAAACAGATTTATTCTACCTGATTCTTTCATATTGTCATGCTTTTCAATGAATGTAGATTCAATTAAATTTCATTTGAATAAACAGGGAAAATTTGTGACAATTAAGCGTTGCCTTAAAAGCAATATGCCATATGTATATTTATGCTCCAATACTCAGACAAATAGTGAGAAAACATTGGTTTAAAAATCGTTCATTTGGATCCTGGGTTAGATCGTGTTTTAAGATTGTCTTTTCCGGGTTTTCGGAAATCGTTGCAGTCTCCATATGCATGGCAATTGATAAATCACTTTGAAGATGCTCACTGCAATTATCTTCTCCTTCCTCTTTGCCATTTCCCACTTTAAGGGTGCCTGTCCACCGGAGCGGAGCGAGGGAGTAATGCGGAGCGGAGTTGCGGAGTGTGTCTGTCCATAGACGCGGAGCTGGGTAGCGGAGCGGAGTTGCGGACTGTGTTATTCCATACGCAGAGCTAGGCCGCGAGTCCGCTTTCCCACTCCGCTTCCCGGTTTTGTATGAATTTTTAAACTAGTTCGCAACTTCCTGTCCACTGAAGAGGAGCGGAGATTTTATGCAATTATATTGGTGGATTTTTACCTCGCTCACCGCTCCGCCACCTAGCTCCGCTCCGGTGGACAGGCACCCTAAGTGGGGTCGGTTCTCCTAACATGATTCCTCCATGACGCTCAGTCTTGGGTCAGCTCTCTATTGAGTCCACATTTCTTGAGATTGGCATTGATAGATTAACCCCATGTCGTCAAGGGCCGTCCTGTACCCCTCCGGACCGTTGGGATTCGAAGAGTAGATTTCATAATCCATTTACACTGGACCGTCATCAGCCGATACCGACAAGTCACGCGTTTACGCTGAGCAAATAATCGTTTTGATTGTTTTGGTGGTGTCTTGTTACTTTTAATTAATGCCGATTCGTTTCATATTATATTTAATTTCCGAGATAATCGCCTTCACCACGGCGAATTTAAATGGTAGTAAAAACGGTATTCTGTAAAAAAGAATTATATACTGTAGGAAATATCCTGAAAAATATTGATGATTTTTATTAAGTGTCAACTTTATGTAGGTAGGTGCTTTCTTCGTGCAACCCCTGACGAGTCAGTGAGATTCAAGGCTATTTTTATCGTGACGTGTCGGTATCGGCTGATGATTGTCCAGTGTAAATTGACCTATAATCGGAAAATACAAATATAATATGGTGACTGCAATAATCTGTGAAAAACTTGTCACAAAAATCAACAATATACGGAAATAGACAAGATCGGAGCTGTAACGAAAACATATGCAGATGTGATCATAATATCTTGTTTGTGTGACAACGTAGACTATAATTTAAATATAGCGATAGATTTTTATGTTGTATTTACATAATAACAGAAAATGTCAAAAAAAGTACAGCTGTAGTTAAAAATCAGAAGATATTGAAAGTTCTGGCAGATGACCAAAAGCCAAACAAATATTTTTCTGCTATTTTCATATTGTTTTGGCAATACGTACTACACATAAGCCGAGCCATGGAAGTTGTATCCCGTTCACAGCCGGCTGTGGCGGACGTTTAGGCGGCAGAACACAAAAACTCGCGACTGTTTTGCTACTTATCGAGACCTAAATATTCACATTTCAATAGGTGACATAATTCATACCTTTGTCCGGAGTACATGTACATTTACATACGAGCACATGACATAATACCAGCGTTCAATGGTGCTGCTACTGGTTGAAATTTTCTGCAGAATAAGACCAAAAGAAAATATACTCTGCAATATTAAATGGTCTTCTATTTTTATTCTTCCTTTATAATTAACTAACTAACTATCACGCCGTTTCACCGGAGTACAACTACTTGTATACATATTTTTAAAAATTCTTCACTCATCCATTTATTATGTATGTCCAAACTTTGTTAGTGACCCTTTCTTAATTTTTTTAGACGCATCCATCCACCCAAAATTCCTTTCTTACTTCATCATTAGATCATTCATTGTTATTTTGTATATTCTTCTACGGCATTAATCCTACTTTCATCCATCTTCTTCAAACTCCACACTTCACTTTCATACATAAGGGTCGGCTGTTAATCTTTGCTTCAGTCGATATATTAGGCCCTTACATATGAAACTGGCGTTTTGCCGTACTGGCAACTTTGATCTAAAATATCTTCTCTTTGGTTAAGAATTCCAAATTCAAATTAATACAGCTATTTACTCAAATATTTGTGTTTCGAAAATTATATTTCATTTGTTTTTTCCTCAATTGTTTTTTTTCTTTGCGTCACTCAGTTTACAAAATGAAAAACTTGAAATATCGCGTTATTTACGAGTACGAGTTCCGCCGTGGCACCAGTGCTGCAGAAACGGCTCGAAGGATTAATAATGTGTATGGCGACGGTGCCGCAAAAGAAAACACAGTGCGTTTTTAGTTCCAACGTTTTCGTTTTGGAAATTTCGACCTGCAGAACAAGCCCCGTTGACGGCCGGAGACCAAAGTTGATAATGAAGAATTGAAGGCTATTGTGGAAGCGGATCCATCGCAAACCACGTCCGAGTTAGCTGCAGGCTGCGGTGTTAGTGATAAAACTGTTTTAATCCACTTGAAGCAAATTGGGAAGGTGAAAAAGCTTGAAAGGTGGGTACCTCACGAATTGAGTGAAGCAAATCAACAAACGCGCGTTGACTGCTGCGTTGCATTACTCAACCGGCACAATAATGAAGGGATTTTGAATCGAATCATTACCTGTGATGAAAAGTGGATCCTGTATGATAATCGGAAGCGCTCATCGCAATGGCTGAACCCTGCCGAACCAGCCAAACCATGCCCCAAGCGAAAATTGACTCCAAAAAAGTTATTTGTGAGCGTTTGGTGGACTAGTGCTGGTGTCGTTCACTACAGCTTTCTAAAATCTGGCCAGACGATTACGGCAGATGTCTATTGTCAGCAACTGCAAATCATGATGGAAAAACTAGCTGCTAAACAACCGAGGCTGGTTAATCGCTCTAGGCCGCTGCTGCTTCATGATAACGCTAGACCACGCACTGCACAATAGACGGCTACCAAATTAGAAGAGCTTCAATTGAAATATCTAAGACATCCACCGTACTCTCCGGACCTTGCCCCAACAGATTACTATTTTTTTCGAAATTTGGATAACTTCTTGCAAGGGAAAAAATTCAACTCCGATGGGGCAGTCCAAACCGACTTCAAAGATTTTATTGATTCCCGTCCGAATGTTTTTTTAGTAAAGGGATCGATGAACTACCTATGAGATGGCAAAAGTGCATAGATAGCAATGGTACATACTTTGATTAAATAAATATATTATATTTTTAAAAAATCAACTTTATGTTCCTCCCATACAAAACGCCAATTTCATATGTAAGGACCTAATATTTCTATTTGCGGTAATGACTTTGAGTGCACCATTTATTTTGTTTCCAGCTCCAAACCCTTCTGTCGATATATTCTTCTTCCTTTATTAGTTTCTAAAATACTATCCTATCTGGTGATTATCTCAAGGATATTACTAACTATTATAAAGTGATAGTCAACGTTGGGAGGACCTGACATGACTCCGAAAGAAGAGAAATTCCGATAACTTGTGTCGAAGAGTTGTCACTCACTGGCTGAAATGTCCAGAAAGGATACAATATAAGCTCCGCTGGAGGGTCTTCAAGGCGTCGCATGGTATGGCACTAGCTTAAATTTCTGAACTCTGCATCAACGAGAACCTGAATGCCAGACAGTCTACATTGCGATCAGCTAAAACTTCTGCGATCGGTAGATTGACTGTGCCAAAACGCAGTCCTAGCCCAAACTTTGGTGAACGTGCCTTCGCGGTAGCCGGCCCTTCAGCCTGGAACAATCTTCCAGCAGACCTTAAGTGCATTGAGAATCAGTCAGAGTTTATATCGAGACTCAAAACGCACCTTTTCAAATTATCCTTTCGTGATTAGAAGGGTTGATCGACTGCGTGGGGTGCAGCCCTCATTCTAAATATGTTTATTTTTAACTAGTTCATAAAACGGAGCATTTTCTACGGCGCTATTTAGATGAGTAATTCATAAAAATGGCTAACTAACTAACTAACCATCACGCCGTCTCCCCGAAGGTGTAGGCAGAATGAATGGACTGCCACACTTTTTTCCCTGACATATATCTCTCGTTTCCTCAACATTCATACATCGTGTCATGCACGCGCGTCGATTTCTCTGACTCCTCACATGGCCGACATTCAATATTTGATTTATTTGATCGTGCCACGTTTTTCTCGGTCTTCCTCTATTTCTGGTTCCATTTACATCATTAACATATATATTTTTTTACCATTCTTTCTTCATACTGTCTGAATATGGAATAAGTACAAAACTGATCACGGCAATTAAGTCGCTATACACGGAAAGCACTGCTAGTGTTAGAGTAAATGGAGATCTTTCAGCCTGGTTTGATATCAATAAAGGTGTCAAACAGAGTTGCGTAATGTCCCCGTGGTTATTTAATCTATATATGGACAAATGTATGAAAGAGCTGAAAGGGTTGGATGTAGGTGCCAAAATGACCGGAGTGTCAGTAAGCTGTCTCTTGTATGCGGATGACGCTGTCCTACTTGCATAAAAATGGCGCTCTATAAATTAATCAAATGTATTATTATTATATATATAACATAAATTCACTTTTGACTATTGATTATATGATAATAAGAAAACTGGAATTTTGTATAATAACAATAAATAGAATACAAGAATGTCAAGAAGAGGGTTAAAATACCAAGCAAGTACAAATTCTTGATACAAGACATCAATCATCAAATTGTCACGTTATTACGAATAGTATTTTTTAAAACAAAATGATCGTATAATACTTAATGGACTTTTAATAAAAATAATAATATACAATTAAGTAAGCAAGTGCAAATAGTTAACATAATATGATGCATTTAGTATAATAACGTATAAAATTTTCTTGCAGTAGACACAAGGCCATCCATAGCATAGCTATGACGACCTCAGAGCCTGTTGCAATTCTCATGCACAGTAATAGGCGAGTATTGCTTATAGAGATAATTTACAATTGAATCCACGCATCCTTGCGATCGTCACTCTGTATGCATTCGATATCAGGCGACAATCTACACAACACTAATTAGCATTTACTTAGCTCTTCCTTGTTAAATAAACGTTCACCAAAGAGTGTAGTAATACCGAAAGTATACATTTTAATACAGTATAGTCTCGATTATCCGACCTTAACCGGCCGCGGCAAGATCGGATAATCGAAAAGGTCGGATAACACGGAAAATGATAAAAACGACATTGAAAATGTGTTAATTTTATTTGCACATCGAAAACTTTTCAAATATGTACATGTAACATAACTGAATGTAACGAACTAGAACATCAAAACACAACTAACAGTCTAACAAAACGGCAGAAACGAAACTAGGAAACAATCCGCAACACGTCCTCTCAGCGAAAGAGCTACGTAAGCACCGAAGACTGTCGCCTGGCGCGCGAATATAATGCGTGCAGTTGGGTAAAGGAAAGGGGCATTGCCCCGGTAGGTCGGATAACCGAGACTCTACTGTATTAACAACAATATATTATGTATATATGACACAATCAATTGTTTTTATTAACAAAACATTTTGAATGTACACAAATTCTTGTAAACAAATACTGTGTTTTAGCAATTGCGGAAATTTTTTTTTTATAAGAATTAATTGTATCTCAATAGAGACGAAGATGTAAATTGTTTTCTGGGAACAGAATATGGTGGTTGAGGCGCTTACAGGACTTATGACCTGTCATTGGTTGGGTTGAGCGATCGCTTTATGTTTTTATTAATTCGTTTTCGAGAAAAATTATGTATGGAAATAACTAAGACCATTATGTATGGAAGGAAAGCATGGAACTGCCAAAAGAAGGATGAAAGTAAGAAGGTGGAAATGAGATATCTTAGACGAATGTGAGGGAACTCTGTGTATGATAGAGTGTCGAATGAAAATATAAGAAGTGAATGGGGTGCGAATGATGGTGTTATGAACAAAATAATGAAAGGATCATTAAGATGGTTTGGTCACATGGAAAGTAAAATGAAGAAAGAATGGTAAAAAAAATGTATTTGTTAACGATGTAAATGGAACTAGAAATAGAGGGAGACCGAGGAAAACGTGACACGATCAAATAAATCAAATATTGAATGTCGGCCACGATAGGAGTCAGCGAAATCGACGCGCGTGCATGACACGATATATGAATGTTGAGGAAGCAAGAGAAATATGTCAGGAAAGAAAAGTGTGGGAGTCCATTATTTATGCCTATTCCTTCGGTGAGTCGGCGTGATGGTTAGTTAGTTAGTTAGAAAAATAAAATGCCACATTACACAATTTACATGAATTTTTTGTTTTATATCTGGACTTGGACCTGGAACTTAATATGGCGATGTTGTATGACGAAATTCTGTAAATATTTATATTAAAATTGCCTATATTAAAATTGACTAAGCATCGTGGTGGTAGAAGAACGTAATAAATATTTATTATTTTATTTAATACAAAAAGATGAATACTAATCACCGATAATTTCTTACTGGTTATCAGTTTCGATATTATCCAAGTCTTCGACAGGGGGGGGGGGGGTTTGGTTTGGATGCTGATGTATTTTGGGATGATGTTCCTTTTCTTACACTCCCGATTAAACCAAAGGTGTTGGGAGGCCGTTTTCTTCATGATATTCAATTTGATGTAAAGTTTTTTCAATTCTGCTTCACTGGCAACTTTCAAATAATTAATATTTTTAATTGAAATTTCTTGATAGAAGTTCATTTTAAATAATAAAAACAAAAACAACAATTATACAAAAAATTCTTTATTATTATATATTATATAGTGTGCTTCCACTTGTGTTTATCGTCGACTGGTTTCGGCAGCTTGCTGGTCAAAGCAATCTGCCGAAACCGGTCGACGATAAACACAAGTGGAAGCACATTAAATATATAATAATGAAGAAATTTCGTACAATTTTTTTATTATTTTCATTATATAAATTCTTCTACCAAAAAATTTCAATTAAAAAATATTAATTATTTAAATAAGTTAAAAATTTGCAAACAAATCAATGATTAACTTAAAATCTATTTTATTCAACACTTTCATAACTATTGATTTTACCTTTATCTTACCCGCAGTGGGTCATAGTTGTCTTCAAGAGATATTTCCATCGGTTTATTTATTGATTATAGCATAAATTACACTGAACAAAAAATAGATTTTTGATAAGTTTATATAATAATCTCGATATATGAATTGTGCTTGTGAATCTTAAACGTATGAAATAAAATTGAATAAGAAACCGGAAAACATTTCGAATACGTACGAATAAATTGCATTGAAAAAAATCTTGTGTTGGCCGAAATCACAATATGACCGCCAAATTAATAATAGCATCTGTCGTTACTGATATTCACAAAGGCCATATTATATCAATAACCAGCAGATGTATCAATGATTTACAGTGTCATAAAAAAACTCTTGTTTGCTGTAAAAAGAGAAGTTTGAAAAAAATATTTCATTATTTCTCATTCGTTGCATGTTTCGCTTGACGGTACGCGAGAGACTCGCCGTTTCTGAGAGATTATTTTCGTTGTTTGCTTTTATCGCAGAGAACTTTGCGCGGGAAAACATTCAGGAATTCACGAGGATGAGTCAGAAGACGACAAAAGGGGCGGGAAATGGCACGGTCGTCGTTGTGCTCGCTGCCTGTCAGTACATATTATTGATACAGAAACGACCCGTCGACTGTTGCCATTTTAAATTCAAAAGAACGAGATGTAAAAAAGGTTAAGAAAACAGAGTAGAAGATGACAATTAGTATAATAAATAACAAAGATTTCGAGTAGTTAAATAATTATTCCGTAATATTAAATGTGTCGTCAAATCAAGTCAGATTCATTTCTCGGCGCTACATCCCGGTGTGGGACTTGGCCTCCTCCACAACGGTCCTCCACTGACTTCTGTCCCTGGCCATCTCTCTCCATTCCCCAGCTCCTTCCATTTTCTCCCAATCTTGTTCCACGCAATCCGCCCATCTTTTCCTCGGTCTGCCTCTTGGTCTCTTTTCGCGAGGCACCCATCTGGATATAATTTGTGGTGTTCTACCCTCTGGCATTCTTTCCACATGGCCAGCCCATCGTAGGCGTTGAGACTTACAGAATCTCACAAATCAAGTCAGATATTTCAAACAAAAAAAATTGTTTCAGGCATTTATTGAGAACAGGTTAAAAATAATATATATTATACCAGGAACGCACGAGAAATGGTTCGACTTTAGGAATACAAGATACTCTCGAAAGTCAAGAGTATTTGTCTTCTGAACGTTCTTTCACTAATATGAAGGATTCGATCCCCGAAGCGAGCATGTTCAGCAGTTTGATTGCTCTCCCCACTGGCACCACCAGAGTCAGGTTTATTCTGCATGTTAGGAGATAAAACAGTATGTGCTGACGCTGTCGAAGTTAACCACCCGAAACATAAAAATGGATAACCTCCATTTGATTCGTGTAAAGACCTCGCCGGCGGTGAACAATTGAGGGCTGGGCAATACAAACTGCCAAGCAAATCAAAAAATCAAAAGCAATCAAAAAAGTCAAAAATTAGTTTTTAATCCCAATTGGTGTTAAACATAAAAGCCAATAACTGTGCAAAGTGATTGAATAATATAATGTATTATAGTTCAAAAGTCACCCTAATGATGCCACCCGTGGTGCAAGGCACATGTTACAATAAAAAGTTGTTTTCTCTTTTTATTTATTGTATGTTTGCACCTTCATAATAACCGGCCTTCAATTGTTGGATTGAGGTCAATTCATGTAAATAATTTTTAAATAAATTGACATTAAATATATTTGAACAACAATCAGAATTGTGATATTCCACCAGTCCTAACTTATGCCTCGGAGACTTGGACGCTCACTAAACGGGATGAAAACAAAATAAAATGCTTCGAAAGGAAGATCCTCCGCAGAATCTTCGGACCCATTAAGGATGGTCAGACGTGGAGAAAAAGATACAACACAGAGCTCTACGATCTATACCAGGATGTCAGCGTGGTCAAGTTTATAAAGATTAACAGACTGCTCTGGCTAGGGCACTTGCATCGCATGGGAGATCTGGAGCCCCCCAAAAGAGTGTTGAATGACAATCCAGCAGGGCGAAGAAGCATCGGTAGGCCGAGACTGCGATGGCTGGATGGTGCCGTGGCAGATTGTCGAGTCCTGGAGCAGCAAGACTGGGAGGTGGCGGCCAGAGACAGGACGGGATGGAGACGTTTCTTGGAAGAGGCCAAGACCCACCAAGGGTTGTAGCGCCGGAGAAGAATAAGAAGATATTCCACGGTGTTAAATGTCTTAAATTTATCAAAAATATGGTTACTAAAATTAATATGAAAAAAAAGTCGAAAGACAAGAATGGGTGGAATAAGAAATGTTAAAATCAACACTAAGAACAATAAGAAATGTTAAAATCAAAAATCAACACATTAATCAAAAATGTTTTGAGGACTTCCGAGATGAAAACACTGAGGACGATAGCAGGCAAGACACTGAATGATCGCGTGAAGAACAGCAGAATATGAGAGATATGTGAGACTGAGGATATTATAAGATGGAGCAGACAGCGAAAAAGGGACTGATACGGACAAGTTCAAAGAATGGACACCACCAGACTCCCCTATATTGTATTAAATAATCAGTCTCATGGAACTCGTCCTCGTGGAAGACCTCCTAAAAGATGGAAGGACCAGCTGGGAGCCTACCTCACACGAGGAGCAACACTCTGGAGAACAGACCACATAGGTCTACAACAAGGAAGAAGAAGAAGAAAATAATCAAAGGAATTCTTTACTGAGTAATACAATCAGAAGAATAATAATAAAGTGAAATAGTTAAGTTAGAAGATAACACCTTATTTATCAACGTGACAATTCAAAAACCTTACTTATATACCATAGGAGATAAAACATATCTCATCAATGTGAAATAAAGTTTTCAAGAAGCAAGAGCATTATTTAATCAGAGCCCACGTTCGTGTATAAGTTGAATTAATATAATCAGTTAATCTATGAAGTATGATTCATAGATGACGTCTATTGTTTTTTTTAATAATTCTTTGTTTAAAAAAATACTATTCTTAAAAATATTCCTTTATTTGTTTTATAGAGATTCTTTTGTTATTTACAATACGGCACGTGCTTCTATAATATGTTAAATACACAACATAAAAATAGACATATCAAAAGTCGGTAAAGAATACGGTAGACCAAAAGTAGACACCGCCTATGAAACTCTACGAATGATCCTGGGACCCAGACCTGGTATTGGAACATGGAGGAATAGAAGCAATCAATATATCCTCCCACAATGACCCAACAGCTCCATGTAATGAGCACCGTGAGAGCCGGACGCCTAACATGGATTGGCAAGGTATGCCGAACCAGATAGACCAGAGTAGTCAAGATTATTCGCGAAGACCAGCCGGATAAGAAGGCCTAGATAGCGCATAATGAATAATATTCCGGCATCTTCTTCCAAGCTGCGCGAAAGGGAGTGCCGGGAGCAAAGGGCGCATAATCGAGGACCATGGAATGACATCATCAAGGTGTCTAGAACTCTTCAAGAATGCTGTCAAGTGACGGTAGTAAGAAGTAAGATGAAACTGGAAGGTGATTAGAGGTTGACGTATTAATTATTTTACGATTATTATAACGATGCACATTAAGTGATTGCGGTTCCCATTGGGTGTGTTTGTGTGTCATGTGTGATTTGTGTGTCCTTTTAAAGATACTTAAATTACTAGATACTTCAAATTATATTTTTAACAACACAATTTCCGTAGCGTGCCTTAATGAGCCACCTTTAGAGCTTCACAGTGCATTTTAAATAAAACGGACAAGGTTTTTTTTTCTTCTTCTAAAATTCTGAAATCTTTTGTCATCACAAACACTCCTTTTTTAATAAATTTAAAAGCACAAACTGCACTTAAAGTTATCTATCCAAAAAACCTAGGATTCCGGTGCAAAATGGTGTTCTTGTACCGACCCTTATATTATTACGATGTATTTATACGGAGGAAGCTCCAGATCTATTTCAGTATAGATCAGTATGGCGGTCCATCATCATTGCATTAGTTAGTTTATTCCTTTATTTTGTTTATTTCATGTAAAACTATGCATTGTAACATCCTCGGGTTAAACACTCGTGTTTAAGAGCGAAAATAAATAACACGGAGTAGTGTGTAAAGGGTAATAATAATTGAATAATGAATTCACTCACATCCGAGAGAAGCTTCCATTATTATTTCTTGCCCCGGCTGAAGCTGCGGCCGTAAATTTGAAGTTATAGTTCTGAAAATAAGAGTGTTTCCCGGCGAAGGCGGGCGGTCGTAAAACGTGATACATTTTTAAAGTACGGCACGAATTTCGATACTTACATATGAAAAACGCTGGATGGATGGGAGCGGCAATGGATAGGGGGCGGTGGCGTGCTTTTGGCGAGGCCTACGATCAGCATTGGATGACAGACGGCTGATGATTATGATGATATGAAAAACGGTGAATCTGTTGGATACATTTTTTTTTAACTAACTAACCATCACGCCGTCTCGCCGAAGGGGTAGGCATAAAGAATGGACTGCCACACTCGATTCTAAGGAAGCAAGTTTCAAGTTTCACAACTCTGCACACTTTAGAAATCAGAATTGAGGATGTTACTATTATGTTTTATGGTAGGGTACCCATGTTAGTTTTTATATCATATGGAAAAACTCAGAGCTAGAACCCGACATTTTCAAAATAAAAATCAAACCAGGTTCCAAAAACTGGTCGATTTCTTGACCCTAGATCTTTCATTTGACTTAAATCTTGTATCCATAGACACACCTAAGGTGCATATGAACGTAACAATTAATATGACAATGGGATTATCATTAATTATGGCACGTTTCACCTCACGAGGGCATTTTCAAATGTGACGAAAATTAAATAAATATATTTTTTTAAATCAGCGGAATATGTCGTGTTAAGTACTTCATATCTTTCATTTCCAGACCACGACCTAATTTATTACCATCGTCCTTATCAATAATGACCTTTTACCACCAAGTTATTTACCATCATTCAGTCAGTCCTTTACCCCCCCCCCCCCCCTGCAATCAATGCGGATAAAAACAAAATCCTCCCCGATAGCCCACTACGTACTTCGCCAAACAAAATGGTCTCACGCAGGATGCTATCTCCTACCACAACTCCATCCAGGCACTGCTCGGGAACAAACTTTTTTTATAAATACAATCCCAACCCGAACTGGTCCTCCATTCCTTGACAATAATGTAAGACTTTATCATAAAACCTAAATCCCCCCACTCGGACACTCCAGGCCATACATTTAGCCCCATCATAAAACAACTACCAAATCACATTTCAACAATGTTTCCTACAAACGTAAGAGGAATAGCTATTAAAGCTGAACCTCTGTAAGCCAGATGATCCAAGTCCAAGTCCAATACTGCTCTATTAATCTCAGTATGTTAAAATTAATAACTGTTTTATTTTTATGAATGAGTGTGTGCATGTATTTCGGAGGTCCAACGATTTACAAATGACACCAAATGGCCGTCTTAATGTTTACACGAATAATTTGGTTGTCACCCGAGTATTGACAGTATAAATACCTTAGCAAGTTCAACGAACCGGCAAACAGAATACGTCACCGATAATTTGGTTTTCCACTTTCTACGTAAACAAACTCAGATACACGAAACCGCTAGAGAATTAGAGACGAAAAAATTTACGTAGGTAACCAATAAAAAAGATGGCAGGGAACGAATGAGTGACTATAAAATTAAAATGTGAGATGATTGGTAGTTTATTTTACCCTTTATATCTGCTGAGTCGATATGAGGACAAACACGTTTAAGATACAGAAATGAAGAGATTCTAACAAAAATAATAATTTCGTGTATGACAAAGGATTTTACAAGATTATATTAATACCACATTTTTTACAAATATCAATTATGAGAGAATTTTCTCCACAGCTCTTGAACTGAGCAACTCAAGAGTAGGGATCAAAATACTTGCTGTCTTCCAGCTTCCTGATGTACCAAATTATGTTCTTGAACGAATGCTTTTTTACCAATGAATCACTCAGGCATGCCAACTTTCAAGTAATAATAAGTAATTATACATTCCATTACAGGAAACAGTAGTGTGATTCTGTAAGTCTCAACGCCTACGGTGGGATGGCCATGTGGAAAGAATGCCAGAGGGAAGAACACCACAAATTATATCCAGATGGGGTACCTCGCGAAAAGAGACCAAGAGGCAGACCAAGGAAAAGATGGGCAGATTGCTTGGAACAAGATTGGGAGAAAATGGAAGAAGCTGGGGAATGGAGAGAGATGGCCAGAAACAGAGTCAGTGGAGGACCGTTGTGGAGGAGGCCAAGTCCCACACAGGGATTAAGAGTAAACAGGCGTGTAAACGAAAAAAAAAATATTTTGACAGTTAATTACTTCATCACTCAAGTTGACTGTAAAATTTCAAGCAATTAAAGTTTGACCGCAAAAAAATGCAAACTTAGGATGGCACCGTAATTTGAAAACAAAGTGCCAGCGCGTTAATAATAATTTTATTTTACACAAATTACAAAGTTAAATTTACTTTATTAGTAAGTGATATGCGTGTTTTTTTGTTGTTGTCTTTTTTAGACTATATTTTTTACTTGCCTACGCTCTCACTGTGTCATCTTAACGCCCCTTAATTTTCTCTGGGTCTTCTACTGCCCCCCTGAAAGTCACAAACGCCCACAAGGGGGATGTATCGCCCACATTGAGAACCTAGGTTTTAGATTAACATTATTCATACAAAAATAGCAAAGCTATGCAAAAGCATAAAAAAACTGTGCAAGATAAGTGTTTCTTTGGGTTCACCACAACTCCTGATATAACATTTAACCACAAGCCGAGAACGCAGCCGGCCAGTGGTCACCTTGACTCGAATAACGGTGTTCAGCTTGCAATCATGGAGGGTAATAATGAACGAGGCACATACGAAAATTAACACTGCCCCACGATGCTAAGCATCCCATTTCATTGCTAAATTGCGAAACTATTTGCGGACATCATTATTTTTGACTTCAAAGAATGTCCTCGCGGGATTTGTTCTCTTGCGAAAATATCACGACTGATTTGACAAAAAGATTGGAGGACTAGATACTATATTGGTTCTTCTTCTACTTCTATCGTTATCATGTACGGTACCCTCAGCGATAACTATCACTTAACCACCCTACGTATTTGAACGTACGTGATACGTTCACTGTGACTGTACCATTCTGCGCTATCCCGTATCACGTACGCGCTTGAGAAAATAATGTACTTAAATGTACAAACTGCTAGGGATACGCGCGTGTGCCCACAAAACTCGAGTACAAGTCTTCATAAATATGATAGTTTTACAAGGAGCAGGCGAAGTGTGCGGCCGAGTATTTGACCATTCGTAATTTAAAAAAATAAAATAAATATATAATTAAATTTCAATAATAATAAAAAACTGCTTTTTTGCAAATTTTTTTTTGTTTCTCGGAAAATAACCCAAAGGTTGGGCGGTTAAGAGTAATGGATTCATCTTCATAGTGTTGACCTGTTTCCCTTTCCTTCTCTGGAAATTTGTTGTCTTAGTTGCCCTCTCTAGATCATCATAGGTTAAAAAAATGTATAAATTATTTTTTTATGGTATATAATCAGACGAAAATGACACAATATAAGGAAAAATAACGCATTAATTAATTTAGTTTGATTTCTATATTAAGTAGCAAATACCAATCGTATACCCGTGCCATTTCTCACCTTAACTAACATTAATTTTTATTTATTTATACTTTATTGGTATAAATTAAATTACAATTAAATAAGTGCACAGATAGATCACAATCATCACTTTTAGGTTTTATCAGATGTTCAAAAAACAATATGTTTATTTTAACTCACTTTAATCCATATTTCTTTTGGACTTAATTTTATATAATATTCAATAATTATTTGTAAAAAAGTATTTAACAATAAATTATAAAATGATTGATTTCACCCCCATAAGGGCGACCTACGTGACCGAGTGGTAAGAGCCTTGACTGCCACATCGAAGGTCCCGGGTTCGATTCCCGGCGTGAAGAATTCACGTGACAATAAAATGGCGATAGATTAGCTACTTATCACATGTCACGAGAATCAATACGATAGCTATACCCTTTACATCGATTTGGCTCGCGCTGTAATGATGTAAAGAGCGATTCAACATAATAATAATAATAATAAAATATAAAAATACTCCTGGAAAACGAGAAATAATAAATATATTTTTTAAATAAATAATATGGGATACGGCCTTCGTGGCAGAGTGGCCACAGCTACGACAGCCACACCAAAGGTCCGGGGTTCAATTCCCGGCGATGATAGTGTGAAAAAAATCACACAGTCTTTGGTCTGGTAGAATTCAGGTGACAATAAAAATGGCGACATACTAGCTACCTATCACATGTCATGAAAATCAATAGCTAAAAAAAATTACACCGTAATTGGGTTTAAAAACCCTGTTGTTTACAAAAATGTGCAAACCAACGGGAAACTACCGCGATAAAAAGGCCAAAGCGGCATATCGAGAATCAGCAAAGATATATTAGACTAATATATGAGATAAGGTTAACGATTGAACTCTGCAGCTCTTTTTATCCATCACATCATAAGACAAACACTTAAAACATTTATTGCTCGGTCGAATAGCATTTGGTCATTTCTTAAAATAACGAAACCGAATAAATTTACGATAATTTCAAATAATAAGAGAACAGGTTTTTACTGTGGGTGCTCATCTTTAATGCAGTCGAATGCAGATGACTGGGCAAACAGCTTCAGGATTTGAATAACCTCTAATGCTCCTGAATTTCGAAATGTACGAAAAACGATGAACACGACACATCATACTAGTATTTATAAAATGACACGAGTCAAAAACGTGATTCGAACTCGCGTCACTTATGAAATACTTGTATGATATCTTTTTTTTGTTTTAGTATACAACAGGTCGTTTGAACCCAATTACTGTATACAACTTATTTTTTTAGCTATTATATTGATTCTTGTGACATGTGATAGGTAGCCAATCTATCGCCATTTTATTGTCACGTGAATTCTACACCAGACCAAAGACAGTGTGACAATCACACTGCCATCGCCGGGAATCGAACCCGGAACCTTCTGTATGGAAGTCAGAGCTCTTACCACTCTGCCACGAAGGTCGTTTTTTGTATGATGTGTAGAAAACTCACAGATAATATACATTCTTAAATAAAAATTATACTAGTAATTCGAATGTGAAAATATGTAGTCAAAAACTCGTTTTCGACTAGATCACATCAGAAATACTAGTATCATATGATAATCAAATGATTTTACTGAAATTTCTTAATGGAAGTTCATTGTCTTTATTTCGACAGCGACCGTTTCGCCAGGCTCGCTGGCATCGACAGACTGGTGACACTATTGTAAACTTAGTCCTTTGTATACATACAGATCAGGGGTGGCAAACATGATTCTATACAAAAATAATCTTCAAATATTTATGTAAAATTTAATTAATTCTGTAAATTTTACATAAATATTTGAAGATTATTTTTGTAACATATTTTATTTATTTATTTTGTATTTCATATTGAGGAAAGCGTTAGTTTTCTGATATTTAAGGTCAATTCCTCGTAATATCATATTTTTTCGCAATATCTAATATTGATTATTTTTTTTTAATTTCAAGCTTATTTTGAATTATGGAAAACGTGGTAACAAGACACATCCGATTTAATAAAAGGATTAACTATATTTAAATAAATAAAAATTAACAATTTAAAAATAAATTATATGAAACTAACATATTTTACTCGAACTGGTATTAAGTGACATTTTTTATATATTTTTTACGTTGATAAATGAATGAATTCCGAAAAGCACTTAACATGTTATACGAATATCAAATAGAGAGATATATGTATAGTAGGTACACATAAAATTGTTTTCACATAAAATTTCTGATTCTACGAAACCAAAATATTATGTCACCTAATACACCCAAATGTTTATATTATACATATATTAAACTACGTTTATTATTCTCAAATATTTACAATCTTTCACGGGCTTTTACCGCATCCACGAGCGGTCAAGTCCAAGTATCCGGATCGGAGACATCCGGTCCCACCGGAAGTTGCCAGATAAGGCTTTTGGTTTATAAAATAATACGAACTATGTAACCGATACCAAAACATCCTGCCAGGGATTAAAACAAGAAAATAAAACAAAGTTACTTACGGTTTTTGAAAATATAATCTCATCTTGAGGAGTATTATAATATACGAGTATGATAGAAAATTGCAACATATATAGCAGGACCCAAGCATCTCGATACATATGAAACATCTTAGATTAAGATGGGCCGGTATGCCCACTCACGCGACCGGATACCCAGACGGAATGAGAATAATGGGAAACCCAGATTGAGAAGGTAGGATGAAGTGAGGAATGATACAGCGCCGCTTTTCCGGGTGGTGAATTGGAAAATGGTGGCTGAAGATAGACGGATCTGGAGGCGAAGGTTGCATGAGGTCATGACTCGATTATGATCTATAGTACCATCGGAGAGAGACTAACTAACTAACTAACCATCACGCCGTCTCCCCGGAGGGCTAGGCAGAAAGATTGGAACGCTACACTGTTCTGTCCTGACATACTTCTCATCGTGCATGACAATATGTATGAATGGAGTTCCATTAACATCGTTAACATATATACTTTTTTATCATTTTTTCTTCATTCATGGTCAAATGGCAGATTTTTGTAGTTAGATTGCTGGTAATAAATTTCAATGGTTAAATAAGCGAAAGAATTTTAAATTTTAAAAACATCCCGTTACTTTTACAATATTCGTCCAAGAAAACCACTCGTGTTTGAGCCACGTTCCCCGGCGCAAGATGTCCGCGAAAATTAGAACTAAGTCGAGATAATTTTGTATTCGACTCGAACGGTACGTGCCTAGGGGTTGATTTTGCGGCTATCGGGGTACTACCGCACTTTGCTTGCAGACCGCTCCGAAGTCTTTCATGTCAGTGTTCCATTTGTGAAAAAAAAAATTATGCGTCCGAGAGAGCCGACACACTGACCTATTTCGCCATTAGATCACACGCTAAATAATACGACGAATCACTAAACGGGCATATGGAATTGAGACTAGGGCTGATACCTTGGAAGAGACCTATCCAGCAGTAGGGAGATCAAGGCTGAGGAAGAAGAAGAAGATGATCATATATGTACATTGTGTGTTATTCTAAAAAAATGACAACCACACTTTGCTCTTGTGGGATTTAATTTTGTTATGTCGGTAATTGGCGCCCTTATAATGTTAAAATGACGACTTTCGTGGCAGAGAAGTAAGAGCTATGACTGCCATATCGAAGGTCCCGGGTTCGATTCCCGGCGATAGCAATGTGATTGTCCCACTGCCTTTGGTCTGGTGTAGAATTCACGTGACAATAAAATGACGATAGATTGACTATGTCATGAAAATCAGAAGTTGAAAAAGTTATATATTTTATAATTGGGTTCAAATAATCTGCTGTATACAAATGTGAAAAGCAATGGGAAACTATCACATTAAAGGCCTACAACTATCACATAGAAAGGACAATACAAGCTCTGCTGGACGGCAAGGAAATACGGTTGAAAGGACAATGCAACTATCACAATACAAGCTCTGCTGGACGGTCTATATGGCGTTGCATAGAATGGCACCAGCTTATATATCTGAACTCTGCATCAACGAGAACCTGAATGACAGACAGTCTACATTGCGATCAGCTAAGTCTTCTGCGATCGGTAGATTGACTGTGCCAAAACGCTGTCCAAGCACAAATTGATCATTTCCTGATAGGAAAGGCTGATTGACTCAGTCAGGTGCAGCCCTCATTTTTTTTATCTAGTTCATAAAACGGAGCATTTTCTATAGCGCCTTTGAGATGAGTAATTCATAAAAATGGCGCTCTATAAATTATCCAATTTATTATTATTATTATTAGAACAAATGAGGACTCTCCGATCACTTGGGGGAACCTCACTCTGAGACAGAGTGAGAAGTAAATAAGATCTGCGATGTCAAAGATGTTTTAGAAGACTGAGAAGGCGTCACGAAATAAAGGTTATTGTGACTACATTAAAAATGCCTTGTTTATTAACGTTTATAAAAAATACACTGAAAGTCCATTTACACTGGACAGTCATCAGCCGATACCGACACGTCACGATAAAAATAGCCTTGAATCTCACTGTCTCGTTATCTCAAATGCTATAATAAAATCGCCGTCGGGGATTGCCGAAGAAAGCACCTACCTACATAAAATTGACACTTAATAAAAATGATCAATATTTTTCAGGGTGTGTTTCAGGATATTGTACATACTGTATCGTTGTTTGAAAATCTGTTATTTTAGCTGGGATTACTTGTAATAGATTTTTTGAAAGCCACTGCATTTTCGTGTATTCATCACGTCCAACGTCCGCTCAACATATTGCAATAAAATGTCTGCAGCTTTTTTTGCTTAGTCGTGACCTATTTTTTGTGAGTCCTCCACATCGGCGTGTTTGCTACTGTCTTCGCATTCGCAGCATCTTTGCTGGCGATATCGATTATTTCCTTGTCCGTAAAAAAATCATTCTTCTTCTTATTTTTGTCATGTCACACCTCCGTGGTGCATAGGGCCTCAAGGAATCTTCTCCACCCGACTCTATCGCATGCCTGATGCTTAACATCATCAACAGAAAAATTATTACCTGCTATCAATTATATGATAGGCCAGTTAATCCTAGAATCGGTTGATCCGAGACCGGTTAAGAGTGGGTTTAAATTAATAAATAATACAGACACCATTCAAAATATTAAAATAAATGAACTGCTAACTCGTGACCCGAAAGACGGTCTTTATTGGTAATTACGCCATCAATAGTAACGTTTTTGTTTCGAAAATGCAAATATAATTAGTTCTTTTTTCTTTTCTACATACTTAATTCCCGATTAGGCAACGCTTGGTCACAGTTTAGCCGCAATTAGCCGGCAGTATTATAACCTAAATTCTCGAGTTTTTCAACAGTCCGTAGAATTTGAATAATTTCATTTCAATAGCGAATTAGCAAAGCGCCGTGGTTGATCAATCGCGTGCGATTCATTTGAATTATATAGTAAAAATTCAATGCCGCGCTCTAAACAAAATATTACATCTCTATGATTATCATAATTTATGACAAAAAATAGTCATCGTTAGATCAGATTTTTTTACTAAAATCTCGTGGGTGAGTCCATATTGAATTGCGCAATATTTTTTAATCCTCCGAAGAGTGCATCATGTAAGTTATATTGAAAAAAAACCAGATTATAAAATGTCATATCTTGAATTATACGAAAATAATTATTAATTATCCGGCTAGTGTCGATTTTTATTTTATCTGCGACACTAGCGAAACCGGTCACATTAATTATTGGGTGGATACAAATATAATCGGGTGGTGGTCTAGGGGATAGAACGCTTGGCTTCTGATCAAGGGGACTTGGGTTCGAGCCTGGACACGTCCAGATTCCTTCTTCATAATAATGAGCTATTTTCTGCTCACATTGAAGATTGTAAAATAAATTCTAATATCATTGATTTAAATCTTTATTGTTAGTCTTTTTAAAAAAAAAAATTCATAAAAAAAACCTGGGGATTTTACAACATTTTGAATGTGTACACATACTTGTAGACAAATAAGTATTTCTGCTTAATGCTTACACCTAATCTTAATAGATGGCGCTAGTGTAGATTGAACTAAAAATGTGAAGTGTTTTTCAACATTGTAGCATATATACATCTTCCAAAAATTTGTCAGACGTGGTGGTCGTAAGAAGGGCGGAATGGGGAATGTTGTTAACATAAAGCGATCGCTTAACCCAACCAATGACAGGTCATAAGATCAAACTAAAAATAAATAATATTTAATGCCTGACTGAATCTCTTCTAAGGTAATAATTAATAACTAACTATCACGCCGTCTCTCCGAAAGGGTAGGCAGAAAGAATGGACTACCACACTTTAACCGATGCGGCACCCCATCCTTCTCTGTTCGCCCCCGCGAGAGACGCGGTGTGATGGTTTGCCAACCCCATCGCCACCAACAGGCATCTCCCGCACACACTTTGATCGTCCAACGTCCACAAAAAAAATCTAAAACAAATTATGTAAAATACAATTATATAAAATAAATAAAATATAATAACAAAATATTATACATCCACTCTTAACTTTATAACCAATCCTAACCTTACACAAGCATTCAGAATCCCAATTCTTATTCTTCAGCAAAATGTATATGCGATGTCACATAAACCTTTGATTCGTCATTTTAATAATTAGATTATTGATTTCAATTTCGTATTTTTTATTCTTTTTCTGTAGCCAGTACAAATAGATAAAGTCGTGTAAAAAAATGATCTAAATCAGTGATTCCCAAAGTGGTCTATATAGACCCCCAGTGGTCTATAACTTGCAAGGGGTCTACGACAATTGTAAAAAGAATTGGGGGTCCATGAGATGTAAATGGGGGTCCACGAGATAGTTCAACTAAATTGAAGCCGAATATTGGAATATGAATATAGCCGAATGAGCATAAAAAAAGGTCAACAACGAATGCCGGCTTTTATCTTTCGGATTTTTTTTTTGTCTTGAAAAAAAATCAATTTTAGAAAAGCGGGGGGTCTACACAAAATAGAAGAAATCGGCAAGGGGTCTATGGGACAAAAAAGTTTGGGAACCTCTGATCTAAATGATATGTTTGTAATGTTTCCAGATTAAATTATCATCTTTATTCTATTTCATACGATGTCGGTGTGCTCTTAATTATTCTTGGGTCAAGCTGACATAAGTGCGTGGGTCAGATAGGCCCAAATGTAACTATTACAACATTGATATATGCATACATAATCATTTTTTATAGTTGCGTATGTAAATAGCACAAGCATATGATTCATAATGTATGTCGCACGGTTTTTGCGAAATTAGATTACTATAATAGGGAGATATGATGGTGTCATGAACAAAATAATGAAAGGATCATTAAGATGGTTTGGACATATGGAAATAATGAATGAATGAAGAAAGAATGGTAAAAAAATTATATGTTAATGATGTAAATGGAACCAGAAATAGAGGAAGACCGAGGAAAACGTGGCACGATCAAATAAATCAAATATTGAATGTCGGCCATGTGAGGAGTCAGAGAAATCGACGCGTGCATGACACGATGTATGAATGTTGAGGAAGCGAGAGAAATATGTCAGGAAAGAAAAGTGTGGCAGTCCATTCTTTCTGCCTACCCCTTCGGGGAGACGGCGTGATGGTTAGTTAGTTAGTTAATAGGGAGATTAAATTCAGAAAATAAGGTATTTATATGATATTTTACGTGTCCCTAGTAGTTTTTCTAAAGTACCTGATTTTTCTGAAATTATATTACACTAATATGGAGATTTAATACAGAGAATAAGGCATTTATATGATTTTTATGATGTCCCAAGTAGTTTTTCTAAAGCACCTAAGAGTAAGTAATACTCATCGAGCTCATGAAAGAGACTGTCGGCAATAATCGGCTAACTTCGGCTTTGTAGAATGGCATCTCTGTCGCTCAATGTGCCAACAGTCCAGTATTTAGAAATAACTGTTCAAAGTGTATGCATGACAGAGACGACGCTCTACAAAGCCGAAATTAGCCGATTATGGTCGACAGATTATTTATTTAGCCCGATGTATATTACTTACCAGCATTATATTGTATATATTGAGGGAAATAAGACAGAAAGTGTGAAAGAGTATGTGTATCTTGGTCATAAAATCAGACTCGGAAAAGAGAATCAAACTGCAGAGCTACCTCGAAGAGTTGGACTGGGGTGGGCCGCCTTTGGTAAACTGAGACATGTCTTAGAAAATGATGAAATACCGGCTTGTCTCAAAAGAAAGTTCTACGACATATGTATACTGCCCATGATGACATACGGACTAGAGACGATAACTCTTACAGAAAAAAGTGTCCACAGGCTCAAGTGTAGACAGAGGTCCATGGAAAGACAGATACTTGGTGTGAGCTTGCGTGACCGCATAAGGAATGAAGAAATCAGACGCCGCACCAGGGTTGCTGACGTCATGGACCGAATGGCAAAATTGAAATGGCAATGGGCTGGACACTTGGCTAGACAGGGTGGCAACAGATGGAAACCAAGGATACTCAGTTGGAGACCATGGGTAAATAGGCGAAGTGTCGGAAGCCACGGATGAGATGGACCGATGATATTGTCCAAAGGGTTGGAAAATCTTGGATACAAAGGGGGCAGGATAGAGACGAGTGGAGGCCTATATCAAGCAGTGGAGGGAAGAAGGTTAGCAAAGAAGAAGAAGAAGAAGATTACATTGTGCGCATTATAACACATACACTAAACACGCAAATACATGTCACACATTCTATAAAATATGGAAACATCATATTCATATAAAAAAAATAGATATATACGTCATAAAAATCCTGATGAACAGCAATCATTACGTGTCAAAAAAAGACATGAATCCAAGCTACTTAGTACATTAAATTAAAATTTACATAAAACTACGAGTCTACTACAAAGTTGTATGTATTTAAAAACGAATTCTTACATACAAATGTCAATATTATGTTGAAAGAATGTAAAATAATATTTTATTATAAAAATCAATTTTTAATCGTAGAAATTATACAACAAAACTATTCGGCAATTAAATGTTTCTCGTCTGCCAACATTATAAATATAATTATGCGTATCTTCACTACGTTGAAATCATGTATTCTGCAGCTAATTTCAAACCACACTTGCTGTATCATATATGTGACGGACTTGTGAATAAAATTGATCAGTTCGCAAGTATTACGATTATTATAATATTGTCAGCAG
This sequence comes from Lepidostoma basale, assembly GCA_022606425.2. NCBI lineage: Eukaryota > Metazoa > Arthropoda > Insecta > Trichoptera > Lepidostomatidae > Lepidostoma > Lepidostoma basale. The sequence goes on along the minus strand of JAHDVF020000333.1, from coordinate 3,172,354 downwards.
AACAATAAAAAAAACTGTAAAAATATTATAGGGAAAGTCATTGGACATTTTTGTAATTTTATACCAACCCAAAAATGATGAAGTTTTTAGTACAGTACACACCAAAATCATTAATCACATGAAAAATATCATCATTAATACCAAACCCTTCTTTTCATTTTTGTTTTTGTTTTAGAGATACACACATTATTTTCAGTTCTTCAATTGTGTACTTTTATTTTACTCTAAAAGAACACAATCTAAATTTTTATTACTAATAAGAAGCAATCAATAAATCACGGTAAAACAAAAAATATTCACACACCTATAACGAATGCAACATCATTGACGACAGTGATTGCGTACTATTAATTTCCCAAATAAGTAATAGTAAAAATACAAAACGATGTAAATGTATCAAATCAAATCAAAACAGTTTATTTCATCAAAAGACATTATACAATTGAGGTTTAAGGCATCTATTGAGATCAGGTAAAATAATAGATTGTATATAGTATACTACCAGAAACGTATGAGAGACGATTCGACATTAGGAAGAGTATTTGCCTTCTGAACGTACTTTCACTAATATGAATGACGTCGATCTCCGAGGAGGACGCGTTCAGCAGATTAATTGCTCTTCCCAATGGTGTCACCAGAGGCAGGTTGGTTCTGACGGTAAAACAATCTATGCTGTCGCTGTCGGAGATATCTATCAGGGACAAAAAGCCAAACACCCTCCAGCACAGCCGAGTTCTCGAAATATCCCCAGAGTAATCTAAAGAAATGGGTTACGAGATGACCATCTCTTCGAAGCTGCAGAGAGTTGGTCAGAAACATTCCCAAATACCGTGAAATCGAAGAAGACCTGACGAAAACGATCATATTTTAAGTCGCGAAACACGCCATATTAATGTGGATGAGTCTAGAAAAGTATGAAATGATAGAAAAGTGCGACAGCCATCCTATAAGCCTGTCTTCCTGGTCTTATGCAAGTACAATCTCGCACAAATAAATATGTGGTAAGATGCTTTTACAACAGAATATCCCTTAATCTATTACATGATTTGCGTGGTCATTTCTATAATACAATTCAAAACTCGTTTATTTTAAATGTTTCACGCTTGTTAAGACAGAAAATGAGCGATTTGAAATAGATTTAGAAAATCCAAGACTTGAGAAAGATCGCGGAATCGAGCAACGGTTTTAAAGTAGGTTTTGGAAATGAAAATATTCCACAAAATCGTGAAACAAAACATTCCGTGCAATAATATTTGTATTTCCAATAGGACGAACCGTCTAAAAGTTAGCAAATATACGAGGTACAAACACTCCAGAATTGTGACGTATGATCATATTTATTCTAAGAATGAAATACAAGTGGATAAAAAATACCCAACTGAAATTTACGATAACCACGAAAAATAAATAAACAATTCTAACTAGGCTGTTCTTTCGAAGAAAGCCGTAAGTAATCAAAAATATATATTTGCTTTTCTTCTATATTTGCCATAGCTTTGTGTTTATCATTAATATTTATGTGTATTGAACAATGTTTCTTTTTTTAACTTTGTACACAACACCAACTATATTAAAAATTAAAATAAAAAAAATGTTTCGGACACAGAAGCTCTTTTATTCATAAATTTGGTCAGTTTTGACAGATATTAAATCATTTTAATATCTGTCAAAACTTACCACATTCATGGACATTTTTAAAAACTAAAAACAGTAGTGACCTATGGATGTGAGGTGTTGACAATGACAGCGAAATCCGCAGAGCGACTGGATACTTTTGAGAGAAGGGTGCTGCGCAGAATTCTGGGACCTATGAATGACGGCGAAGGCTGGAGAGTGCGGCATAATGACGAGCTGTACTATATTTACAAAGCTCCCAGTCTCTCCACACAGGTCAGACTGAATAGACTGAGATGGGCCGGTCACGCGCAGAGGATGCCGTCATCGCGAACCCCAAAAAGATTGCTGGAGTGGCACCCAGGTGGTAGAAGACCAATTAGACGATTAAGGCTACGATGGGAGGACGAAGTTGGGAGAGATGGGGCGAAATTGTTACGAGTGTCAGATTGGATGGTCGAATCGGAGGACAGGAGGAGTTGGAGGCGAAGAATACTGGAGGCTAAGGCTCGATATGGGCTGTAGGGCCATCGAAGAAGAAGATCACTGATGAAGGGCTTCTGTGTCCGAAACATGTTCGTATTCATTTTTTTTTTAAATAAAGTTGGTGTTGTGAACAAAGTTTAAAAAATGATTTATTATAAAAATTTTCTAAAATACTCTTTCAATATTTATTATCGTGATTTCTAGAAACCTACCTACTGTGAATGTAGTGAAAGGTAAAATCAACATAAACACATACGGATCCGCTCACATAGCAGTTCAAGAGCATTCTAAAAGAGAGTAAAGGTCGTGCCACACTGTTTGAAACAAACTCTCCAAAGGGGTGACCTTGGTGGAGAGCTGTGGAGCCCACGGTTGGTGTAGCGTCCACAGACTGTTGTAAACAAGCTCTCCACACGTGGAATGCGTATTTAAACGCGCGTCCGTCCACAAAGTTTGTTGAAGGTCAAACGAATTTTGGTTTCAAACAAGTGTCTACACAGTTTTAAACCGCCGGTGGACACCGATGTGGAGAGCTTGTTTAAAACAGTGTGGCCCGCCTTTAACCCAATGGATTAATAAATTATAAACGTGTGTTATGCTCATATCACTTATTTTAATAAAGACTCGATTAACACATTATTATTACTTTGTTGAATCGCTCATTACATCATTACTGCGCGAGCAATATCGATATAAGAGGTATAGCTATCAAATTGATTCTCATGACATGTGATAGGTAGGTAATCTACAACCATTTTATTGTCACGTGAATTCTACACCAGACCGAAGACAGTGTGACAATCACACAACCATCGCCAGGAATCGAACCCGAGACCTTCGATGCGCAGTTATATCACTTGTCACTCGGCCACGAAGGTCGTCGTCGAAGTACAGATTATGATAATGTTTTGGGCTAAGACATTACGGTTTTCTAAAATATACCAAACCACTCATACTTCTTCAATATTTCCCTAAAAATGTTTTAAATGCAATTCAAAACAAGAAGGTATTTAAAATATTGTTTATTTGTGATAAAGAAAACCATTATATATGTATTAGGTTTCCGTAGTGAAATTATAAGTTTTTTTATTATTATACATCATATTTTATAATTGGACGGCTTTGTGGCAGAGTGGCAACAACTATGACCCCAACACCAAAGTCCCGGGTTCGATTCCCGGTTGACATGGCGAAAAATATTTTTATTCAAGAAAAAAATATATTTTCAAAAATCACACACTGTCTTTGGTGTGGTAGAATTCGTGTGACAATAATTATGGCGATAGACTAATAACCTATCAGATATCATGAGAAAAAAGAGCTCAAAATTGTATACAATTGGGTTCAAATAACCTGATGTATACAAAAAATGTGGAGAACAACGAAAAACAACCACAATTAAAAATAAAAAGGTCCGTGCCATCCCAAGAATCAGCAAAGATGTTAGTCAAAGACTTTGTTGAATCTGCTAATCCCTAAGATTGAAAATTAAAAAGGAAATGTTTTCTTTTATTCTGACCTCTCAAAGTACGAGTAGCTCAACTCTTATGCAATAATTATCAAAAAAGTTACCTTAGTGCAGAAGGCGCATCCGCAATGGCCGATGGTGGAGGCATGACGGCGCGGCACTTCCTCGAGGCAGAGCTTGCAGAGCAGCAGCGGCTCGCCGGGCACGGGCACGAAGGCACCGGCCGCCAACGAGTACCGCGACCCGGAGGCGGCCAGCGACAGCAGGCTGGAGCAGCGCGAGCACACCCTCAGGCGGTTCACCGGCCGCTGCGGCTCCGCGCCGCCCAGCGCCGCCATGGTCTCGCACTTGCGCAGGGGCGCGCGCGACGGCAGCAGCGGCGCGCCGTGCTCCTCCAGCAGGGTGGCGGCCGAGCGCGCCAGCCCGCCGCGCCGCAGCAGGATGACGGCGGCCGACAGGCGCGGCAGCACGTTGAGGCTGAGCGCGCGGCGGACAGCGAGGCGAGGCCAGCGGCCGTGCGCTTGCGGGCCTCCGCCGGGCGCCGCCCCGCGCCGGCCCCGCCCCCGGCCCCGCCGCCATCCTGGCCAGCGCTGCCGGCCGCGGCAGCCACTGTCGACAATGCGGGCGTTTTCTGCAAAAATAAAGGAAGTCAATACCTCATCACCTACATATATCATTCGCGGTCAATGCAAACAACTCAAAAATACATACTACTCAATCCTTTTATTTCCGATCTACTATAATAACCGGGGACGTTATAGACTAGTAAATGAAAGATGGACCAGAAGGGTGGTGGAGTGGAGACTTCGCGAGGACAGAAGAAACAGGGAAACCGAGCCACACGATGGTCTCTTTGTAAATAAAGGCGGTTCCACACTGTTTGAAACAAGCTCTCCATAGGGGTGACCTTGGTGGAGAGCTGTGAAGCCCACGGTTGGTGTAGCGTCCACATACTGTTGTAAACAAGCTCTCCACAGGGGTCACCTTTGTGGAGCCCACGGTTGGTGTGACATCCACAGTAGACACCATTTTCGTTCAATACGTCCGCACTCCACCGATGCGATGCTGCTATGCAACTGACCTTGACTGGTGGAATGTGGAGCGCCCACATTGTGGAATTCGTGTTTACAACGGCGGGATCCACACGCTACCATGCGCGTCCGTTCACAAAGGTTGTTGAAGGTCAAACGAATTTTCAAACAAGTGTCTACACAGTTTTAAGCCGCCGGTGGAGACCGATGAGGAGAGCTTGTTTAAAACAGTGTGGCACGGCTTTAACGGAAAAATATAAATGAAACAATTAATCATCAACATGATCATCAGCCCGCAGTCGTCCTATCTTGAATGTAGACCCCCTCCGTTTGCTACATGTCTGTCGATCCTGAGCAACCGCATCCACGACGTACCGGCTGTCTCTCCAATGTCGTCCCTTCATCGAAATTATGGAAGTCCTGGGTTTCGGAACACAGTTCTGGGACGCCATTAAAGAAGGCGTTTTATCCTTCTAACGTCAGTGTTGTGAGAGACATGACACCCGCTCAGCGCCAATTTAGCACTGTCACCCTTCCGATGATATCCGACACTCCTATTCTGGCTCTAAATGTGGTGTTTCTCACCCTGTTCACTATACTGATCCCCAACAATGCTATTTTCAAAGTTCTTTGGATAATTCTTAATTTGCTGGCGCTTCTCTGAGACAAAGATCTTGTTTCAAAACCATAGTTAACACCGACAAAACCCAGCAATCAAATTCTTTTCGTTTCCAGAAATCACAAGTCTCTCGATTAATTAAATATTATCAGTTCTATTTTTTATTGTTTCTCGAACAATGATGTGAAACTCCTTATTAATTACTACGAATGAAAACGTCAGTTTTCTAGAAGTTTTATTATACTTTATGGGAATGATATATTTCGCCCTTTTAAGGCATTATCAAATGTTTGATAATGCCTTAGAAGGGCGAAACATGTCATTCCCTTCTTCTTTTTCTTCCTCTTTTAATAGATCTGTGGACCTTTTTTTATTGCGTCGAGGTCTCCTGGGACACAGAACTCCAAATGTCTCGCCATCTCTTCGCAGGTCTTCCGGGTTAGCGAATTCCCATTGGCACGTTGTTTGCGGCTGCTTGGGGGAGTCTATCGTCGCTCATTCGTTCTACGTGGTCGCGCCAGAAGCGTCTTCTTTTCCTGTCCCATCTGACAATATCTTCGGTATCGATACCGAAGATGTCATTCCCATAAAATATAATAAAACTTCTAGAAAACTGACGTTTTCATTCGTATTAATTAATATCAGTTCTGTTAGACATAACATACTTGCATGTTACAAAATATGCAAGGAATGAGTAAACAAAATTGATAATATTTCCTTATTAATTATCTATGTACGTAAATAACGGAAAATTTTCAATGAAATTCGAAATGGACATGGACTTGAATCTTCTGGCTTACAGAGGTTCAGCTCTAATGGCTATTCCTCTTACGTCTGTAGGAAACATTGTTGGAATGTGATTTGGTAGTTGTTTTATGATGGGGCTTAATGTATAAATAAATCATATGAATATAATTGAAAAAGACCACTGGAAATCATAACTACAGATGGAGCATATCAAATTTGAAATTATTATTAATCTGGTACACAAGTCTGCAGTAGAGTGGAGATCAAAATCCTCACTGCATCTAGGAATATTTTTCAAAACAAACATATTATTCAAACTGGTTACGTGTTTTTCTAAACTAATCAATATAATATTGCATTATATACTGCCGTGCAACGAAACCAGATGCTTATCATACTCGTAACATGACAAATAAAACCAAATAACAAAGCGAGAAATTGCACAAAGAGTCTCACATGGTGGCATCGTGACGGCGCGCGGAGTTATTTGAGTTAATGATATAGTATTATGAACTACTTATGATACATGGAAATAACAATGTATAATTATTATATTATTAGTACGGCAGGCGCTAAAACCGGTACGCAGCAGTACCTGTTTGTAGAAGTCGCTGTATTATTTTAAAGTGTAATAATGTCAAATGAATTAACACTGTGGTGATCATCTGTAAATAACATACTGTCAGTGCTATTATTAATATTACAATATTAAATGGACACAACGTTGCGTATTATACATTTTTACAGGTAGAAAAATACATAAATCAGTGTCAAAAATTCATTACGCTTTATAAGGGTGCCTGTCCACCGGAGCGGACCTAGGTTGCGGAGCGGAGCGGACCTAGGTTGCGGAGCGGTGAGCGAGGTAAAAATCTACGCTAGTTTCTTCCACCTAAGACGATTAAAATCCGTCAAAAGGAGTATTCCCCATGACACTTTCAAAACTCTTGTAAATTCCTTCGTTGTGTCAACGACTTGATTATTGTAATGGAATTTATGCAAACATTCCAAAACAACAAATAAACAAACTTCAATCTGCGTTCAATGCAGCAGCAAGGCTCATTAAAGGCATTCCAAAAAAGTCTCATATAACACAACATCTCAAAGAACTTCACTGGCTTAAAAGTCCAGAAAGAATCCAGTATAAACTCTGCTGGACAGTCTTCAAAGCGCTAAATGGAATGGCACCAAGTTACATATCTGAACTCTGTATAACGGACAGCCTAAATTCAAGGAAATCCACACTTCGCTCGGCGAATTCCTCAGCAATAGGAAGATTAGTTGAGCCGAAGCGTTGCCCCAGTACAAATTTCGGGGATCGAGCGTTCGCGGTAGCCGGTCCATCAGCTTGGAACAATCTCCCTTCGCACCTTAGATGCATAAATGATCCGACAGATTTCAGATCTAAACTGAAAACCCATCTTTTTCATATTTCATAGCCAATTTAAACATTTATACTTTGTTCTACTATACTTTTTGAGATTTTATGCAATTCTATTGGTGGATGTTTACCTCGCTCACCGCTCCGCAACCTAGCTCTGCTCCGGTGGACAGGCACCCTAAGCATGGGCGTGTTGTATAGTTGTATCAATCGACCCGGAGTGACCAAGCTCGAAAGAATAAGAAATAAATATTTTTGAGGAAGTGGCCCCAGTGACGGAAATGGTAAGGTAGAGTCGTCTACGATACTAGGGGTCATGTATACAGAAAGGGTGACAACTAACTAAATAACTAACCATCACGCCGTTTCCCCGGAGGGGTAGGCAGAGAAGATGGATCGTCACACTGTTCTATCCTGACAAAACTCTCGCGCCTCTTCTACGATTCGAATAAGTCGTCAATAAATAATAATTCAATACACAAAAAAACACTTAACTTTAAAATTAACCCGATACCTTTTATGGTAAACGAGAAATCATTATTAAAACTATTAATTAATAAATATTTTTTCTCTCGTTATTGTTACTCAGTAAACGAGCAATTTAATTTATTTTAATATATCATAAACAAAATATTTCTTTACAATATTTGAAGTAACATTTAAAAAAAATCTGTGATAAAACAACTAAAACGGTATAAATCCATAATAATGAAAACCTGTCTGTTTCTTGCTTCTTGAACAAAGTTTTTAAACTCCATATTTTTTTCTTTCTCCGTAACAAAACTTATTATAACAATATAATTTAAGTATTAATAATATAAATAGTTAAATTATATACTATAATTTAACTATTTATAGTATTATAACAAAAATATAGAAGAAATCCATATTAAATAATTAATTTATACTAATGAAAACAGACGCTTAATTGATGTAAAACTGCGTCACGCTGATCGAATTAAATAATCAATATGGAGTTTTACATCATTGTTCAAGATACAATAAATAAGTTATTTTTATATCAGTCGTAAGAAGACAACACATACTTGTCGAATAAAAAATATTAACACATTGTTTGCAGGTAGATTTGTGCACTTACACGCGTAGCTTGAAACTAAAATACAATTTTATCGTATACTTTAAAATGTGTTAAAAATATGTCACTAAAATTGGAAAAAAAATACGCTTCCAACAGTTTACGCCGAATTTTCGAAAGAGTTATGCATTTTGGGATTTTGGGAAAATCCGTGTAGCTCGTATCTCGCTGAGAATGAGTTAATAACATTTTGAACGTATACAAATACTGGATTTTACCCATTGCGGGTAAATTATTTTTTTATAAGGATTTATTGTATCTCAATAAAAACAAAGATGTAAATTGTTTTCTAGGAATAGAATATGGTGGTCGAGGCGCTTACAGGACTTATGACCTGTCATTGATTGGGTTATTCCAAAAATTTGTCAGACGTGGTGGTCGTAAGAATGGGGAATGTTGTTAACCCGCCCTTCCTTGTGATGGGTATATTCTACACGTTGTTTCAAATAACCATCAATATCTCTATAAATATAATAAATACAAGGTTAAGATTTTAGGTATCCATCCATAACATTTTTAAGGATTGATTAAAAAAATAATATTAATAATAATCAAAATTTATTGGGTACATCGGAGGTATTTTGCGAACATCGGAAACGAAATTCGTAGCGCTGAGTGCGCGACAATAGTGTCGCATCTCACTCTTGCATACTTCACTGTGGAAGAATGTTCTCACTGCCCGGCAGTAGCTCTCGGGCTCGCAACCAGAGTGGACCTATGCACGTCCCGTGAGCGTTGCCAGATGTTTTTTTTTTAATGTTTTTAGCAAATAAATTTCAATAATTATAATTATTTACTTCAATTATAATTAATTAAGGGGATTAGCTATGAATGTTCTTATTTTTCCGATTTAAAATCGCTAATTTTTGATTGGGTACTGACTACCCAACACAGGAACGCGCGTTTTTATTTTAGCACCGTAAGGGAAAGGTTAAAGCGATCGCTTAACCCAACCAATGATAGGTCATAAGTCCTGTAAGTGCCTCGACCACCATATTCTGTTCCCAGAAAACAATTTACATCTTCGTCTCTATTGAGATACAATTATAAAAAAAATGAGTTAATAGTTTTTTTCATGTGTAATTAAAGGTCTACTTACATCAGTCAGTGTTTGTTGAGTGGAGAAGGCGTCGTCCTCCGCGAGCGTGCCGTACCCCGCGTACCAGGTGCGGCACAGCCTGCCCGCCGGGCGCTCAGCCGCCCATCGCGGACCCCAGGCTCCCGGCGGAGAGCTGCGGCACCGACCGGCTCGCAAGGGAACCTCCCGCGGATCGCACTCACCACCAGAATTTAAAGCGGACTTGCCGCATTGACCGACCTTCTCCCGGGGAACTAAATCTAAAACGCGGGTTGCTTTGGCACCGTTATCCGGCTTGGCTTCGGAAGAAAATAATTTTATGCTAAAGCGGCGTTTTTTCTCACTTTCCTGGGGCTCACTAGCGTCGCGCTCACTCGCTCGCTGCTTGAAAACTTCACAATCGTCAGCGAGCTGTACCTTCCTGCTGATCGCACTCGCGAACCGATCCTCTACGATCTTGGCTACGATGTCGCCGTCGCAGCGTTGATCGAACGAGTATGATTTTTTCACTTTGTCAAGCACACACTGGGCGTCGAATATCTTGCGCTGGGGGAACTCGAACGACCGCCGGTTGAGCCTCTTCTCGGCGGGGGTGGGCCGTTCCCTGGGCTCGTCACAGGCAGCGGGAGAGGCCGCGGCCACGTCGGTCCGCTTCATGACGGCGGGTGGTCTCGGCGACGGCGGCGGGACGCGGGCTCACGGCCCGGGGTGAGAACATGGCGAAACTGACGAACGGTGGCGAAACAAACGCCTGCAACGAAAATAAGCCGAGTTGTAACAATGGAAGTAACTAACTAACCGAAAAGACCGCCATACTGTTCTGTCCTGACATCGCAACACGCACTTTCAACATTCGATTTTTCCGTGCCCGCCTTTCAGTATTCCTAGTCTTCCCATGGTTTCTATTTCCATTCACACTTGTACACGATATTTTAACCATTCTTCTCTCATCAATTCGTTCCATATGTCCAAACTATCTCAGGGATTATTTGTTTATTTTACTTATAAAACAATCATCTGCCTTACATTTCTTCACTGAAAGTAACTTAATGCCCACACACTTCATGATGATGTCATGTGATGAATTTATTAACAATACAAACATCAACGTGCATAAACACACCAACTCACTGATGTCATTTCAAATGTAATAAATTAATATAATTATAACGTTTGATATAATTTAAATTTCATTTTTTTATAATATATTAAATATGTTACGGTCTAAGGGACAGAATGCTTGGCTTCTGGTCCAGGGGACTTTGGTTCAAGTCTAGACAGGACACATTTTCATAATAATAAGCTATATTCTGCTCACATTGGAGATTGCATAATTTAATTTATTTATTTGTAATAAACAGAATAAATTCCAATACATTATTTTTAAATACAGACAGTTTACATTTTAAAATGATATCAAAGAACTTATTCAAATAGACATTGAAATAGATACACACGAAGGTTCAATAAAGCACGAAAATTAATTTTAATAGTTGAAAAAATATATTGTAACACCTGATAATGTCCACATAGGTTGACGAAACAGCTGTTGCGAAAAATAAAAATAATAAAATTGTGATACTATAAACAGAGTTTTATAGTACAATAATAAAAATAATAAAACAGCCTTTTGGCTATTTAATGGACTATTTAAAGAAAGAAGGAAAGGAAAATTTAAATCCTAGGTGTTAGTTAGCCTTTAACCCTTACCACTCCAGTATTTTTTTATATTGTTTGTCAGCCAACTCTAATTTAAATAATATCAAAAAAAAAAATTATATATTAATAGGTAGTTACAAAAAAAATCGTTAAAAATTCATTTGTAATGATTTATTCTTCAAATAAAAAACAATTTACAAAAAACATTATGGACTACTTTTAGTTTTGCATAGTATGGTACTTTTTAAAACAATCTCCAGGACGGAGACCAGATTTTCTGGAACAAGTCTCACAAAACCGGCCGCCAGCCGACAACTGAGTTGTAGCGTACATATAGCGATGTCGGCTGGCATTCGACAAAGGAGTGATAAGAGTTAAAAAAAAATTATCATACAATAACTAAACGAAAAAACTCACCATCCTAAGTGTTCAGGAGAAAATTCGAGAAATTCAGTTGTTCTGTCAATCTGCGAAAAAATAAAAAAAGAGTTATATTAGGACAAACAATAATTTTAATAAATTGTGCAATGCTTTCAGATTTTTGCATATTTTTCTATATAAATCCGTTCCACGTAAAAAAGCGGTGAAATGCGGGTATTAAATATTCAACCACGCGATCATTTCATAACCAGTGCAAAAAAAGCCATTTGCCTATTGCAAATCTAATTAGATATTTAATATTGGAATTTAATTTTAAAATATACTTGAAACGGAACTAGCAGTCTGTAAATTGCTTGAGTAATTTTATTTTCACAATAAAACTAGGCTCCCTAGTTCACATTTCATTTAGTTAGAAGAGCTACCATTAGAACCAAATCTAACGTAACACGTACCTTGAATCTCGCCAATACATGTGACTCATTTTACAGCCGTTTTACGACAAAATCGGACTCTCCTATCGTGTTTACCCTTAATATGCAGATATTGAAATTTTGAAAAATTCCATTATACTCGTAATATAGCGGTCGAAACCATAAACCTAAGTTGAATTAAACAAAATTCTTCTTCTTTAACAGGCGTTGTCGTCCACTCCTGGACATAGGCCTACCCCATACTTCTCCATGTACGACATGTCATATGGGGGGTGGTCGGCATTACAACGCCACGCTTGCCAGACGGGTTGGCGAGGTGTCTTTCCACGTTAGCCTATGCATCAATATTATTCACGATCTCTTACATTTCGCATAGTTTCCAGAGAGACCAAAGTCGAGGAGGTGTGGATAGGTACTTGGGATCAGATCAATCCTCCAGCGTAGCATGGCCATCACCACGGAAATGGCCATGCACCGCTCGAAGAGTCAATAGAATCCCCCTTACTCAAATTATTGTAACGGGATTTTTAATTTGAAAAAATATATATTATAATATATTTTTATTATTTACAATGAAATTCTACCAAGAAATTCTAAATAACAACATAACTAGCTAACTAACTTACACGCCGTCTTCCGGAGGGGTAGGCAGAAATAATGGACCGCCAAACTGTAATATATCATACTTCTCTCCTTCCTTAACAGTCATTCATCTTGTCATGCATGCACGTCGATTTCTTCGACTCCTCACGCGACCGTCATTTAATATTTGATTAATTTGATCGATCGTGCTACGTTTTCCTCAGCCTACCTCTATTTATAGCTCCTATCACGTCGTTTACATATACCTCCTTCGTCGTTCTTTATTCAGTCATTCTTTCCATGTGTCCAAACCATCTTAACGACCCTTTCATTATTTTGTACATAACACTTTTATTCGCACCACATTCTTATATTTGCATTTTACACTCTATACAGATTTACTACAAATTAGTCTCAAAGATCTCAGTTCTATTGCATTTATTCTACTTTCATCCTTCTTTTGCCAGTTCCATGCTTCACTTCCACACATAAGGGTCGGCTCAAGAACACCATTGTGCACTGCCATCTTAATGCCTCTTATGTAGGTAATTATGAAGAATAGCTGGTTTGAATAAAACCATATAATAATTAAGCAGCAAGAAATAATTACAAACTTAATATAAACATATCAATTGCAGTTGTACATTATTTATAATAATAATTTAATTAATATGAAAAATAATTAATATTATGAGGAATCGAAAAGATTATAGTAATTAAAAAGTCTTTTAATTCTTGTGTAATTCCTTGATAAGAAATCAGTTGTAATTTAGTAAATCGTATAACTTATATTTATTGAAGAAGTATCACAAAAAAGTAAACCTCGAAAATTAGTGAAAAAAACATAGATATAATTGAACGATTTCTTAGTCCCGATTAGTATCCTAAGAACCAGCAAAGATATTAGACTTTGCTGCAAATCAATCTCTAGGATTGGAATTTAAAAAGAAAAAAATATAATGATTAAAAAAATAAAAATTACAGAGTATGCGTTTAAACGTTATATGCATACTTCACCAAAAATTAAAGTATGTTATGGTTGGGTGGGTTAAGCTGGGTGCTGCTTTCGCAAATATTTAAATAACTTGTTTTCAATCTTGTTTGTTAGGAAGCTGCTTCTATCAACGTCAAATCTATTCATAAAATATACAGATCGCCGGGCGGGATAATGCCAAATTATTAAAGATGATGATGTGATTTCAAAAAGTTTAACAATTCACGTCGTACGTTACATCTTTGGAATATTTATAATTAAAAATTTCCGTATACAAATAAATCAGGACAACAATGCGTTATGTCATGTGCAAGAATGCTCGTAGTAAGGAAGTTAACAATATTTAAATGAAGTCATGGTTTGAATAAATAAATAATTATTGACAACTAACTTATAAAGATTGATGTTGACAACTAGCATATACGTATGTATAATAATCCACCTACATACCACATTTAAAGAAAAATAATTACAACTATAAACTATACACATTTATACACATAAAAAAAGAGGTAAAAAAAAAATTGTGATAAGTAAACACGTTTGTCATAAAAAAAACTATACACTTCCTGAATATCATAAAAAAAAAAACAAATAAAAAAATGCAGATTATTGAGATAATCATGATCAAAACGTATCCGGGTAGTAGTCTAGGAGTCAGAAGATTAAGTTTTCAACAAATGTTGATCCTATAAATAAATTAATTTATTTGTAAAGGATATTTATTGTTGTCAATTGAAGTACTAAATATCACTTCTAATCAAATATGTCAAAATTGCTTTGTCAAAAAAAAATATTTTCGAATTTTATGGTTTACACATTTCGCCTTGCTTAAGTATTTTGGTAGTCTACCGTAAAAATCCTCAACAAATCATCTTCAAAATATGGTATGATTGATTGGCCGAATTTCTATTAACCCTTTGTACTCCGTTGTCGCCGCCATGGCGACATAAGAAACATTTATACAGCTACAATAGCGCCACAGCGGCGACATAAACAATACGTATAAATTTGATTGTTTAAAAAATAAAAGGGTCGTTTTACAGGTATACAAATGCTGTATTCAGTTGTATACAGTACCCCCTGGCGATATGTTGTGCTTTTTGCTCTGTTTTTAATTCATGACAATAACTAAGCATTCATTTTAATTGAATATTTTTATTTCCCTTAAATATGGAAGAGAATTTTGAATTCAATGATAGTGAAGACAAGTTTGTTTTCGAAGTGATACTGACATTTCGTTATGAGTAAAGGTCTCAATAGGGACTGTGTGGTCTGCTCGAAAAGGGCAGTAAAAGGTGGCAGATGGGAAACCAATGAGTACTGTGACACGTGTCCTAACAAGCCACGTATGCATTTGGGCGACTGCTTTCTAAAATACCACACGTTAAAAATTTATAAAGATTAGAATATGCCAATTTTTCTTTTATTAACAATCTTATATGATAATAAATATATATTTCTCAACATAACTACATCTTTTTATTTACTGGCTTAACAAAAGACATATTTTTCTAATTTTTAAAAAATATCGTAGTTTTTCCTCATATTTTTACATTACACTCTATGGAGTAGCTGGTATACCATATTTTAAAAAGAATGGAGTACAAAGGTTTAAATAATATAATGTAAAAAAAAATGTAAAATCATTATTTCTTCCGTGATAATAATCGATGTATTATAGTTAAAGTTCATTTTGAGCGATTGGTAGTAATAAGTATACACAATATTAAATGTAGAATATCAAGCATTTAATAAATAATCCTTAATAAAAAACAATAACATAAAAAACATATTTTATTCTTGTTGTTCCTCTCCTATCCTATTTCTACCCTTGAAACAGCAGCTATAATAATATATATAATAATAAATTGGATAATTTATAAAGCGCCATTTTTATGAATTGCTCATCTCAAGGGCGCTGAACGGGTATATTGTGCCACAGAAGGTTTTCTAGTCAGGAATTTCTTCTTATCCCAGTACTTCGTTTTCTGTTCATTTTAACAGGGACAATCAGTTGCAGCACTTTGTATTTATCGTTTATCATAATGTGCCCGAAGTATTCCAGTTTCCTGCGCTTTATGGTCTTTACAATTTCTTTTTCTTTCTTCATTTGCAGCAGTACTCCCTCGTTTGTACTCTCTCGTACTTTATATAGGGTGTCCCAAAATTAAAGCAAGATTTGAATTAAATAGAAAACACATTTTTTAGTCTTTAGATCGTTTTGTTTTATTGGATCATAAAGTACATAGTATAGGGTTATTTATGAAATAACACATCGGGCAAATGGCCTCTACGGCTTTGCTGGCACATACGCACTCTTTTGTCGATAATTTTAATGACCATTTTGCATAAATGTGACTGAATTTCGTTGATGCAGCGTTTAATTTCCTCCTGTGATGCATGGATGTTTGTGGGCTTGTTGACACATACCTCTGAATCACACGATCTAG
Organism: Lepidostoma basale; assembly: GCA_022606425.2. Taxonomy (NCBI): domain Eukaryota; kingdom Metazoa; phylum Arthropoda; class Insecta; order Trichoptera; family Lepidostomatidae; genus Lepidostoma; species Lepidostoma basale. Next base: position 3,156,334 of record JAHDVF020000333.1, on the reverse strand, counting down.
GGGGCCAATTCTGATCACCGAAACTAGAGAGCACAGACAAACGGATTTTCACCAACACTCTCATACACTTGTTCGATATTGACATTTGAACGGCTTGTTTTTGGACGACCAGTGAGTTTAGCGTCTCCAACTGATCCAGTCTCCCTGAATTTTTCAATTAATCTCTTCACAGTTGACGAAGTTAAAACATTATTCCGATCATATTCTGTATGAAACATTCGAACTGCGGCCGCCAAAATTTCATTATTTTTGAGATATTGTTCAATTATGAAAACACGTTGTTGTATCGTGTAACGCTCTATTTTTACTAACCCTTAACTGTCGGCTACCAAATTGCTTTTTTTCGTTGTTGCCAACAATTTACTGCACAATAGGCGGCAAATTCAAATGTTGATTAAATTTTGGGACATCCTATATTTAAATTGATCACATTATATTTGCTAAATGCCATTAATACACGATTATTGACAAACAAAATATGTCGATAAATTATTTTACATATTTTTTTATGTTAATTGGCAGGTAGGAAAATTGTCGCGCAGGTACGCCAAATTAGCATTTTTTTAATGATAGTGTACGATTTTTTTAATCCACATTTTTGTTTGCATATATTTTTTATTATGTATTCGTCACAAATGTGTTACATCAGAACTCGTATTACAAGGAAATGAGGGGAAACCGAGATGCAAAGCTATCCGTTCTATTCCACAATATCGCCTTGAAAAATAAATCGCAACTTATTATAATAACTGGTATTTCTACCGTTGATAAACAGTAATGTTTTTAAAAACACATATTTCCTTTATGCTGAAAAAGCGTATATATTATGCAAGATACAATAACTTAAATATGTTAGTTAATACGATATCATTTTGTTTTTTGAATGTACACAAATACTTGTAGCTAGTGTAGATTGACCTAAAAAATGTGAAGTTATTTAACATAGTAGCATATATACAAGTTCCAAAAATTTGGCAGACGTGGTGGTCGTTAGAAGGGCGGAATGGGGAATGTTGTTAACATAAAGTGATCGCTTAACCCAACCAATGACAGGTCATAAGTCCTGTAAACGCCTCGACTACCATATTCTGTTTCAAAAAAAAATTACATTATCGTCTCTATTGAGATACAATTAATCCGTAAATATGACATCATTTTAAAACTAAAAAGCTAACTATCGCACCATCTCCTCGAACGGTTAGGCAGAAAAAATGGGTCGCCATATTATTCTTTCAATTATTTAAATTAAACTATTAAAAATCGTCAAATAAATCACTGGAGAACAGATGTATTTGGAATCTACAATAGAAAATATTGCCACTGTCAGTGGAAAACATTCAAATATCCATTCTAGAATGTACAATTTAAACAATTCTGTTTTTTTTTTTCATTATTATAATAGTTGACTAATATTATGTAAATATTAACATTTGATTAGGAGACAGATATGTACATTAAAAACAAATAAACTAGAAATATGTTCATATGTAAAGCCATATAACATCAAAAGTAAATACTTAAGATTGTCAGGAACTAACTAACTCTAACGAGGAAAACCCGAATTTGGAAGAATGCGAGATACCAAAGGGACAAATAGAAAACTTTTCTTAAACTTTTTAAAGACATTAGAGAAACGAAAAAACGGCTTTAAAATGAATTAGTGAATTAAGATTCAACTAACTAACTAACTAACCATCACGCCATCTCCCCGAAAGGGTAGGCAGAAAGAATGGACTGTCACACTTTTACTGATGCGGCACTCCATCCTTCTCTTTTCACTCGGCGGGAGACGCGGTGTGATGGGTTGCGAACCTCATCGCCACCAATAGGCATCTCCCGCGCACACTTCGATCGTCCAACACCCACAAAATAAATCTAAAACAAATAATATAAAATACAATGATATAAAATAAAAGAACAAAATAAAAATAATTTAACACAAAATGTTATTTTTAGATGGTATTGTCTATTTAATTTATGTTCCACGAATCCACCGTTTTTTAATTTAGCACATAATGTTTTTTTCGATGTTGCACATGTTGACATGGACGATCCGGACTTTTGTGTTTATTTAATTTATGTTTCACGTATCCACCGTTTTTTAAATTAGCTGTAAAAAAAAAGAAGAAGGCACTTAACCAGCAAGAACTTTGAAATAATATTGAAGAAATTATTCAAATTGTCATTGGAACAAATGAAAATTTTATTTTTACACCTGTCAAAATTATTTATAAAAACTTTAAAACTAATATAATTTTAACAGCAAAACAGCACAAACGTATTACGTGTCACAATTAACTATTATAAAGTGCGGCAACAGTTAAATTGACCAAAACAATTCACTTATACGCGAAATATCTCCAAATTAACAGGAGCACCATATGAACCAAACCAAATTTTCAAAAACAAAAGAATAAATAAGATTCAAGGTATGAAAAATAAACACTTAAAAGATTTATCATCCTGAAACAACTACACAACCAACAAGACATTTCTCGGAAGAGGGTAAGCAGTCAGAATAGCCACCACATTATTATATCTTGACATATTTCTCAAACTTGGCCAACATTCAACATGAAACATCAAAATTTTATTCATTTATGAATTTATAAACACATAACGAAAGTGAATATAGCAAACATACATATATTCATAATGTTATCAGATTGACAGACACAGCTGTTACATTTTCAAATATGAACGTAATTTAATCTCATGTATGGAAGTGAAGCTTGGAGCTGGCAAAAGAAGGATGAAAGCAGGATAAACGCCGTAAAAATGAGATCACTAAGAAGAATGTGTGGGAAAACGTTGTATGATAGAATACCGAAAGATGAAATAAGAAAGAAATGTCAGGCAGATGACTGCATCATGGATAAAATTCAAAAAGGATCCCTGAGATGGTTAGGACATATGGAACGAATGGATGAGATTAGAATGATTAAAAAGTTGTACACAAGCAGCGTGAGTGGAAAAAGAAGCCGAGGGCGACCGAGGAAAACATGGCATGACCAAATTAATCAATTACTAAAAGGCGGTCACATTCGAAGTCGGAATAATCGACGTGTGTGCATGGTACGATGTATGAATGTAGAGGAATCCCGAGAGGTATGCCAAGACAGACCATTGTGGTGATCCATCCTCTCTGCCTACCCCTTCGAAGAAATGGCGTGATGGTTAGTTAGTTAGTTTTAGTTAGAACGTAATTTAACAATTTTCGTAAGAATTTGCAAATCATAAGACAGTACAAGCAGGATTATGGCACGAGCAAGGACTAAGGTCATGACGTACGTATATACGCAGATACGGATTCGCGAACAATAATAGGTCAAAGGTGAATTTCGCTCCCCTAAAGTAAACATTTCTCTCCCTTTAAATACGGCTCCTCTGTAAACTGGATTCTGAAAATAATGGTAATTCATAAAGGAGGATGAGACAACATTATACTTTATGACTACCTATCTCATTCCGCGTTGTCTGGCTCTATAGGTAAAATACTTTCTTCTTCGTCTTCTACTTTATGTAGATCTTGCAATATGTTTAGACAGGATATTAAAATTTGCCATAAGAAGACGTCCAGCTTTCTCTCCATCCCTTTGGTGGTCGACGGCCCCTTAACCCCTTACTGCATGATTTTTTTTAAATTTGTAAAAAATATAAATATGATTTGTAAAAGATGAAAAAAAAAGACAAGTATTTTTTTTATTTTTAAAATAAATTATTTTTTCCTATATAAAATACAAAAAATATTTCTAGGTCTTCCCCTTTTTATCCCTAGATTTTACACAATATTATCCATAATTTTATATAAAAGTCATCATTTTATTACTTACCTAATGAAAATAATAGTAAACCAGTGTAATATAATTATTTATAGCGTTTTACAAACAAAAAAATATAACACTTTCGAATATCACGTTTGTACAGAAAATCATAAACTGACAGCTGGAAACAGTCGAACGCACATCTAGTACAACCAGAGACATCTAGCAAGAAGTTTGACAACTAGTAACGCGGTCATAGATAAAACTTTAGTATTATTTCTAGAAGCAAGACATATTTTATTATTTTGTTGTTTTTTTATGGCGAAAGATTATTTTGGATCATATATGAGCCAGTATGCGGTAAGGGGTTAAGTCTCGTGCATAACGATTTAGGGAATCCTCGCTGGGTCCATTCTCTCGATGTGGTCCCTCCAGAATCGTCTTCTCTGTCTACTCCTTCTCACCATGTTAGTTTTGCAGGATCTGTGAATCTCTTCGATGGGTAATGTTATATTTTATGGGTTTACCCACGTTATATCATAAAGTTTGGCATTTTTGCTATTCTGAGGAGATGTTAAGTTTTTCGTATACGCAATAAATACTTTCATGTAATAAAATTATACTACGAAATTGTGCAAATATAACGAATCTTAATATAACAACAAATATAAATAGCCATCGGGTCGTTTCCCCGGACGAGAGGATGGACCACCACACGATTCTATCCAAGCAAACCTCTAGATCTAATATATTCATACATCATGACACGCACGATCATAGATTTTTCCCGTCTTTGCTCATTGCCACCTTTTAGTAGTTGATTGTTTTTATTATGCCATACTTTCCTCGGCCTTCCTTGACTCTTTTTTTCCGTTCACACCATTTTTTCCATTTAAACCATTCTCTAGTCCATTCTAACCATTTTTGCCAACCATCTGAGGGACCATATTTACATTTTATTTAGGATGCATTTGAAAACGGTTATTACCCTTGGCTGTACCCAACTGATTTCTTGCTGGATATGCTGGACTACCAATCATTGGAAATTAGACGAACTATCCATTTGGATGTTAATTTTTTTCAACTGTATGTTGAATACATAACTCTGATATTTTGAATGACTTGACTTTGTCCCTGACAATTATCTGTGACAAAGGCAACATAGATTATTTCACCTGTCACTGTGTAGAACCAATTTACCAAAGGTAATGCCCGTGGGCAGGGCAATAATCCTTCTAAACCGCATCTCTTCGGATGTGGACATCTTCCACGATAGTGAGGCTACCCTCAGAAAACATCTATCTCTTATATAATGTATAAACTTGATATTTGCTTCTATTGCTTACATTGTATATTTTAAATTTCATAATTGTATATTGTGTTAAAAATATTTTTTTTGTATTGTATAGTCATAAGCGCTTTAGTTATATACTGTAATGTTTATGATTTAAAAAATAAATAAACTGAAATTGAAAAATTTAAACTGCTTTACATTCCATGCTTAAATTTTCCTTCCTACATTTGATAATGCCTTAGTAAGGCGAAACATGTCATTCCCATAAATTAAAATAAAAAAATTAGAAAACAGATGTTTTCATTCGTATTAAGTGATTAATATACACAATATTATATAAATATAATAATAACCTAGATTAGTATTGTAACCTCGTATTGGTGACCGTGTGGTGAGCGCCGTGTATACCGACCGATTAATAAATTAAAGCATGTAACAGTGCCTTACTAGGAACAAAATTAAAATTGAAGCGTATACTAAATTATCATTTTAATCTGATCACGTAATACACCGCTGAATCGGATAAAATAATATTTTATTCAGTACCCAGATACATGAATTTGCATCGGCGCCTGCGCACGCAAAGTCCTTGACAATGCCGGACTGTGGAGAAATCATGTTCCTTATGAGCGACTGCGTACCGACATTCCCATCCACAATAATTATAATAATTGTACCCCTTCATCAACGTGCGGTGGTTCCTTGACCAGACGTTTTGCACTTTCATACGACATAATCTTCGAGAAAGTGATGACATTAGTCGCAATAAGTGAATATGTATTGTCTTTAAGTGTATGAATATGTATATGCATAATGTACCTACATTTTTTCATTCTATTAAATGGATAAGCGCCTTGAAACTGGATTCACTCGGCAAAGATAAGCACAATCGCAATAGAAAATCCTCCAGAGAAGGCAAGTGGAACACACTCTGGATATTATTCCCAGGTCATCACTGTGAAGAGGAATCAAGCCATAACTTCGAGTCCCGGGCGATTCTTGGATGGGTCTGATGTAGGTACTAAGAATCTCGGGACAAAGAGGTTTATTAAATACGAGTATCAAGTGAGTCAACGTCGAGGAGACAAGAGACGATACCAGTAGAAAAATATAACATAATTACATTGCTTTTGAATTTTCAAAATGTGTCGATAGCAAATTCACCTCAGAATTATTCTTTTTTGCATATATAAAATGTATTCTATAAACAGGAAAAAGGTCGTTGGATAACCATTATACAAGGAAGAGATTGTTTATTAATGTTCCGTTAGTTTCCTGTGATTAAATTGTTGAGACTGGTGACAAATAATTTACAAATTAATAACAGTAAGAAAATGATGTCACTTGTAGGAAATTCGGTAATAACATTAAATGCTGATAAAGACATAGACGGAGCAGAGGTTTCTGATTTGTAAGTGGGGATAGAATTTTCAGGTATTAAATATTTGATGATGGCTGCTAGAACATTTTACTTTGATTAAGAATTTCACCCACTCGTAAAATTCATATTACATTCTCGAACCTCATAAACAAAGTAATTAAGTATCCCAAATGAAAACAGTATCGCTTTATATACCCTACAGAAATTTACATTTAAATAACTTGTAAATAAACCGAAATCAAAGTACGCACTTCAATGGCAAACAAAACTTTTAAAAATATAATGTATATGAATATAAATTTGGTGTTTGTTTTATGGTAATCCGTATTGACACAATTAAATCAAATAACTTTGTTTTGATTCTGTTAAATACGCGTTTAAATTTAGTCAATAATGTTGAGGTAGAACGGAATAAGGTTACCAAAATTTAGAATAAACATTAAATATTTTTTTTCTCAGCAATAGCAAACAACACGGTATACGTACTATTTATTACTAGAACAAGAAAAATGTGCGAAATATAGGATATCGTTCGGTGGTGTAAATCTAGAAGAAGATACTGGATGGATCATGTAGCTAGAATGGATAGTGACAGAATCGCACATACAACCGCTTATGAAATCACCTCTGGACACCGTCCTACTGAAAGACCGCCTAAGAGATGAGGAACGGCTGGACCTCATCATCTCAGGAGACATGATTTCTGTGTCACATATTATCAGATCTATTAAAAGAAAAAGAAAATAAAAGAAGGGACGGTTTACATTTATCTTTTTAAAATTAAATAAATTATATAAAATAATTAAAGGAATCTTTATATCTTTCCCAAACATTAAAATTATTAACCTTAAACCTGGTTTGTGCCATATATGACGATCAGCGCCATTTCCACTAAGTATCTTGTCAAACCACCTTAGGTCAATAGCCACCTGGTAATAAGAGATTTATCTTCGAGTAGCAGCGTATAAACCAAGAAAACCATTACTATGTCCCTTTTTACATTCACTAACCGCCTGTCTATGAGGTCTAAACTCGCCAGGCCGCGAGAGGCCGAATTTTGTGCCGGATAAAACAATACCACTGAATAGAAAAGCTGTATTTTTATTAGACCACGTATTCAAGAAAAACATTTTTTGTTTTTATGTGGCCGTATTCTAGATTCTTCTCGCCTATATATTACAACAGCAAGATATACCGGTTAGGTGGCTGTTAGGTTTTCTTAACACTTCTCATTGCATCGTAGGAGAGCAACTAACTTCTAGCTGGTCACTGGTGACTAGCCGGCCTAAGAGAATTCTAGCGCAAATAAAATATTATTCATTGAAAACAATTTCAAGAGTCTTCTGTGTTCAGAAGATATGTAATATATTTCAAGTTATTAATCCGCAATTTAAAAATGTTTTGTATGATATAATTCAACTTCACAAATTATATAACCGCAATTAAAAAATATCTAAACTAACTAGCTAACCATCACGCCGTCTCTCCGAAGGGGGAGGCAGAAATAACGGACCGCCACACTCTTCTTTCGATTCCCAAATTGCATATACGAGTATTGTGTCGAGCACGCACGTCAATTTCTCCGACTCCTCACGTAGCCGACATTCAATATTTGATTTATTTATAAGGATTAATTTTATCTCAATAGAGACGAAGATCAAAATTGTTTTTCTGGGAACAGAATGTGGTGGCCAAGGCGCTTACAGGACTTATGACCTGTCATTGGTTGGGTTGAGCGATCGCTTTATGTTATATTTGATTTATTTGATCGTGCCCGTTTTTTCTCGTTCATCCTTTATTTTTAGTTCCGTTTACATCGTTAGCATATACTTTTTTTACCATTATTTCTTCATTCATTATTTCACCGTGTCCAAACCATATCAATGATCCTTTCATTATTTTATTCATAACACTTTCATTCGCTTCTTTTATTTTCATTCGACACTATCATACACAGATTTTCCACACAATACATCTCATTTCTATTGCATTTATTCTATTTTCATCCTTCTTTAGCCAGCTCCATGCTGCACTAACATACATAAAAAAAATATGTCTATATTATTAAAAACCTTTTGTGTGATATTATAATGAAAAATAACAATTCTATAGAAAAATAACGAGCATGGCGGGAACTGATACATGATTGTTTTGCAATATAGTGATAAATAAATCAAAACATATAAAAAAAAGTCTTCTTCTTCTTCCTGGCGCTATCCCAACTCATTTTCTGTATTGACTGTTGGGGTCGGCTCTTCTCGATCTCAGGCTGTATGTACCTCGTATGGTTCTGAGTATCGCCCTCACTCAAGCCATTTCTCCGCAAGAAACAATTGCACTGAATCATCCACGTGTTCCTAGGTCTTCCTCTGGATGGTTGACGAGGAAGATTCACAGACAAAGCTCTATTTACTGTGTGGTCTGGTGGTCTCCGTTTTAAATACCCGTAACATCTCATCTGCCTTTCTTTTAGCTTGCTTTTTATATCCGTAACTCCAAGACTACCCCGAATGCGTGAACTTTTTATTTTATCATATATTTATCATGATTCAACAAATATGTCATCCCACTATGAAAACGTTCAAATATGTAACGTAATATTATATTAAACAATTCGTCGACCATCGTGACAGAGTGGCAAGAGCTCTGACTACCATACCGAAGGTTCCGGGTTCGATTTTCGGCGATGGCAGTATGATTGTCACACTGTCTTTGGTCTGGTGTAGAATTCACGAGAAAGGCGATAGATTAGCTACCTATCACATGTTATGAGAATCAATTAATTAGCTAAAAATAAATTGTATACAGTAAGTGGGTTCAAAAGACCTGTTCCATGCAAAATGTGGAACTCTTCACGATTTTGCGAGTCATCCTTGCGCAGGGGCTACGCTAATCTTCTCTGTATCGTTCCAATTTTAGTATATGTACTGCATTCTCCAGCTAACGTAAGTCCCGCGTGGATGGAAGGCGGGCCTAGGGATTGTATTAGCGAAACTGACGAAAGGGCGCCGCTGAGTCCTATTACAGCTTCGAGCTAGCGGTGGGTAAACTTCTATGTCTTTATTTCCATTTACCTCGCTTCAATCCACCCCTCCGCAACTTTTCTCTCTCTCCCCCCCCCCCCCTCCAGAATGTTTCGCCTTCCTCATGTAAAAAAAAAAGTTTGTCTTCACTGTGATACCTAGGTTAAGTTCACTAAATGTTAGCTATTAGAAATATATTGAGGGTTTACATGTGTAAGTGAGCGGGACATAGAAGGGGGAAAAATATTAGATTAAATGCGGTCTGGCATCCCCATGCGATTGATATATATTAAATGTTAAACCCGGATGGATGGGGAACAGGCCTAGGAAGTGCATGAGCGAGGCTGACGAAAGGGCGACGCTGCGCCCTATAACAGTTTCAGGTATGTGGTGGGAACCTCCCTTCTGTTATTTTATTTTATTTATTTAACTGTATGTTTGTTCATTTGTATGTGTATTTACAATCACTGTAAGTTACCCCACAATAAATAAATAATAATGTTCTGTACAAAACATGGGCTGACGACATAATTCCAGTCGGGGGAAGAAGTTGACTACGAGTCACGTAAGACAGAAATGAGACTATTTGAAAAGGCCTTTATCCAGCTGTGGAGAAATAGCTAGAAAAAAGAAGAATTAGTTTATATGGAGTTTAATATTGTTAAAAAAAAACACAAAATATTTATTTAAGATAAAAAAAAAACTGGATATTCTGTTTTATGATAAGCTAAGATTGCTGAATTTCGACTGCATTTATTTATTTAATCATAATATGATAGAACATGTTTCTTATTATTTATCTTTCGTATTCCAGTACTCTTTATTTTTATCAGTGTGTTACATAGATAAGTTATCAATTCGTCAAAAATGGAACACAAAGCGAATTGTGCACTGAAGCATAACGATTGAGTTCCCGCATACTGTAAAATAAACGTTGACACAGTGAACCCAGCGACATATTTTCAGCAGTATTTCAATACTATTATCAGAATGTGCAATTAACAGAATTTACGTCAAGACCAACCAAACCATAAATTCGTCGAATAGTTTGTCATTGGGTTTCTTTGACAATTAATCCGTAGAAGTTCAACCAATAATTTTTTTCAGAATTCAATAATATCGAATTATCATTAATCAAAACACGACTTAAAAGGCTAAAACACTGTTTACGAGTGTAAAAGAGGCCTGGTTTAAGCTACAGGTCGCCCAGCGCGTCATGGAAAGAGCCACAGCTGGAATAACCATGAGGGACAGAATCAGAAATGTATTTATTCGACAACTAACCAAGATGACTGAGGTGGCTCTAAGGATAGGCGGGCTGAAGTGGCTGTGGGATGGCCATATTTGTCAAAGAACCGACAGTAGATGGGGAAGACGGGTTCTGGACAGTGGCGGTAATGCCATTCCGTTGGAAGGTGATTTGGGGGTTTTGATTCGAAATTTCTTACGCAAGCAGGGCTTCCGGACTTCTATGGGAGTACCCCCAGTAGTTCTAGAGTGGAACCGCACACAGGAATAAGTGTACAAAACTGTTATTATATAATAAACATTCTAAAACATATTTTATTCTCCCTATAGTCATACCCTAAATGTTCTGGCTGGGGTTTTCCATGGTTTCCTCAGCTTGTAAGGCGAATGTCGGAACATGTATAGATAGCTCATAGACCTAAAAGCTTAACTGAGTCGGCTCTGTAGACTTGAAATTAAATGCAAAATATATAAATAAAATTTTATAATTAGTAATATTCTTTATATTCGCTATAGCTGGCAAAACCCTACGTGATCGAGTTAGGAATACAGCAATCCGAGAAATCTGCGAGGTCGAAGATGTGATCAGATGGGGACGTCAAAGACGGCGATACTGGTATCAACGTGTAGAAAGAATGAGCTCAAATAGGATACCATACATAGCTCTCCATGGAACGCCAAACGGACAACGCCGACCAGGAAGACCCCCGAAACGGTGGAGAGAAAGCTGGAGTTCAGCGTCTCAAGAGAACCCGCCTGAAATAACGGACTCCTGAGTCTATCAAAAGTGAAGAAGAAGAAGTATTAATCTTGAGATAACCACCAGCAAGGATTGTTTTATAGAAAACAATAAAGGAAGAAAAAAATATGCACTTAAATAAAATATTTTCGATTTTGTCTTTTGATTTATGCTCATGTACACCATATCAAAATATTGTTTTTATTTTCCTATTGCAAACTGTAAGGAAATCCCTGTATAATCAATTATTCTTATTGAATTACAGATTCAATACTATATTCTGCACAAAAGATCAGGCGGCTTCCTCATAATTAAACTTAATTAGAATAAAACAGATCAATAGGAAGAATTATGCAAAACATTTTGCAGGAAGCAATAAAAAATATATTTACACGTGAGAATTCAATCTCCACTGACAACCATACAAATATTTATTATGCATTTAATACTAAAAAAAATAAGCAATGAATGATGAAAGCCGAGATGGGATAAATTATGACATAATCAAGTTTATGTCGTTTTCACGATGATGAATGTATAAAACCTTCGATACATGGCATGAAAGCAGTGGCGGTACGTTCATACAAGCCGAGAAGCCGGGCTTGCCTTAAAAAATCTATAATAAAACGATATTTTATTGCGCGTTTGAGCCGTCTACGAATAAAATAATATTTTGAATTTTCGCGCGAATTAAAGCGATTTAATTCGTTGCGTTGCAAATGACTACGCTGACATGCCCAAGAATGAATGTATGTTTTGTTCCACTCATACGCGCCGTATTTTATATCACTCATATGTACCGTAGGTGAGATGCCCGCGAACATCATATTATATAGGTGCATGTATACCAAACTATATTAAAAAAAATTGTATTGATTTGAAGGCGGGCTCTATCACTCTGAAGGATGTTATTATTCGATGTGTCGCCCAATTCATTTCTATTGTCAGAATGTTATGTCATTTACGTTATGTGCAGAAATAATATTATATATTATGAAAAGAAAGATTATGTGATTTCTTTACGAACATTTATTTATAATTCGTGTTTCGGTGTTAACAAAATTATTATTAATGTCTATTTACAGCTTATTTCTTATTAATTATATTTCTTCTTGTATTTGCAAATACATTATTATTTTATACAAGAACATGAATTTGGTGACGCAAAAAAATATTTTTTGTATAGATGGGCTAAAATGGGCTAAAATGGGATTTAAAATCAATTATTTCACGAAATTTATTTAGAAAGATAAAACTTTTTAATTCGTAAAAATACATTACGCGACCCTCTACTAATATTATAACACAAAAAAGTCGAACGGGATTGCCTTACTGGTTGACCATAGACACGCCACTGCATGAAAGTGATTTCATTCCTAAAAAAAATGTCATTAAATTCCACATTGTTATCGCCTTAAGTTTATCAAACAAACACTTAAATTAAAAATTATATAATTATCACATTCTTTTGTTCTGTATAAAAATAAGAATAACCTTGAGGGACAGAATTTGAAATGAATTTATTCGACAATACACCAAAGTGACTGAGGTGGCTCTGAGGATAGGCAAGCCATATTTGTCGGAGAAACGACAGCCGGGTTCTGAAGTGGAGACTGCGAACAAGCTTCCGTAGAATTGGACGCCTCCCTGCGTGTTGGACCGACCGCGACGACACAAAAAAATACAGACCGTGTGTAGCCTTTTCCCATAATTTAGTAATAGAATAAGAATTATAATGAATTGTGTGTATGAGGTATGTATACGAAATGATCTGATGATGAATCTTAATAAGTCAAAGGTGATTTTTGAAAAAGAAGAAATAATGACAGTCTGTAACATTAGCGTGAATGGTGAAAATTTGGAGAGGGATATTGAAAGAAGGGTTGGAGCAGGCAACAAAGTGAATGGTGCACTTAAAGTTGTCATCGCAAACAAAAACCTATCCAAAAAAGCTAGAATGGCAGTGCACAGTGGTGTTCATCTACCGACCCTTATGTATGGAAGCGAAGCATGGAACTGGCAAAAGAAGGATGAAAGTAGAATGAATGCAGTAGAAATGAGATCTCTTAGACGAATGTGTGGATACTCTGTGTATGATAGAGTGTCGAATGAAAATATAAGAAGTGAATGCGGTGCGAATGATGGTGTCATGAACAAAATAATGAAAGGATCATTAAGATGGTTTGGACATATGGAAAGAATGAATGAAGAAAGAATGGTAAAAAAATTGTATGTTAATGATGTAAATGGAACCAGAAATAGAGGAAGACCGAGGAAAACGTGGCACGATCAAATAAATCAAATATTGAATGTCGGCCATGTGAGGAGTCAGAGAAATCGACGCGCGTGCATGACACGATGTATGAATGTTGAGGAAGCGAGAGAAATATGCCAGGAAAGAAAAGTGTGGCAGTCCATTCTTTCTGCCTACCCCTTCGGGGAGACGGCGTGATGGTTAGTTAGTTAGTTTATAAGAAGCGATGAAATATATTTCATATCTTGATTACCATACAAAACTTATCTTCGTATGAAAACTTTAAACAGTAAAATGATGTACTAACGATTTTATATTTATAGACGTACCAGGGGTGTTAGTTGAAGTTTGCCGGTTTTACTCATAGATGTCGCTGGAGATATGTATACATTTCTATGATTTGGCATCTCTGTCATATTTTTCTATGGACATTAACCTTCAAAAATACACAAGTTACATTCTGCCAAAATAATAGTGTCATAGTTGTTTACCTCAGTGAATATGTCGAGTTTCGTTCCAAGTAAATCGCATTTGCGGCATTCGTTGCTTTTCTTATTTCATCAAAAGAAAACAGCAGTTGAAGCTCATCGGTTGCTGGTAGAAACTTATGGTGTACATGCTCCAGTGATTAGAACATGTGAGACATGGTTTCGTCAATTTAAAAGTGGAGTTTTCGATTTAACAGACAATGAACATCCTGGTGCAACGAAAAAGTTATCACAACTATGACACTATTATTTCGGCAGAATGTAACTTGTGTATTTTTAAAGGTTAATGTCCATAGAAAAATATGACATAGATGCCAAATCATAGAAATGTATACATATTTCCAGCGACATCTATGAGTAAAACCGGCAAACTTCAACTAACACCCTTATGTAGACTGAAATGTATCCTTATTGAACGCCGAATTTAACGATCAATATTAACGTCCATACCTTCTAATAAATAATTAATACACGATTGTTGTTTCGACATATGAAATTTATTGACATTTAAAAAAAAACTGAAGGCTTAATTTAAAAATAAGTATTCCGGGGTATTAAAAAAATGGATTAAGGAAAAAAAATAACAACGCATATACTGCAATATTTATTAAGGAATTATAATGTTTTGGCGTTTACGGAAATGTGCTACAAAATAAACTCTATGTTATTTTTTCAGCATATATAATTAGATCATTAGAATATATATATAATATAAGGCATACTCGAAGAAACACGTTTCCTACTTGCGAACAATCTACCAAAATGGATTTAATTGAAGTAGGTTTAATTGATTTCATATTTGCAGAACCTATGTTATTGCCTCAAATCTGTTACATAAGATTAAACATGGCCTTCACCTTTATAATATCTTCTTTTTTTCCTCGTGAAAATGATCCAATGTGGCGATTTTAGAGCCTCGATCAAGAACGATCCATGATCTGTTCTTAACCACCCTAAGTATTTGAACGTACGTAATACCTTCACTGTGACTGTACCATTCTGCGCAATCCCGTATCACGTACGCGCTTGAGAAAAAGTAATGTACCTAAAATGTACAAACTGTTAGGGATACTCGCGTGTGCCAACAACACTCGAGTACAAGTCTTCATAAATATGATGAGTTTTACAAGGGGCAGGCGAAGTGTGCGGCCGAGTAGTTGACGTTTCGTAATTTAAAAAAATTAAATTAATATATAAATAAATTTCATTAATAAAAAACGTGCTTTTTTTGCACGTTTCTCGGAAAATAACCCAAAGTTAGGGCGGTTAAACGGGGGTATCATCTTGCGAAGAGGAACACCAGCTATTTTCCCTCTTTTTGGCGGTCTTACTGCCAGGTGATGTTCCACGGGTATATTGGTAGTATACGGGGTATATTGTAGGGGATTCTTGCATCACCCTTCCTATCTACGTGGTCTCTCTGGTACCACCGTTTTTTTCTGCCCCATCTCACGATGTCTTCCGTCTGGCTGGTGTCTCTCATTTTAGAGTTTCTTACTCTGTTCCTGATAATTCTCCCTGCAGTATTACTCTCATCACACACGTCCGAAGAAAGCTTTTGGTCCTTTCTTTATTGTATACATGGTACAATAATCAATTAATTAGCGCATAATATTTATGATAAAATATTTAACATGAGATAATCTTCGTATATTTCTAGTATTTAATAAATAATCATCCTTTATTTTAATTTAAAACGTTTAAAAAATCATATTTAAAAATGTGCGAATTTTCATGAACGTGGAATGTACTTTTTAAACATAGTCAAGTTGACTCTATGGAAATTAGTGAGGTTTACTTTGATTTAACGCATTTGAATTAAAACATAAACATACTTATTTTTACTATTGTGTATATTACTTGCGTAATAACTTGGATAAAAAATTCCTTCCGTCGTTTTTGGAATTTTTATTTTATTTATTTATATTTTTGTAAATTAAAACACTGGTTGTTTCCAAGGTATTATAGGGAAAGGGTTTAATTTATTATCCCTATTATGAAGGTATTCTACCTCATCACACATCGAGATCAATATACCTTTTAAAAAGTTTATATACTCATATATTTTTTAATTTATATAATATCAATGAATTTTAAATAAATTATTAAATTCGTGGTCGGGTGGTGGTCTAGGGCAGTGTTCCGCAAAGCGTGTGGCGCGGCACACTGGTGTACCGTGGTCATTAATTGGTGTGCCGCGGAAAAAAGTCAATGTTTTGTGAAGATAATACACCTAAAAATTACGCGAGGGGCGGGACAGCCTCACCCGCGTGGCGCGCCTCGCTCACAAGCTATCGCCGAACGCAGCACGTCTGCGTATCGAGTAAGTACTTGTATTTACTCGTTTATTATTAAATAAATATTAAATAAACATTCCTTTTTTTTTTGGTGTACCTCTAAAATTTCTTGATTTGATAGGTGTACCTTGAACACAAAATGTTTGCGGAACACTGGTCTAGGGAATAGAACGCTTGACTCCTGATCCAGGGGACTTGGGTTAAGCCTGGACGCGACCAGAATTCTTCTTCATAATAATGAGCTATTTTCTGCTCTTATTGAAGATTGTAAAAGAAATGCGAGGCCTTTTTTCTATCAAAATATATGATAATTTCTACCATGTATAGTGTGGCGCAAAATGATTTTTTTATGGTTTAAATTGGGCGTAACATTAATACTCAAAGAAAAAAATATTTTTATTAAAGTACAGTGTATAAAAAGGCAATTTTCCTAAAGACAATATAAAAATTTCATTAAATAAAAAAATCATATAACTCGATTTCAAACCGATGCGGTCATTTTGCGCCATCCAGTATATTGACGACGGAGCCTAATTTAGGAATCGGGTGATTGTACAACACAAAGGAATATTTATATTCCGCCAACGAAACGGCGACTCCTGAAGATGCATTGAGCAACAAAAACTGATATAAAAGCATCGTTTTTCTATGGAGAGAGTGATTCATTTACAAAGTGACCTTCGCCTAAGGAATTGCATCAAAACAAAAGCCGTGCATTGTTAAACAGCATTGGGTAACTGTTCGCTACTGCTGGCGGTCCCTGTATCGTTTAACTTCGCGTGTGCGCTGGTGTCAGTGTCCTACACACATGTATAAAGTGCGTGGGTATACACATTTTATTACATATTTTGAAATTCGCGATTTCAATTCGTTATAATAGATTAAGCCCTGCTAGGACAAAATAAAAATATGAAGTTTTAAGCCTTCATTTTAGTAAAATATATACTTTTTCGATTTCATTCACTTTTTGATCACTTCGCTTTGTTTTTACATAATTAAAAAAATATATCTTGCAAAAAAATTAATACACTGGAGTCAAATAATGGCGCTTTGAAATGGTTTTCAACGATACCAGACGCTTTTGGTATTTGAAATAGTTGTATTCGGAATACTTGTTTCGATTGATGAATTTTATAATTTTTTTAATCTCTGGTCGGAATGCGTCAAAACAAGGAAAAATAAAGAATATATACAATTGGTAAAGTGAAACAAACATTGGATAATAATGAAAGATACAATGATAAATAGTTTACTCCATATTAAATATTAATAAAAAAAAGCTAATCTAATGATTTTACTGAAATCTCATGATGGAAGTTCATTTTAAATAATAATTAAATAAAACGATGTTTTTAAATAACTATTTCTACTTTTTATCTTTAATTCGACAGCGACCGGTTTCACCATGCTGTCGTAATAAAGATAAAAGAGAAAGAAAACATAGTTATTTTAATTATTATTGATAAACGTGACCGTTTTATTATATTTCATGTAAGAGACATGTTTCGTATTGCTAGGAAATTAGCAAATGATATAATCAATATAATTTGTCATTGTGTTATAAACTTTATCATTTTATAACATCCTAGTAATGCGAAACAGATAACTCCCAAAAAGCATAATATAACTTATAACATATTACCTATCTATTTTGATAGCAGTATTTACATTTTCTGACTACCACGGTGAGATTGTTTTTTATATACAAGTATTTTATTAAATTTGTGCTAAAAAAAATTTTTTTCTTAAAAAAAATGATAATTTATATGTAAAGTCAGAGTGTTTTTGAAGAAACGTAACCATATAAAACTTTAATTAAATATCTCCACGTAATATTTCAACGGAAATTATAAGAACGATGAAACCCAGTAGAACCACTAAAACCAGCTATTAATTATTCATGTTCAAAACATTTAAATATACTTTTTATATTAAAATAATAATTTTATAATATAAATGGAGAGAGTTGGAGAAAGCTACGGTGACAAAAAGAAGACAGTAAAAATCATACAATGGAATAGAAACTACTTCGTTTACAGAAGATACCAGTATAAAATGAACCATTAAGAACATATGAATGTAACACACATAATAATTGTGTATTCTGAAAAACATTGTGTAATTTTGAATCCATATTCTACTGTCATTTAAACACATATTATTATATCTTTTGGAAAGCCCGTACGGTAAAGCTTCGCATATTATTATTATTATTATTATTTTGTTGAGAAAACTCCCTACATCATTACAGCGCGAGCCAAATCGATGTAAAGGGTGAAAAAAAAGAATACAAAGGAAATATACGAGTATATAGAACTTTATGAATAGGAATATGCCAGTTATTTCCATGCTGCCTTTATCGTAAGGGTATTCACGGATTCGCCATAATTGCATCCAAAGAGGTCTATCTCTTTTGCAACCTCATTTAAAAGACGAATCGCTTTCAATATAGGAGAACTTCGAAGGGCCTCTGTACGGCAATTTGGGGCATAAAATACGTGCTCAACACACCCCAATGACGATTATTTTTGGGAACAGCATCTAACACCAACGATCAAATTTTAAATGTTGCCCGTGTGTACAGTTGGATATATCGATGTGCGTGCATGACACTATGTATGAATACTGAGGAGAGGAACATATGTCAGGATATAACAACGTGGTGGTCCGTCTATTCCGCGTGATGATTAGATAATTCTTCTTAAGTCTATTCCCGTCTACTCCTGGATCTTGCATTTGCTTCCACGCCACTATGTCTTTTGCGGAATGCATCCAGATTATATATATATGCCGGTTCTGGTCACGCTTCCACCGTAGTTGCGGTCAACCTGCACTTCTAATTGCGGTCCATGGTTTCTAAGTCTTTTTCACTGAACTTCTGGCTACGTAACCAACCCATCGCCTTTTTAGAGTCAGTACGCGGTGGATAATATCAGTGATCTTTGTTTTTTCTCTCATCTTATCGTTTAATTAATCAATTACAAATGTATAAGTTCTAAAGATTTTTTTTTGTTTGAATTAAATGCAATGTCCATAATAATGGCGCAAACGTTAAGTGGAATTACATGTTTTTATTTATTCCAATGTGGTATATATTATCATACGCAATTAAGTGTTGTTTATAGATTGATAAACAGCTGAATGAAGATTTACTCTGATCGGACTATCTGCGAAAGTGACAAAGACGTAGATAACATTTTCATTTATCATCGTAGAAACACTATTTTTTTCTTACTTATTCGCTAGATTCAATCCAAGGGATTCGGTTTGCAACAAATTGTAACTTTTTTCATTGTCACATCGCACCGTGAGTGCAAAACCGACGGTTTATAGTAATATACCTATAAACCGAAAATCATTGGTTTATTTAAAAAAAAAAAAACAGTTTTTCCAAGCAATATGAAGTCTTTAAACTCCCATATCTCCAAAATGTATATTTGCACTTAAGTCGGTTTTACACTCACGGTGCGACATTATCTTTGGTCTGCTGTAGAATTCACGTGACAATAAAATGGCGATATACTCGTAGGTATACCTATCCCATGTCATGAGAATCAATTAGTGAAAAAAGTTGTATACATTAATTGGGTTCAAAATACCTGAGGTATACAAATGTGAAAAGCAACGGGAAACTACAACACTTTCCTGCAAACCAATCCATTGAATTGAAACTAGCAAGGAAGATAATTACAATAAAGTTATTTTTTAGTGTGGCCATGACAAGCAGAACTTGCAAAGGTGACATCATCAAATATATCGTGGTTATTCTGCGAAAAAGCACTAAGTCAAAATTTTGCTGTTTTGACTTAATGATGAGGTTATACTGTTGAAAAAAATATTCTACAATCTACAAAAACGTACAAGTCTTATCTACACTACAAGTCGAGATATTTTCTGTAATAAGTGAGTATAACGTAAATCCGTTCAGGGAAAAAGCACCAAGGGATTTAATGCAAATTCCCTGGATAAATTTTTGATGTTAAATTATCAATAACAATATTTCGGATGTATTCAGCGGAGCTTATGGAGCAGTACTGACTTTAAAAAAGGTGAGATTGTTGGTCGGCGACATGATATCCTGGAGTTGTCTAGTAAGTGATGTCTCCATGCTTCACTCGCGGGCAAACGTGGCAATTATTATTTTCTTTCTTTTCTCTTTTTACTAATTAATTATTATTTTACCTAATGTAATGGGTACTGTACCTAAGATAAAATTATTGCATAACTTTATTAATTAAAGAAAAAAAAAAACATTTCTCACTACTGACTGATTAAGTGACTACTAGGTACAATGTGACTTCAATTTGAATACCTTACTGTTGTATTATGTATCAGCGAAAATGCACTAAGTCATGTCAATCCACTATTATTTTGAAAAAAATGTGCTGATAGTTCAGTTATTATTTATTAAACGATTAAATAAAATGTAGTTAATATATGTGCACCATCTAAAAAGAACATTTTGTGTTAAATTATTATTATTTTGTTATTTTATTTTATATCATTGTATTTTATATTATTTGTTTTAGATTTATGTTGTGGATGTTGAACGATCGAAGTGTGCGCGGGAGATGCCTATTGGTGGCGATTAGGTTCGCAACCCATCACACCGCGTCTCCCGCGGGGCGAAAAGAGAAGGATGGAGTGCCGCATCAGTAAAAGTGTGACAGTCCATTCTTTTTGCCTACCCTTTCGGGAAGCCGGCGTGATGGTTAGTTAGTTAGTTAGTTTAGTTAATATATCAATATATCATTTTTTCAAATTGGCTTAGTAATGTTTAGTATAAAAAAATATATATCCATACAAACTTTGAACTTCAATTATCTCAGAAGCAGTAATTTTGACT